>OY757542.1:32205621-32243103 GCA_963584105.1 Alviniconcha strummeri
CGCAGCTTTGTCTCGGAGACCCAGAATGAGATAGTAGTTAGTTGAATTACCCTGTGAGGGATGATTAAAGTATATTGACTTGACCTGACTTGACTTTAGCCTACATTTTTGATCATGCTGCCTGCTGCGCGTCTGCCGCAAGTTCGGGCCGAAGCTTGCATCTCATTACAAGCCAGTTGAGAATGAAGCCGTAAAGTTTGGACTGTCCGAACCATATTCGGCGAACTAAAAGTTCAATTCAGTAAGAAACGAATCACAGTTCGTCGAAGTGTCCGAAGTATGTTCGGGCGCGGAACAAACATTCGCCCAGTTAAGAACGGGCTTAACGCGTCGGAGTGGCTTTTATGTTGCTTTAAGTCCACGGAGGCGGGATGACCTATTAGGGAGGGGGACAGAGTGGGAAAGGGGACAGGGTGATTGGCTCGACCGCGGAAACCGCCCGAAAAAGACCGGAGAAACCGTAGACCGCCGCCAGAACAATGGAAGTGTTAAGGCGGTGTCCCCTCGCCATTGCCCAGCGACTTGTGCACTGCGCAATTGCTCTTTCAACTGCTGTGCTGGACAGAGTCACTAAGACAATGTCCGTTGCACCGCTGTTGACGAACAACTTGGACAACTCGAAGCAAAAGACGTCCAACTTGCTCAGCCCAGCTCCACCTCCCTACTCATGATCTCTTCTGGGCAAGAGTGAGGGTCCAGCTCCACCTCCCTCCTCTAAGATCTCTTGATCTCGCCTGGAACCCTTGTCGGAGTGGGCTGACTACGTACTCTTTATACTGCTGGTTTCTAGGCATAATGTGGCAACCCATCAGGGAAGTGAGTTCACACACAACTCGCTCACCGACTGTAGAATGATCCTTGGATAAAACGGTGTACCCGCGACTCGTCAGGGCACGCTCGTCCAAACTCGACGAGCCATAGTGAATGGATGCTTGTAGTCGTGTGCGTGTGTGACCGTGTGAGTGCGTGTGTGTGAGTGTTTGAGTGCGTGTGTGTTTGTGCGTGCGTGCGTGTGTGGGAGTGAGTGTGTGTGCGTGCGTGCATGCGTGTGTGTTTGTGTTTGGCCGGGAGAAAGGGGTGCGGGAAATACAATATTAATGCATCATTTTTATAGATTTTATGCATACATTTTTGTTGATCTGTTCTCTTAAAGCACGATGTGCTCATGTGGCAACATGGCGGCCGATGAAAACCGGCCGCTAACAGGCTGGGCGTTAAAGGTTATAAGTCGCCCCAACTCCGTGCTCTTTGTGGACACGTGACTGTGAACGAGCGCTCCCTATGTGGACACGTGACTGAACGAGCGCTCACGCCCTGTGTGGACACGTGACTGAACAAGAGCTCACGCCCTGTGTGGACATGTGACTGAGAACGCGCACTCCCGCTGTGTGAACACGTGACTGTGAACGAGCGCTTCAGTCCTGTGTGGACACGTGACCAAGCGCTCCCTGTGTACTGACACTGACGTGACTGTGAATGAGCGCTCCCTGTGTGGACACGTGACCAAGCGCTCCATGTGTACACTGACGTGACTGTGAATGAGCGCTCCCTGTGTGGACACGTGACCAAGTGCTCCCTGTGTGGACACTGACGTAACTGTGAACGAGCGCTTCCGGTGTGGACAGTGATGTGACTGTGAATGAGTGCTCCCTGTGTGGACATGTGACTGTCAACGTGACGAGCGCTCCCTGTGTGGACATGTGACTGAACGCGCGCTCCCCGTGTGGACATGTGACTGTGAACGTGACGAGCGCTCCCTGTGCAGACACTGACGTGACTGTGAATGAGTGCTCCCTGTGTGGACATTGATGTGACTGAACGAGCACTCCCTGTGTGGACACGTGACTGTGAACAAGCGCTCCCTGTCACAGTGTGGACACGTGATTGTGAACGAACGCTCCCTGTGTGGACACGCGAAAGTGAGCGAGCGTGACGGGACCCCACCTTCAAAACTGAGAAAACAGCACGGTGGTCGTGGCCTCTATTTCAATCTCTGCTGCACAAGCCTGGAATTCTCTTCCTTTTGCTCCCCGTCACGGCCTTTCCCTGTCTGCCTTCAAAACTCATCATAAATCTTACCTCTTCAAACGCCGGCATTCTAGTTTATGTACGTGACACAGTGGTGCAACTGCCCTCCACATTTTGGCTGATGTAATACATGCACATGCACGCAGACACACAGAGGTGCAACGGCTCTCAGCATTCTGGTTAATTTAATACATGCATACGCACGCACACGCACATAACGGTGCAACTGAATCCTTTATTAGTCCCCGGGTAGCCATAACTCTACACGTAGCCTAGTGTCACTTCGACACAGTAAATTGCATAGAAACAAGGTCAGCGAGACCACACTGGATTGTGTCCCCTGCCACGGTGGGCCCCACTCCGCTGGGTGTCCCAGTGAGAATGACGTCCCCTGGTTCAAGGGTGAAGTACTGGCTGATGTAAGCAATCAGCGCTGGGATGTTGAAAATCATGTCTTTGGTGCTGCCATCCTGCTTCGTGGCTCCATTTACCTGCGGGGGGAAAAAAACCAATACACTGAAACCAATCTTTAGGGCATCACTTCAAAATCCAAGAAAATGTTGTGGGCTTCAAAGAGCCTTGGATCAGAGGTTCACTGACATGGAAATAGGAAGGGAGAGCCTTGGGGGAAAGGGGGATGGGGGGGGGGGGGGGGGGGGTGAGGCAGAAGGGAGGGGGGAGGGTCTTAAAAGAGTGGCAGTCTCTTCTCCGGGTGGCTTTTCATTGGGAGTTCCACTGTGCCACTGAAATCATTATGACATATCTGGTTTAACGGACAACTGATGGGTGGTTTGCATCAGTTCAATAGATGCATTTGTCTAAGGTCATTCAACTACATCACAAACTGGACCAATTTTCATGACTGGCTTATCCAATCTATCCAGTTGTAAACCGAAGAACTGGAGCACCCACTCCTTTGCAATACAATGGTGATTTGCTAACATGCACACAGCCTCCCCCCCCCCCCCCCACCCACACACACACAGACAGATCAACTCCCAACCTTCAGCCACAAGTTGATGTTGTGAGGGTCTGGCACTTTCTCTCGAGGAATGAAGCTGCTGACAGGACAGGACGTATCAAAACCTTTTGCCATTGTCCATGGATGACCCTTCTTCTTGGCTTCATCCTGAAAGTCTCTGGCAGTCATGTCTAGTGCAAGAACATAGCCGCCTACATGTTCCAAGGCAGAGGATTCAGAGATGTTCTTGCCAGTTTGCTCGATGACAATGCCAAGCTCAACCTCGTGGTGGAGAGAACTGCATCCCTTTGGGATCTGAAAGTTACAATGTAGAGATGTATGATACCTATTTGGTATCATCAAAGACTCCTGTAGATGTACTGTCCTGGACATACCAGAGTCCAGAATGAAGACTGAGTTGACAGACAAGTGGGCAAAACAACAACCACACATGGCTTGCACCCTGAAAGATCTGAAAGTTGAGGACACAAACTATGGGCACAAAGCCAAGGACATCAAACCATTCCCCGCCTGGAGGAGAGAGGTGTAGAAAGAGGAATCACTTGATGACCTTCTTTGAGAGGACATGAAAGGCCCATCGTCAGACATACCAGCACTGGAACTCTTTCAAAGGCAATGCAGGGGAAACTTCTGAGAGACAGTGTCCAGCACATGTGGGCTTTTCCAAGCACATAGGTGCCATCTGTAAGTATAAGTCAACAGAACTGTCTGGCATATTTCAATTGAAGTTTTTACAACCGCAAGTTTAGATTACCTTCCCTGAGGAAAGCCAGCTACCAGAGAGCTGCACTACCTGACCTAATCAGGGTCAGCCCATGGTGTCCCACTGTGCCCCAGCACCATTGTGTCCCAGTCCCATTTTGTCCCAGCACTACAGTATCCTAGTCCTATTATGCCCCGGCACCATTGTGCCCCAGAACCATTGTGTCCCAATCCCATTATGCCCCAGCACCATTGTGTCCCAGTCCCATTTTGCCCCAGCACTACAGTGTCCTAGTCCCATTGTACCCCAGCACCATTGTGCCCCAGCACCATTGTGTCCCAGTCCCATTATGCCCCAGCACCATTGTGTCCCAGTCCCATTGTGCCCCAGCACCACTGTGTCCCAGTCCCATTGTGCCCCAGCACCATTGTGTCCCAGTCCCACTGTGCCCCAGCACCATTGTGTCCCAGTCCCACTGTGCCCCAGCACCATTGTGTCAGTCCCATTGTGCCCCAGCACCATTGTGTCCCAGTCCCATTGTGCACCAGCACCATTGTGTCAGTCTCATTGTGCCCCAGCACCATTGTGTTCCAGCACCACACACACACACACATTCAACTGCTTGTACATAAAAGTTTTACAAAGGTGTGTTGTGTCAAACATATATGCAATAATATCAAATCCTTATCAACCACTGCAATATTTTGTATGTCCAAAAGAACGCTATCCTGCATTTCAATGTTAAGCAACTGGCTTTTGAAACTTCATGAAATATTTAATTACAATTATTTTAGTTTACTCATATATGATATAAATGAGGCATATCTGACCATTTCCCTAGAGCACTGGGTCCAGTTTTGGAGACACTGCAATTAATTGGTGGCAAAAGGAATTCTATTGGAAAAAATAAGAATCAGTATACATGAGTATGTTTCATTCATTTTCTATATGCAACTGTTTTGCAAGGAAACTCTGGTATGGTCTAGAATATCCATGCCACTGTCATTGCATTTAATCAGTAACAAAACAGCCTTGAACTAGTTGAAGGAAAGTAGATCAAATACTGAAATAAATCGACCTTCTGAAAGTAGCGGATGTTGGTTTCAGGTCTGGAAGGAAAGTCAGTAAAATAAGTGGGTGAACTTTCTGACAAGTAGCCTGCAGATGTGGATTTTGAGACTAGGATTTTTTTTTTTAAAGATCAAAATACTAAATTAATACTGAAAAAGGAGGAATTCACTCAGATGTCTGAATAAACACACAAGGGAGTTAATCAGCATTTGAAATACTTTTTTAATATTTTTTATCTACTTTTTTTATGTTTGAATAAGCAAATAGGTGGGTTTCAAAAACAGGATGGGTTTTCTGCACTCAAATACCTGGATAGGTGAACCTTATGATAGGTAGGCATAGGTGGGTTTCAAGAACAGAATAAGTTTCCTTGCGAACAAAGTCAAATATTTGAATAGGTGAGCATTCTGACAGGTAGGCTGAGGTGGGTTTCAAGAATAGAATAAGTTTCCTTGGAAGCAAAGTCAAATACCCAAGTAGGTGAGCCTTCTGACAGGTAGGCTGAGGTGGGTTTCAAGAACAGAATAGGTTTCCTTGCAAATGAAGTCAAATACCTGAATCAGTGAGCATTCTGACAGGTAGGCTGAGGTGGGTTTCAAGAACAGAATAGGTTTCCTTGTGAGCAAAGTCAAATACCTGAATAGGTGAGCCTTCTGACAGGTAGGCTGAGGTGGGTTTTAAGAAGAGGATGGGTTTCTCTGGCACTGGATTCCCAAGCTCAGCTGCATGTGCCCTGCAAAAGTCAAAATATCAAACCAAAACATTTACTTCTGCAGTATACTTTTAATTATGAAAGTTGATGCATATATCAATGTTGTCATTTGTATATATATATGCTTGTATGCTCACTGTTCAAGACACTTTCCTTGTTGTTAAATTTGGTTAATAAGGAATCTGAATCTGAATGACACACATGTAATTAGTCAACCAGTTAACCTGTGCTAGCAATCACCATTAATCTGGTGAGACCAATTCCATGGCCCACTGTCCATCAAACACCAGTTGTGGTCTCTGACAGAGCAAGTCCTTCTGATTAAGCATAATGTGGTGGAATACTTTATCATGTACTGTTACCCCCAAAACAAAGTGGAGAGATGTCAATGTCACATTGTAAAGTATTCCAGCACATCATAAACCAAGTTTTGTATTTTATTCTGAAGATATTATAGTGTCCTAATTTTTTATCTTTTCCCGGGTATGTGAATTTGAATTGCTGCCCACACAAAATAAAAACAAGATACAAATTGTACCGTGGCTGTACTATCTATCCTGATTCATTTCTAATATACAAGATATCTTTACTAATCTACTGCAGAAATTAAATGGAATAAAATGCATCATATTAAATACAGTCATGACATAGCACCACTGACCCATGTTCTCGTTCTTCCAAATTACAATCCACTTGCACAACAGGCCTCCCATTCACACACAGATAGTCTTCCATTTTACCCCCCCCCCCCCCCTCCAAACCCCCACTCACCACCACCCCACCTCCATTTCCAGCTGTTGCATGTAGTGCTTATCTGTCTGCTGGTTGATTGTGTGTCTCAATGGCCACTGGAATGAATGACTGGGTATTGCAGGTATTGTGCAGAATTTGTGTAAAACAACAGATGTTCCTGTATGAGCTCAACAGAATAAGGTAGGTCACCCTGCTTATCTCACAAGCACCTGAAGCAGGTTCCTACATTGCACATTTGCAGCTATGCAAGCCTGCATAATATAAACAGGCTTCAACAAATACTTCTTTTTTTTAAACAGGCTTTTCATCCAAACCAGTATTCTTCAATTATTGTGTGTGTGTGTGTGTGTGTGTGTGTGTGTGTGTGTGTGTGTGTGTGTGTGTGTGTGTATGTGTGTGTGTGTGTGTGTGTGTGTGTGTGTGTGTGTGTGTGTGTGTGTGTGTGTGTGTGTGTGCATGTGTGTGCATGCATGTGTGAATGTGTGCAGCTTCCTTTTTTTTCTTTTCTTCTTCTTTTTTTCCCCTGCTCTAAACCAAGCCCACTGCTTTGCCAGAATTTTATGTTAGAGAAATTATTCTAATGTGTGTGTGTGTGTGTGTGTGTGTGTGTGTGTGTGTGTGTGTGTGTGTGTGTGTGTGTGTGTGTGTGTGTGTGTGTGTGAGTGAGTGAGTGAGTGAGTGAGTGAGTGAGAGAGAGAGAGAGAGAGAGAGGGAGGGAGACAGACAGACAGACAGAGACACCGAGTCAGTGAAGGAGTGACTATGGTGTTGTGCGTGCATGCCTGCATGGTGCATTTTCATCTAGTAGTAAATGACAATTATTTCATAAAGTTAAAACTTGATCTTTACAATAACTGGAACACAAGTTTGCCATGTTTAGCAAGAGGATAGGCCAACAATCTCTAAAGAAGTCAAGACCAGTATGAAGACAAGGCAATACATTAAATGGTCGTGATAGCATCCACACTTGTTCATTCTCGTCCTTCATTCCACAAAGCCCATATGTATGATGAACAAATGAAGTCAAAGGCAGACAGCCCCCAATCCTGATTTGCTAACAAGTCCAAAAGTCCAGCCTTCCTTCCATATGTATGCATGAGTCATCAAAAGGTTCCAGAATAGTTATCAGATAGCTACCCTGGTCAGTCAGGGCAGACCCTGTCAAAAAGTGAAATTCATCACGCTGGATAGTGGATGTGTTAACAGCTGCCGCAGCTGTGGCATACGTAATAATTATGAATAATAAGGTGCATGCAAGTACATGCTGCAAGTGCAACTATCTGTGGGGCTTGTGCTTGAAATGATAAATTTATTATGGTGGTTAAAATATTACAACCCATAATAAAAGTACATACGATATAACATTTGAAATGATCAGCCACATACACTGGTACATTCTGAAAGTCTAACGTGAACATCAACCGAGTCTTGTCTGCAGTTTCCTCTTGGAAACTGGAGTCAATGGTCAAACCGTATCAGCTGTATTTTACTGGTACTCTCCAACATTCACGGGGCGACTCTGCTGGCGATAAGTTTATTCGCATTCTTCGTCGTTTTCATGCAAAAACTCAGGTAATCATCTGTTCGTTGTCGTTGTGAGAGACTGTCACTGTCACTGTTTCCTGCTGTCTAAAGTTGAAGTAAAGCCAGTCATTTTGATAAAACGAAAACAGCCTACCCATAGTTTCTTCCAATGCAGATGATCTTCTTGCCAAGGTCACGAAACTTCGCTGCTGCAGACATCTTACAATTGTTCCAAACAACTTGCTGGGAACAAGCTACTGTAAGTGTAACGCTACTTCTTTAAAGTCTAAGGTGAAGCAGCGCGCGGTTGGCTACCAGCATCAACCACACACATGAAACTCTCGGACTCTGCACAGGTCAAAGGTAAACTCAACAGAGTGACCTCCCTTGGGATCTAAAAGTCGTCTGCTCTTACAGAAAATGTCCTGTCACTCGAATTAAATCAAAGTAAACCCAGTGAAACAATGGATTTTTGCTTTTCCAGTTCTTCTGTGTGCGACCTCAGTGCGAAGATGGGTTAAATGGGACGGGGGGGGGGGGGGGGGGGGGCTGTTTATGTTTTACATACATTGTGTTGTATGTCTCTATGTACATCTGTGTTTTGTGGATGGCAAACTAGCGCTGCCACATTTTTGTTTACACTGCTATTCCCATTAGATGTTGGCCATTTGCAAACGATTAAAGTTATGGCTGCCTAACTCTTCAGTAACTGTAGTGAAAGAAAAAGAAAAATCTTAAGTCTACACAGAAATGTGAGTCTGGCAACATGTGACTTGCATACAGGTCAACATACATTCATGCATGCACTGTCTTAAAAATAAATAAAACAAAAACATGGAGAAAAAATAGTTCTAATAAGTTTATTGACAAAATATAACATATACCATCAGTTCTCCATCATGTATCACATCACATTTCTGGATATCATACTCTACAATATTCTGCATAACAATACACTGACACATCACACACTGATACACACACGCACACACACATCAGTTCTCCATCATGTACCACATCACATTTCTGTATACCATACTCTACAATATTTTGCATAACATACACTGACACATCACACACACACACATACACACACACCCAGTGACACACACACACACACCACACCAAACACAAAATCTTGCACATGCATACAAACACATGTACACACACACACATGCGTGTGCGCGCGCATGCATGCGCACGCACACACACACACACACACTTCCTCTGTCATACAGGATCATAGTTTTGCAGAGCAACCAGTCGATGAGGAGGAAACTGCTCACGGCACAATGGACATTCAGCCTGCAACAAAACAAACTGCTTATGTCAACAGCACAACAGCCAAGCAATAACTCTACAGCATCGTGCAGTATGGCTGAATCTTAACTCAAGCCAAACTGAGATTATGTGCATGTAAAATATACACACAATAATTCTGTTTGGTTTTCAGTTTAGTGGCCCTACAGTGGGGACTGTGGATGCAGAAATTAAGGTACCCTCCATTAAGAACCCAGAGCTGACAAATGTCTTCCCTGTAAAGCCTGGAGTAGGTCAGAATATAGCCATGCATGTTTTGCCCAGTACCAGGAATTTCTTCCTTGCCCTAATTTCTACTTTCCTGGTGCATTCACCTTCATTCATTTTTTCCAAATCCTCTCCCTACTTTTTAACCATTTTAGTTTTGGCTAATGCAATTTACCATTTGGGCCTGCTGAATAAAACTGGTCACCATGCTCATAATCACAAGCAATTTCAGCAGGTTCCTGTGGTGAGTGCCTATGAAATATAAATAGGTACCAAAACAGATGCTATTGTGCATTGATGGGTAGACAAGTCAACATACTTTAATCATCCCTCACATGGCAATTCCTAACTACTAAAGGCTCATTAATTTAAAATCAACATGTAAAAAGAACATTAGAGCAATGTGAAAAGCATTTAAATTGATAATAATAAATAGACATACTGGATAAAAAATATATATTAAAAATAAATAAATCCATAATACAAATTATTACAGCAGAAAACATATCCCTCCTGCCCACCTCCCCCGAACACCCACACATATATATATACACCCACACCCATACACATACTCCTCACCCAGGCTACATACACACCCCACTACTATCATCAACCAGACACACTCACACATTGCTGGATCCATACATACGACTCAAACCTAATCAGACAGCTACCCTTGTCATGTCTGATAGATGCTTGTTGTAATGCTGTAACAATGAATTAGACAAACTTGGGATTCAGTGATGTGTTTTGAACTAGTGTAAAACAACTTAAGCATCAGTGAACAGTGAACTCAAAACTGGAGTGAGGTTCATTTGCAAGGAATGTAAAGAGGTTTTCGGAATAATGATCTTAAAAGCAGAGTGGTTTCTCACAAGGGTGGTTTCCCATCAGTGGTTTGCACTCCACTGTGTTTGGAACCCAGTAGGTGAACTGGCTAGATCTCACTCTCGTCAAGTGAACTTGCTACCAATGCAGTGCTCAAAGGTTTAGGTGGAGAGGACACTAAAAGCTCACTTCTAATGATGAATTTTGCAACAGCGTTTGGGGATTTTCTTCAGTAAACGAGTTCACTCCCCCATCCCCACCACTACCCCAATGCTTTTAAGCAGTACACGCGATAATAAACACCATATAGCAGATACACATGTAACACTTGCAGTTACTAACATAATGTGACATGAATAAAAAAATTTTGTAGAGTTAACCAAGATTATGAATGCTCTTTAACAGGATGAAACAAACAAACAAAAGATCAACAAATGGATAAATAAACTGCTGAAGAAGTGATTTATTTTTAATTTTAAATTACTGATAAACTCACCTTTTGCTGACACCACTGATGAATGCAGTCCCAGCAAAAGAGATGTCCGCAAACGGTCAGCGTAGATCGTCTGCGGGGTCCCAGACACAGTGAGCACTTCAGGCTGGGGTGAAGGGCTATGCTGTCATCCAACACCCTGATGCAGACAATGGGTGTCACTCCATTTTTGATCCTCTAGCTTACGTTGAATTATCATACCTTTAATATGAATTCTATTTACTTACATGTTACAGTGATGGTATGTTTCAAAGCAAGTTTCATTGTACAGGACAATAAAGTATTATCTTACCCTGTCTTATATGGCAGAAAGTCTCAAATGCAGTGCTGCAGACTTAGTTAGATCTGACTGGTGTATTAAAGGAACCTGTCTTTTCAAAATATGTTTTGTCTAACAGGTAAAACAGATCAAATTAAATTGTTCATGCCCTCTTTATTCTGTATTGAATTTCTCAGCTGAGGTTTCAGAGTAACAGTTAGCAGGACTTGATCAAACACTGTCAAGTGTCACGGCTCATCTGTTGCAGGCCATGGCTTCTTTGAAATCTGGCACTTACATCACCCAAGCAATAAGATCAAGATGCTGTAGGTAGCCATTAGGCCTGCTGTGACACCTAACTAATGGTGTTTTATACATTCAGTCCTGCTAATCATCACTCAGCACAACTCACAAAACTCAGTTTCTAAATTCAAAATAAAGTCAACAGGGCATTTGAACCTGTTCACTACCATGATGTCATCTGAAAACAACCATTAAATGTGCGAAATTTGAAACCCTTTAGCCTTTTTCTTTCTTTCTCGCACTGGCATGTGAAAGGATTTTCAGGGATGTCCGTGCACTTTCAGCCTGGAAACTTTATGTGCTGGGGCAGCGAACGGGTTAAAACAAACTCCCTGATTTTCTGTTTTGTTGTTGTTGTTTTCGTTTGTTTGATCTCTTCACTCTGTTGGACAAAAGATGTTTTGAAAAGGCTAGTTCCGTTACACACATTGCAATACAAACACAAGACGTATGGCTTTTGCTCTTTTTCCTGCTTTGGACCTTACGTTTGGAACTTACTCCCCCTTGACCTCAGGCACTGCTCAAATCTTTCCTCCTCTAAAGTTCAGTTCAATTCAAATCAGTTCAATTCAATTCAAAAACTTTAATCATCCCACAAGGGGCAATTTTGTTGTGATCATGGCGGGCTCATAAAAAATACATAAAGTTAAAAACAGAGCTCTTTTTACAATACTTCTACTCCAGCTAAAACCAGTATCCAGTTTCCTCACCTGTATGTGTATGTGTGTGTGAGTGTGGGTGTGTGTGGGTGTGTTTGTGTGCGTGCATGCTGAATTTAGCAATGTAAATAGTATCACTATGACTAACCATGCATGTGATTTATATTTATTTAGATAAGCAGTGTTGTTGCGAGGGTTCAAGGCGTCGTTAAGGGCATTACAAATGGACATCATTATTATTTTAATCTGCAGTGGATATTTCAGGCTGGGGTGAAGGGCTGTGCTGTTACCAAACACCCTGACAAAGAACATGGTGTCACTCCATTATTAATCTACACGACAGAGGGCTGGGAGTCTGGCATGCTGATTTGTGGACTGAGACCACAATAATGTATTCAAACTTGTTGCAAGGTGCAGTGAACATTAAGGGTCATCTAACACCCTGACAAAACATGACGATAATGATTTTAACACAATCCATACCGAAGCAGTCCAAGGAAAAACAAGATGGAGAAAAAATGGATTTTGAGGGAAATGTAAAAGAGTAAACAAAACAAAAAGACATACAAAAAAAGACATTGGCATTCATTTCAAATGATAGTTCAGTAATTATCTGAAATAGTGATTTCAGACATTTTCAGAAAGGCTGTAAGGATCTGAATCCCCTTGGCAACTGTGGGAGTGAACTTACAAGCCTTAGTGCAGAATTAAAAACTGCCTTCAAACCAAACTTTTTTCAAGGCATTACTTCAGCTTCAGTCTTCTCTGCAAAGGACAGTGAACATAAAATATTCTTCATGGATTTAGGCCACACGGATGCATCAAACACAACACAATCCAAGTGCTGCATCAGGGCATTAGGTTATACTGCTGCACACACACACACACACACACACACACACACACACACACACACACACACACACACACAAACACTACGCAAGATGGCTCTGGAGGCCATGTAATTCGTCCATAATGTTGCTAATTGGTGTACTCACTGAAAGGAACTATTATTTTGTGGATGTGCTCAAATACGGACACAATGTCTGTGCTCTTGTGGCTGGAAAATTATACCATGTACCACACACCTGGCAGTCAGCTTGCGCTATGTCTCTTACTGCCACAGGCGGTGTGGGGAAAATGTACTGCCAAGTGATGAAAGCAACAGCAGAAACAAAAACTGCCTTCAAGACTGCACAGATACGTACATGCCTCTGCTGATGTCCGCAGTTCTGTCTGTGTTCCTGTCTGCCGTCTTCCAGGCTGAGTAAATCTGGACAGCAGCACTCACCATCAACTGGGCCAAGCTCAGGTAACCCAGAAGCTGGAAGGGGCGAGAGAGTCCAGAGTTGTCTTGCTTAGACATGAAACGAATCTGGAAGAAAGAAAAAAATGCTTTAGAAATAAAATGATCATGTAAGTCAAAAGCAATACTAACAACAGTAATCACCATCACATAATTTGTCACAAAAGGAAAATATAAATACTTAGAGATACTGGTAGTCATAATATTAATAAGCATTAATAATAATATTTTAAAATTATCGAAAATTAAGATAATCATAGTTATTATAAATTATATAATCTCGTGTGACAATGCAAGGTGAGAATTGGAACATTACAATATCAAAAGAAATTCAATTATCCTAACAATAGCTATACAAGAAATATGAAATTTGTTACAGATAATTGATACCAACATCAACTCTTTGTTTACATGTTGCATAAACACATAAACATCTGCAACATAATAGCTCTGCTGTTGTATGGAGCAAAATTACACACAAAATGTGTATTTATGCATGTTAGCTTGATGCACTTGCTTGAGGATACAACATGAACAGCATCGGTGACAAAAATTAAACTTGGACTCCAAAGCACAGTCAAGTTTGCAACAGGAACTATGCACAGATTTCTCCTTTTCTTCTGATCTTGAATACGCTGCCTATAGCTTCCTCATAATTATGAAATTACTCCCCAGTTACATTCAACACCCAAGCCAATCTCATTCCCACCACCCTAACCCCCTTCCCCCAACTCATCCATATGAAGCATTGGCATTACAGGCAACAAATCTGTAGTATCTTGCAGAGGACTTACATAGTGAATACCAGTAACACGCTTGGCCAGATGGTAAAAGATGCCCTGAATATAAAACAAAGAGAGGTGCAAGCGGTGAATCAGTGTAGCAGCCTGCCGCAAAATGGGTATAATCTGGAGCAGTCTGTCTCGCTGCGGGCCTGTGAGAGGGACCGGAAAGGGTTCCGCTGATTGAAGTTGCCGTTCCAGCTTGCCCAATGCAAGGTGGAAAAGATATGGCGTGCACACTTGAAGTGCAATCATCATCCCTCTGCTCTGAAAACAAGAATGACAGGCAGACACTGCATGAAAATTGCAAAGTTGCAGTACCACAGAGGTGAATCATCATATGAAATCATTAAATAAAACAGCGTCAAAAGACTGATCATGAGAAGGGTAATGATTAAAAAATCTCAACAGTTCTTTCCCCCTGTGTACAACGCTTTTGGGAAGTATTTTATAATGGTGGCTGACATTATCCACAGATGTCTGAGTCCCAAATAATGTTCTGTGGGCAAAAAATGGACAGGTCCTCTTTGTACTGTAACTCCCAAGCATATTTTGAAGCATGTAATCTGGTTCCATCTGAAGATAAAGTGTGGTTAGTCTGGACAGTCATTTGACACATAGTATAAATTACACGAGTACAATGTACCATGTACAATCATACACTGTATCATACCAGTTTTGATGGGAGTGAGCGTCTGGAGCCATCTACCATGATGATGTTGACGTACTCCTCTCCCACTGTCTGGTAACCTGCAACATGAACATGAAATACAGTGCACTGTATTTTAAAAGCAAATGAAATTATTAGTTTTCTGTTAACATTTGTGTAATCTTGATCTAGTTTCAATTTTTCACACACAAAAGTAGTCCTGACAGGTTTAATAAGAGTTTAAAGCTAAAAAATATAGAGTGGATGTTAATATGTTATTTTTGAATTATGAAATGAATGAAAATGTGAAGTTTGGGAATTTGAATGAAGCCATACACAAATGGAGAAGAAGAAAATAAATCAGCCAATATATAAATAAATGGACCAAGCAACAAACTGACTGATTCAAGAAGGAGTTATTAGTTAGCAACTGTTTGAACTCACAAACCAACAAACCTATCACTCAAACAGTTGAAGAATGAATTAAAACTAGACAAACTAGTGCACAAATCAACTAAGTCAAGAATGATTTAATACAAGCCATAAATTCCTGAATGCACCAAGGAAGAAACTGATCAAATGAAGAAACTAAACAGAATCACATGTCACATGTGTGCAGTAAGTCTGCTCAAGGGCAGAGAACAGCACTATATAAAAGCGATGACTAATAACAAATTAATCAAATATGTCAAGGTGCTTTTGCTGAAATTTCACTTTCAAAATAGTAGGCAGTTGAAACTAGAGCATTTCAATTTCTGCAAATGTTTAAACTTATTGAAAAGAGAACTGTTTGCTGATTTCCCTGAAGTATAGTAGAAACCTTTTAAGATAAAGTATACAGAACAACCCAAATTACTTCTTATGCACATAGCTTTGCCTGAGACTGAGCCCACTGCCAGTCTATGATCTACACAACCTCTTTTTCCTGCTGCTTCACAGCAGCCAGGAAATGGGATAGAACTCCCTGTGCTAAAGGGAGCAAGGTTTATGATAAACACTGTCCCTCACAGACTGAAGACTCCAGGTCATACACACACACACACACACACACACACACACACACACACACACACACACACACACACACACACACACACACACACACACAAACACATGCATGCACATCACACACACTATACACAAATAGAAACTAAGAAAGACAACAATTACATTTTTTACAGCTTGCATGACCTAAAGTGTTATCCTGTAAGGAAAAGTTATAAATATTCACAAACCACCAAAGGTAGTCAGCAGGAAGTAGCCAACATCAGACAGTACATCCAACTCTCTCCGCCATCGCATCCATCTCAGGGGACCTGCAATATAATAATGTTATTGTTAAGATTATATAAGAAGCTGGCCAAGTAGTCCAGACCCTGCACTTGGGATGAGGAAGTGGCAGGTTCTGTTTTAAATTACTGAATAAGGAAAGGAAAGCAGTAGAATTACAATCTGAGCATGCTCATCCAGCCAAAAGAGCAGATGAACTTTCGAAAAAAAAAAATCCAAAGATTATGAAACCCAGAAATGTGTTGGCCTATCTTAGCAACAACAACAACAACAAATAATAATAATATAAAATCTTGCATTGTCTGCAAATGCCTACTTTTTTTATAAAATCAAGCTCATCTGGTACAGAACACCTCAAATATCAAACAGGTACTATGAAATATCAGGTGGCAAAAACTGGGGTGAAATATAAAAAATGACTGGATGCAAAACACCAATACACAAAAATGTACACAATTTACATCCAGAATAACACTAATATTATAACAATAATGCTGCCAGATTTTTCGGGAATGTGTCACTGTTGATGACACTGCCTGGCATTGGCAAAGGACTGCTTTTCCATGTGCTGTGGTATACTGATGTAGTGCATGTGCCTGTGGTATGAACAAATGGTCAGTTGAATGTGAATGTGTCGCAGGTGAATGGATGAGTGAATGGTCAGTGGATGGAATAAATGTGATTGTGTTGCACGAGCTGCTCCGTGCAACACAGGTTGAAAACTGAACTGTTCTCAGTTGCTATGAAGCATATATATATACTACGATAGGAGTGTGTGAAAGAGACCAGAGAGAAAGAGACCAGAGAGAAAGAGACTAGAGAGAGAGAGAGACAAGAGAGAGAAGACAGGAATAAAGAGTGTCCATTTGGAAGACTGTTTTCGACTTCATAGAAACCAACAACATTACATTTGGCGTCACCCGACTTGTAAAGAACCAGCAGTAGTATCGAAAGTAAAGACTGCGGCCTGTCAGAATAGGTGAGAGCGTCAACACATCTTTTCTGCTGACGCCCCGGCGGAGTCTTGAGTCCCACCATCGTTCTGGGCTTTTGTTCTCTCTTGCCGTCGTGGTGACAACGGTTGTTCTCCCGTCGTCGTGACAACGATGGGCGTCGACAGGTCTTTCCTGCATCGTCCAGACATCGTTGAGTTCCTTGATCCGGCATCGTGCTGATGGCGCTGGGCCCCTCCTACGGCACTGGGTTCCTCCTACATCACATCGACAGCGCTGGGTCCCTCCAACATCGCATCGACGGCGCTGGGCCACTCCTACGGCGCTGGGTTCCTCTGGCATTGCATCGACGGCGCTGGGTTCCTCCGACATCGCATTGACAGCGCTGGGTTCCTCTGATATCGCATCGAGCTGTGCTGGCGGTGCTGGGTCCCTCCTGCATCATGCTGACGGCGGCGCTGGGCCACTCCTGCATCGTGTTGACGGCGCTGGGTCCCTCCTGCATCGTGTGGACGGCGCTGGGTCCCTCCGGCATCGTGCTGACGGCGCTGGGTCCCTCCTGCATCATGTGGACGGCGCTGGGTCCCTCCGGCATCGTGCTGACGGCGCTGGGTCCTTCCTGCATTGTGTGGATGGCGCTGGGTCCCTCCTGCATCGTGTGGACGGCGCCGGGTCCCTCCTGCATCATGTGGACAGCGCTGGGTCCTTCCTGCATCGTGTTGACGGCGCTGGGTCCCTCCTGCATCGTGTTGACGGTGCTGGGTCCCTCTTGCATCACTGTGTTCCCCCTACATCGACAGCGCTGTGTGTTCTTTGTGTAGCGTCATACGGCGCTGCCGTGCACCTCCGTATCGTTGCTGACAGATCGACGTGACAGCTGGTTCACGTCAGGGGCTTATGCCCCACCCGTCACCAACGGTCTACAAACTACTCCCCCACCCTCTCCCCCCCAAAAGCAGATGGAGCAGAACGTGCACTGAGACAGCAATACCGCCCTGGTTGGAAAAAGACTAGGCAACAAGCAGATGGACGCCGGGACGAATCTCGCCGACGGTCACGATACGTACATAGAACTTTATTGTTATTGTTGTTGAAATGTGTGAGGTTGTTTATGCTCATTTTATGCATTTCTTTTAACATCGTAGCATTTTTTGTAGCATGGTGGCTTGCAGTGGCGAGTAGTGTTTTCAGTATTTACTGAGTATTTTTATTTCATTTTCCATTTACGGTGCCAGAAACTGATAAGATAATCATGTCGGAAGAAGAGAGTGAGAACACTATCTCTACTGAAACTTTGATGAAAGAAATGAAGAGACTTCAGGAAGAGGTAAAGAAGCAAAGCATGACTAATCAAACAAGTTTTTCTTACATAGCAAAGGAAAGGAAAGTAAGGATATTTTCTGGAGAAGACCCTTCAGTGGAGGTCAATGATTGGGTCACAGATTGTAGGCTGGCTTTAAATGCAAATTATTATTCTAGAATGCCAGATGAACAGCTGTCTTTTGTTTTACAGAACCTAGAAGGTCTCGCTAAAAGAGAGGCAAAATTGCATGTTCAGAAGGACAGTAATGTGGATGACATTTTTAGGTTACTGATAGTAACATTTAGTGGTACAAAGTCCTATACTGAAGTACAAAAGAAGTTCTATGAACGCAGACAAAATCCGGAGGAGAGTGTTAGAGACTTTTCGTATGCTCTAAATTAACTGATGCAGAAAATAGAACAGGTAAAACCAGAAAGTGTTCATAACAGAGATGAAGTGCTCAGAGATCATTTTATAAATGGAATTAGGGACATGATTCTCAGATGTGTATTGAAGAAATCTGTGAACGAGAGGCCAGCACTAACATTTCTGGATGTCAGAATGATTGCCATGCAATGGATTGATGACATACCTGCCTCACCTACACTTCAGACAGTTAACAAAATATCTGCCGTGAATAATGCTGAAATTGATGATTTGAAAGCAATCGTCAAAGAACAGCAGAAAACAATATCCGAGCTGACTGAAGCAGTCAAGAAGCTGACAGAGCATCAGGTGCAAGCAGGTAGGCCCTCTCTTCCTCAGGACGGCTCAAGACAACCCTTGCAGTGCTTTCGGTGTGGCACCTACGGTCACATGGCAAGGGCCTGTGACCAACCCTCACAATCAGCCGGGTCCCAGTTTACGTCCCATGGAGGTCCAGCTCGTGGAGATAGACGAGGCAATGGGTTCAGAGGTCGTGGAGCGTCTCAGCGAGGATCACGTCACCACTTTGGTTCGGGAAACTAGCTCCCGCCTCCGTTGAGAGCCAGACGCAGGCAGCTGGGAAGGAACGAGGCTCATCAAAGAAACAAGCTACAAAGACAGTAGGGCATTGTCCGACAGTAACAATTTGTATTGGAGGAAAGGAAGGGACTTGTCTTTTGGACACTGGATCGATGGTGACCACGGTCACTGAAGACTTCTTCAGGAAGAACCTTCAAGACAAATGCAACATGATGAATAGCTTGTTTTACTGTCTGAAAGCAGCTAACAGCATCGACATTCCTTACATTGGCTTCATTTCTACAGACATAACAGTGGGAGGCGAGACGATCACGGATGTCGGAATCTTTGTGACCAAAACACCTTCGGATGCAGGCACGAAGAGAAGAAGAGAAAACATCCCAGGACTGCTAGGCATGAATGTCTTACAGAAATGCAGTGACATTGCCGGGTTGTTCGGACGATCATGTTTGGCAGTAGATAGAGTGAAAGCGGAGATTGCAAAGAAAACTTTTAGCCAAGCTAAGTTTGTAAGATCTGCCGATGACAGGACTCTGTTACCAGCCAACTCTGTGACCACCGTCATGACAACTGGAGAACCAATGAGTTCTGACGACCCAGTAATGATACAGCATCTGGTCTACAATGAGCATCTCCCTAGAGGCGTGATGGTTGTGGACACACTAACATGCAAGAAAAATGGCTTGTACCCCGTTCATGTCGCCAACCTTGGACAGGCAGACGTCTGGCTCAACAAAGGGGTACGAGTAGGCGTAATCAAGGAGGCTGATGTTACCTGTGATTCAGACAGTGACACCTGCATAGAGGAAATGGGCGTCAACAAGATATTTGTCCACAGACAGGAAGTGGCTTGTGTCAGCAAAGACTGGGAAGGAATCAAACTCCCAGAGGTTGATACGTCCAGGTTTGATGAGACTGAATCTGAAAAGATCAGGAACTTTTTGAAACAGCATGCCAGTAGTTTCCCCCGAGAAGACGAGATTGGGTTCTCAGACACTGTGCGACACAAAGTGAACACATGTGATGACAGCCCCGTGTCCCAGCCTTACAGGAGGATCCCGCCGAACCAACTCATGGAGGTTAAGGCACACATTCAGAAACTGCTAGACCAAGGCGTCATTAAACCAAGCCACAGTCCCTATGCCTCACCGATCATCCTGGCCAGAAAGAAGGATGGATCACTCAGGATGTGCATAGACTACAGACGTCTGAATGCCAAAACGTGCAGAGATTCCTTCCCCCTCCCACGTATAGAAGAGGCACTGGATTCATTGAAAGGTGCCAAATACTTCTCTACCCTCGACCTGGCATCAGGATACAACCAGATTGCAGTGGATGAAGCCGACAAACACAAGACAGCGTTCATCACGCCGTTTGGGTTGTTTCAGTACGAACGTCTCCCTTTTGGCATGTCAGGAGCTCCTGCAACTTTTCAGCGCTTCATGCAACGTCTTTTCAGCGAGAAGTTGTTTGAAATCCTCCTCATTTACCTGGATGACCTGTTGGTCTTCAGCGAAACGTTTGAGGAACACCTTCAACACTTGGACTACGTGCTCACTACCATCGAGAAGCATGGACTGAAACTGAAGCCTTCAAAATGCCAGTTGTTCAGAGACGAGGTGCCATATCTGGGTCACATCATATCGGCAGAAGGTGTAGCAACAGATCCGGAGAAAGTCAAGACTGTTGAGGAATGGCCAACACCAGCAACAGCCAAGCAGCTGCAAGCTTTTCTTGGTCTCGCGGGGTACTACAGGCGATACATTGAAAGGTTTGCCCAGATCGCTGCGCCCTTGTACAACGCCATGCATGCAGAGACCTTAACTCAGCAAGGGAAGAAGATGGTGGCGAGAAAGCTGGTTTGGACCGCTGACTGTGAGAAAGCATTCAACACCCTGAAGAAGCGACTGACATCAGCCCCTGTACTGACCTTCGCAGACTTCACAAAGCCTTTCATTCTGCATGTGGATGCCAGCAATGAAGGCCTGGGTGCAGTGCTGTCACAGGAAGTGGACCAGAAACTGCGAGTGGTTGCCTATGCCAGCAGAAGACTGAAGCCAACGGAGAAGAACATGCAAAACTACTCCAGTCAGAAACTTGAACTTCTGGCTTTGAAGTGGTCTGTGACCAAGAAGTTCAAAGACTACCTCCTGGGCTCCAAGTTCACAGTCTTCACGGACAATAACCCTCTGACTCACTTGGACAATGCCAAGCTGGGAGCAGTGGAACAGAGATGGGTGGCAGACCTGGCACCGTTTGACTTTGAGCTGAAGTTTAGACGAGGCAGAGACAATGGAAACGCTGATGCGCTCTCAAGGATGTCTGGTGGTGAGGTCCAAGAAGCCGTGGACGAGGTGATACATACAACGAGACTCCCTCTCCATGTCCAGGAGGTCCTGACTGCTGCCAATGTGTCAGCATACGTTCATAGCCAGGTTCTGAACCTCTCTGGCGAAGGTCCCATGGATAACCAGAAACTGCAAGATCTCCAGAAGAGTGACCATACCATATCAAGAGCGATCTACTTCGTCAGTAGAAAGAAAGCACCTTCTCGAGCAGAAAAGTCAGCTGAGAGCTCCGAGACACTAAAGATGCTGAGACAATGGAAAAGACTAATCGTCACCGATGGAGTCCTCTTCAGATCTATCAGGACTCCAAGTCGAGAACAGAAAAAGCAGCTCGTTGTCCCCCAGAACACGAGCAAGACCATCCTTAAACAGCTACATGATGACATGGGCCATCAGGGCATTGAGAGAACGACACAGCTGGCAAGGGAAAGGTACCACTGGCTTGGCATGACTGCAGACATTCTTGCATACTGCAAGCACTGCCGTCGTTGCAATACAGCCAAAGCACAGATTCCAGCAGACCACGCTCCATTGCAGCCAATCCTTGCGACGCGCCCTCTCGAAATCATAGCTATGGATTTTACAGTGATGGAACCAGCTCAGGATGGAAGAGAGAATGTTCTAGTCCACATGGATATGTTTACAAAGTTCACAGTTGCAGTTCCCACAAGAAACCAGATGGCAGAGACCACAGCTAACGTCCTGGTAAAGGAATGGTTTCAGAAATACGGGGTTCCCCAGCGTCTCCATTCTGATCAGGGACGCAACTTTGAGTCTGCTGTCATTTCTGAACTGTGCAACATGTATGGTATCGAGAAATCAAGGACAACGCCCTACAGGCCACAGGGCAACGCACAGACAGAGCGGTTTAACAGAACACTGCACAATCTTCTGCGGACTCTACCTGAACAGAACAAAAGAAGGTGGACAGATCACATACAGACTGTGGTTTTCGAATACAATGCGACGCCACACGCTGCAACGGGATTTTCCCCTTTCTTCTTGATATTCGGTAGACAACTCCGACTCCCCATCAACACCATGCTGAACACGGAACCCCTGACACCTTGCTCAGACTGGGTCTTGTATCACCGCAGAAACCTGGACCTCGCATACAGACAGGCAAGAAGAAGGATGCAAGACGAAGCGACGAAACAGAAGATGCGTTTTGATCAGCACGTCATGCTGGATCACGTCAGCAGAGGTCAAACTGTACTGTTGAGGAATTGACACAAAGGCAGAAACAAGATGCAGGACAAGTGGAAGGAGGAACTGTTTGAGGTGACGGAAGTGCGTAACAATGTCTACACAGTGATCAGCAAGGAAACTGGAGAACTGAAAAGAGTCCACAGGAATGAACTCAAATGCGTTTCTTTTGGCAGTGAGCCTGAGGCAGTGGACAGTGCTGACGCAGAACAGAACAGGAGCATGAGTGAGAATGGCATGAGCACTGACTCGGACTCCTTGGAGAGTGAAATGATGAGAGTGGTCAGAGACTGACCACCACATGCACCGAGACAGAATCCAGCACTGGAGAGACCGACCCCACTCCCAAGGCGCAGTGCCAGAACAATGGCTGGATGTCACAGCAACCCTCACCACGTGCCCAGATCAGTCTACGTTCACCATGTGGAAACAGAGGAAGAACCAGCACTGGTCTCGGAAAGTCATAAATTTGTACTAGACATGACAGAGAAGATGATGAACTTTGTTGGAAACTTGTCACACATGTAGTTTCATAAGTTCAGAGTTCACGGTAACCAAGGGTATTACACTGTAGATTGTGTTTTTACAGTTATTTAATTATAGTTGATCATAAAAGAAAACAAAAGGTGTGATAGAATTGTCTGCTAGTTATTTCTATATGAGGTCTTTGTGGTTTTGAATTAAAATCTAGGTTATAGTTAAAACTATACTAGAGTTCATGACATTTTTGCCAGAACATTGAAGTTGCTGCAGCTACAATGAGTCAATGTTAAAAGGTTATTAACATACTGAACAGTCAAAATAACATGTTGATTGAAATCCAGATCATAGCAAAGACTATACTAGAATTCACAACATTTGAAAATGCTGCAGTTAGAGTGTTCAGATGGTTGTCACACACTTTATAGTTGATATGTTAGGTATTTTGTTTGATTCAAATCTAGACTATAGTAAAAGTCATATTAGAATTTATAATTAATTTTTGAATTGCAAACATTTGAGCACACAGCATCGAACTGATTCTTGTTATATAATCAGTGCTGCTTATGGATAGTTTTATATGGTAGTATGGTGTATATATATAGTGTTAAGAGTTTAGTGTTGACTCGATTGTATTATGTCAACGTCGGGACGATGTTGCATGTTTAGTGGGATGTGTGTAGTGCATGTGCCTGTGGTATGAACAAATGGTCAGTTGAATGTGAATGTGTTGCAGGTGAATGGATGAGTGAATGGTCAGTGGATGGAATGAATGTGATTGTGTTGCACAAGCTCCGTGCAACACAGGTTGAAAACTGAACTGTTCTCAGTTGCTATGAAGCATATATATATACTACGATAGGAGTGTGTGAAAGAGACCAGAGAGAAAGAGACCAGAGAGAAAGAGACTAGAGAGAGAGACAAGAGAGAGAAGACAGGAATAAAGAGTGTCCGTTTGGAAGACTGTTTTTGACTTCATAGAAACCAACAACATTACACTGATATTAAATGACCGATGAGGCTGCCTGTTGCGGCAGCCAACAAACGAACACAAGTGTTCCATTAGAACGAAATGGGGGAGATAAAGCACACACACACACACACACACACACACACACACACACACACACACACTGACAGTCTCCCCCCCCCCCCCCCCACACACACACACACACAAACACTGACAGTCTCTCTCTCTCTCTCTCTCTCTCTCTCTCTCTCTCTCTCTCTCTCTCTCTCACACACACACACACACACACACACACACACACACACACACACACACACACACAGTCAGTGAGACACACACACACACACACACACACACACACACACACACACACACACACACACACACACACACACACACACCTGCTATACTCTGAACAACGTCAGCAACAGATGAGCGGGAGAAAGTGAGATAAAAATCATCTTTCTGGTGCGACCGCACTATTTCAGCAGTCCCTGCAGGGCGAAACATGATGAGTTCTGCAAATTCTGTAGCGTGCGTCCAAGTTCCAAGCCTGGAAACAGACCAGTGCACGTAGGGGGAGTAATTCATTTGTGACGTGCGTTCTCTCCCCTAAGCAAGGTAGATAACGCTAGGTGACTTTCGCAAAACGTGCGTCAGTTTTTGGAAACTGGTTTTGTGATAAATTCGTCAAAGTAGTCAATCATAACCATGTTACTATTGAACTTTAGTGTTCTTAGGCCTTTACTGCGTTATAGAACGCTGTGTTATGGAAGGTTGTTGCGTTTGGAATGCCGTGAACGGAGTGTTTGTGGTGGTCTGTTGGGAGAGGCAGTTATATGCAGACGACAAATTTTGACATCGTGCTTTTACCAGAAGAGTCTGAGCACCGGGCAGCCCGACAGCCTGGAGAAGGAAAAGGCAGCTAAGGAACAAAACAGCGACCATACAGACGAGAGTGTACCTCTTATTGTGAGGCTTTTGCACCAAAACCGTGCACAGAAAAAACAGAAGGAAAGTCAATCACAGAGCCTGTCGATAGACCAATTGCAGAAAACTCTTGAAGACATCAAATGGGACACAGATGCGCGCATTCAGAAACATAACGTTGAAGAATTCAGTCAAAATGCTGAGGAAGAAATTGAAGCAGCTGATTCAGAAGATTATGCTCGTGACACAGATCTATCAGAAATGATTTCCATTGAAGACATCTTTCTTGATGATGACGTTCCTCTAGCTCGAACAACCCACCCTCTAAAGAAACGGAGACAGAAAGTTAAAGGAACTCCTGATCCTACCATCCCAGTGAGTGACGTCCCTTGTTCTGGTTGTGGGGCAATGCTTCATTGCCAAGACCCCATCATTCCAGGTTACCTCCCCAGCGAGAAGTTCAAGTGTTTGACTCGAGAGGACATGCGCATGAGCACGTGTCAGCGTTGCTTCCTGATCCAGGCCTACAACATGTTCCTCAATGTCAGAGTGTCAGCAGAAACATACCCACAAATTATCCAGAAGATCAAACACTCCAAAGCCCTTGTGATGGTCGTGGTTGACCTCTTTGACATGAAGAACAGTGTCTACAAGGACCTCTTGAAATACATTGGGACCAACAGGCCATTGTTCATTGTGGGAAACAAGGTGGACATGATACCCATGGACAGCCCAAGGTATCTGGAACGCACCAAACAAGCCTTGCTTGAGGTGTGTGAGGCAGCTGGATTGAACCCTACAGGGAAGAACATTCGGCATGTGTGTCTGGTCAGTGCCAAGACTGGGTACGGCATTGAGAACCTTGTCACCAAACTCATGATCTCATGGCAGCTCAAAGGTAACAGATTTGGTGAAGTATCCTGAAACAAAGTGAGGCCAGCAGTGTTGCTTTTTGTAACAGGAACTAAGGGAATTCAAAATGCTGCTAAGTACTGTGCTAGATTTTATCATAGATCCATGATCATGATCATGCAGGCAAATACCTATGAAGTATTTTGTCTAACACTCTGTATGTATGGCTGTTTATTTGTCTGTATGTTTGCATAACCTATAGTCTGTATATATATATGTCTATTAATATTATCCATTGTTGGAACAACTATACTGACATGTTCTATATAATTGTGTGATATTCGTTACAGTGAAAAAAGAGAGAAAAAAAGTCACACACACACACACACACACACACACACACACACACACACACATACCTACACACACACACACACACACACACACACACACACACACACACACACACACACACACACAGTTTTGTTTTGTTTTTGTTTTTTCTTCTTTTTCTTAGCTCTGTTTATGTGCAATCAATTCAGTGCATGATTATGAATTCTGGTGTCTGCACATGGGGAAGACAACCTCTGAGGAGTTAGTGTAAATCAAATGTTGATTTGGAAGAACTAAAAAAAGTGTTTCATCTTGCCTCAATGGATGGACCAGGCTAAGCTTCTTTCACAAGACAGTCTAATTCAGTGCAATCAGTATTAAATGTTGACTTGGAAGAAGTGTGAAAATAAAATCTTTTCCTGTCTTAATACTCACTCTTAACCAGGGCAATTTCACTGGAGTCAGCTCAGCATGCTGGATAAGTCGCAAAGTCTGTGCAGAATGTTGCACTGATAACAAATTACTTGTATCAGTATTCTATTAGCTGACACTAGTGACAGACACACACACACACACACACACACACACACACATACCTACACACACACACACACACACACACACACACACACACACACACACACACCACATGTTATTTTGTCAGTTGGCTGACCATCAGTTACTAGTAAAATACTATTGTTGTTTCAGGCCATGTGTATGTGGTGGGCAGCACCAACGTTGGCAAGTCCACTTTGTTCAATGCCCTGCTCATGTCTGACTACTGCAAATCTGTGGCCCGTGGCTTCATCAACAGAGCGACTGTGTCTGTCTGGCCAGGTAATATATATATATATGATATATAATATAAGTTTTAAAACCAAGCTGGTAGGTTTGGAAACCAAAAAATAAAGCTTGTCTGGCTAAAGCATCTAATTTTACAGCAACATCATTTCACCCATAACTTTTACCATTTCAGTTAGGCTCTTCAGCAGTGAGCAGAAAAGGTTCTTGTCATTCTGATATATGTTCCTATTTCCTGTGATTTTGCATTAAAGGTAGTACAAAGTTCTACTAATGAATCAATGAGTTCCTGGGCAGAGTGAGAGCACTCACTCTCAAAAGCTAAGTTGAGCCCAATCAAGGGTGGTCACCACATGGATGGGTGACCATGGCATTATGATTATATGCTACACTTTAAGTTTAAACCAGATCCGAAATCTCTCCACAGCCAAATTCTGTGCAGACACTACAAAAGTCCTTTGGATGAGGCTCATATGCTGGGGTCCCCCGTGTGTGTTATATATGGATACAGACAGCACATGCACATGTTACTTAAACTAGAACTTTAATAGGTCCTGTAGTCCATGTCACAGTTCAGTGGATTATAAATAGAAACACAAAAACACCCTGATCTGATGGGAGACCACTTGTTGGAACTGAAAGACCACCCTGATGAGAGACCATCCCTCTTTTATGATCACTTTCATTTGAAACCTTTCCCTTCCTGTTTCTAAGGACCACCCCTCCTTTAACTGATCACTTTTGCTTGACTTTTAGTGATGTCTGTGGTACATTCTCCTCAGCAGTGTTTTGAAGTCTGCTTACAGCAGATCCCAACTTTTGAGACCACCAGAAAAGTCTGCTAAGAGCAGTCTTAAAATGGGGTTGTCTTTCATCAGGTGCATATTTATTTGTTATCAGGTTGCATGGCAGTGGACACAGTCTCAAAGGAAGGGGTTGTACCATGGTTCTTTGAAAGGGGTTTGTTTACATGGAAATATAGTCTAAGGGAAAGGCTTCAGAAAACTTGGACTTAAGAGGAGTGGTCTTTGGTGAGAGATTCATTGACATGGAAATATGATGGCAAAGGAGGATGTACCTTTGGTGGAGTTATGTCGGTCTTTTATTGACTTGCATGCCAGGTACAGGCTACTCTAGGCAATTCAGGTCTTTGTTGTGTTTATGCGACATATTTCAGGTGCTGATTAACTCACTGTGTTAGTTGACACCAGTTTCAGAGTGGTCTTAAAAGAGGACTGGTGTTTTGGTCAAGGAATCATTTACTTGGAATGTATAAAGGGGACAGGTTTGGAGAGAGAAAAAAAGTGATCTGAAAAGACATCAGGGCTTCCGTAGTACTGGCATTCAGTGCAAGTGTGACATTTGTTGCTGTGATTACCTTTTCCCCACAGGGACCACGCTGAATTTGGTGAAGTTTCCCATTGTGAACCCAGCCCCCTGGAGACTGGCACTGCGCTCCAAAAGGTTGATGAAAGATGAGAAGAAGTTTGCAACAGAAGAACTAGTGAGGAAACTGCGACTTTCAGAGCTGGGCAGCTTCAAGGCAGCTGTGTTAACAGGTTAGGAGATGGTTGCCCAAGCATTTTCTGTTTTTTGACAGGTGTCAGATAGTATTTGATTGAAAACCTTTGATGCAGTAGTATTCTCTCTCTCTGTCACTCTGTGTGTGTGTGTGTGTGTGTGTGTGTGTGTGTGTGTGTGTGTGTGTGTGTGTGTGTGTGTGTGTGTGTTTGTGTGTGTGTGTGTGTGTAT
This sequence comes from Alviniconcha strummeri, assembly GCA_963584105.1. Classification (NCBI taxonomy): domain Eukaryota; kingdom Metazoa; phylum Mollusca; class Gastropoda; family Provannidae; genus Alviniconcha; species Alviniconcha strummeri. Next base: position 32,234,385 of record OY757542.1, read on the forward strand.
GTGCCAACATTCATTTCCATAGCTGAAGGTCAAAAATCAAAATGGAGGTGACTGGGTTTTCTGTTGTTGTGTCCCTACAGGTCATGTAGGTCTGACAGATTTCCGCAGTGCCAAGAAGATAGCAGAAGATGCAGCCAAGGCAAATGAGCTGATGTCTGGCCAGGAGGTGATCAGTTTCAGCCAAGACAAGGAGGGCTTTGTGCAAGAAATCTCTGGTCGCCACAGACTGGGCCCTGGACCTAAGGGTGATGACTACAACCCAGATGCCTTGCAGATGTACTGGTGCAACGACACCCCTGGCGTTGTCAACCCTCAGCAGGTCAGTGTCCTGGCGTTGTCAACCCTCAGCAGGTCAATGCCCTGGCATTGTCAACCCTCAGCAGGTTAGTGCCCTGGCATTGTCAACCCTCAGCAAGTTAGTATTTGATGCGAGATAGCTCAGTGGTTAGAGCACTGGACTCATGATTAAAAGGTCACAGGTTCGAATCCCTGCAGGAGCAGCAGGACAGTTTTCTTCTCCATGGTCAACTTTCTGTGCTGACTCTTTATTTCGGTATCTTTTCCACCCCCGTGTTACTGCAGTAGCATGTAAAAGATCCCAGTCATTCTGCCAAAAGTGCAGGTGGCAGGTTACAGCTAAACACGCATACACCCTACCTATGTGGCTTTGAATGGTCACTAACCTGGTGCATGGTTGAATGGTGTACACAGAACTTGCGCCGAAACTGCAGCATTTCACATAGCAACAGCCATGCAACAACCACAGAGCGCTACCAGTACACCACTTCCATGGACATTAATAATACGTGCTATAAAAGAATACAGTCACTCATTCAGAATCACATGTGACATGTGTGCACTGAGTCTGCTCAAGAGCAGAGAATAGTGCTATATAAAAGCTATGAATAATAATGATAATAGTGCCCTGGCATTGTCAACCCTCAGCAGGTCAGTGCCCTATGTCAACCCTCAGCAGGTCAGTGCCCTATGTCAACCCTCAGCAGGTCAGTGTCCTATGTCAACCCTCAGCAGGTTAGTGCCCTGGCATTGTCAACCCTCAGCGGGTCAGTGCCCTGGTGTTGTCAACCCTCAGCAGGTCAGTGCCCTGGTGTTGTCAACCCTCAGCCGGTCAGTGCCCTGGTGTTGTCAACCCTCAGCGGGTCAGTGCCCTGGTGTTGTCAACCCTCGGCGGGTCAGTGTCCTATGTCAACCCTCAGCAGATTAGTGCCCTGGCATTGTCAACCCTCAGCAGGTTAGTGCCCGGGCATTGTTAGCCTTCAGCAGGTTAGTGCCTTGGCATTGTCAACCCTCAGCAGGTTAGTGCCCGGGCATTGTCAACCCTCAGCAGGTTAGTGCCTGGGCATTGTCAGCCCTCAGCAGGTTAGTGCCCGGGCATTGTCAACCCTCAGCAGGTTAATGCACCACAATATATGGAAAAATACTGGGGTCTGGAAAGCCATGGCGTAACTGGGCCCACGACTTGTCTGCAGGGTGTTCATTGACTCTTTGAGGAGTGTCCATGGACCAGAATATTCTCCGCAGATCTAGCTCTGCATTCTCTTTCACCTGAACTGTGTGTATCAGTAAGCTGGCTTCCTTTGCAGTCAGACATGTTTCATGCATATGATCCACCAGGCCAGCAGACGACATTTTGTGTGTAATCTGAATAATATTCTTTTCTTCTACAGATCATCAATCTTTTGGAACCAGAGGAGCTGGTGACCATTCTGCCCAAGACTCGAGTGCAGCCCCAGTGTGTGACCATCAAACCTGGGCAGGTTCTGTTTGTTACCGGTATAGGTCGCATCGACTATGTACAGGTTGGTTGGCTGTGAAATAGTCTTCTTGTCTTCTATCACTGAGAGTTACCTGTCATAATTTGGATCACTCTGCTACTATTATGTGTTATGTGTGTGTTAGCACATCACCAGCTATGAGGTCTTTTAAAAACATATTTTTTTATTTTTTATCAAAAGGTAAATGATTGGATTTTAACATCCTGTCAACCATGCAGGGCAAGTAAACTGTCATATAAGCAAATGCATATATATCCGTAAAACTCTCATCATATTCTTATAACCCCTTTCTCAAGTCAAATACACAAAGTCAATCCCTACACAAACATAAAATCAATCCCAAAACAAATATAAAACAAAACCAACATCAAACACAATTTTTGCAGGAGTTAGTCTCTTCAGTATTGCACTTGTTAAAACAGCGTATATAAGGCTAGGACCTGCTGGTATTGTCAACCATTCTATAATTTACTGATAGCAGTAAAATTTTAAAAAATAAAAATGAATGGACAGAAGCAGCAAAAAGAATTAAAAAACATATAAATGGATAATGGCATTTACCAGCACCATATGGCAGCAAGCTGCACACACTAGAACTATCATCTCCTATCTGCTTAACAAGAGCAATACAAAAACAAAAAAGCCTAACTTGCAGTGAAAAGTGTTGGTGAATATTTTGGGAAGAGGTTGGGAGAATGGACTGTCAGAAAGAAAAAAATGACAATCAAGACAGAGCAAGAGGACTAGGCAGAAAAACAAGAGAGGAGACAGGAAGGGGAGTCAAATGACAGCCCTCAGATTCTAGACAGGACCAGATGGCTTGGCTTAGGGGATGCTTTGGTGTTAATATTTTGTCTCACATGCAGAAAAACTGAATACACTGGCAAGTGGCATTACATAATTTACAACGAACCGCAACTCCCATCATTCCCTGTGGCCATGTCAAAACAATCAGACATTCCACATCTGCTGGGCCCCTTTGGGGCGTATTAAAGGGTGGACATTGAGATCTTTAACATGTGCAGTAATCTTATCAGTGCTTGCTGTGCGCATGAAAGCAAGATGGTTGCTAGCGAATCTGCACCATAATTATGTAGGAGCTGAAAAGTCTATCACTTTGCCTCAGCCAGGAGTGAACCCCTCACCACTCGATTTCCAGTCCAGCACATTGGCCAGCTGGCTGCAAACCTGCAATATTTCTTACTATGTTTTGTCCATGTTCTTCACAGTTTCTGATGGTCTATGCAGTGATTGCAGGAAATAGTTTTGCAGGTTTAAAAGAATGATTGTCATGTTGACATCCACTTGAATAGCACATTTTTTCTTACTCCATGTTTTGGACATGTTCTCTGAAAATCAGTCGTCGGAAAACAGACACTAGAGAACCATGCACAAGACTTGTATGAGTTTCTGTCTGTTGAATGTGTGTCTAAGACTTGTATGTGTTTATGTTTGTTGTATATGTGTGCACACAGAGACACATCTGTGCATGCATGTTTACACACACACACACACACACACACACACACACACACACACACACACATGCACACACAAGAAACAGACACATACACCCACTGTCAATGTTATCACACAGACACACTCTCATTTATATATATATATATACACACTCACACACAGTTCTGTATTGAAAAATTCTTTGAGTATTTTCTCTGTTCTTTTTGTTCAACAGGGGAATACATCAGTCTACCTGACAGCGCATGTGGCTCACACCATTAAGCTACATGTCAAGGACAGGGATGAGGCTGATGATTTCTACCTTGAGAATATAGGAACTGCTGCACTTGGGGTGCGTCTCATTTCTACCATCTCTCAGCTCGCCTTACCTTGCCTTGGCTTGCCCTACCTTGCTTGTCTTGTCTTGCCCTACCTTGCTTGTCTTGTCTTGCCCTCCCTTGCTTTTTGTCTTGTCTTGCCCTACCTTTTTCTTTTGCTTCTTGTCTTGTCTTGCCTTGTCTTGCCTTGCCCTACCTTGCTTGTCTTGTCTTGCCCTCCCTTGCTTTTTGTCTTGTCTTGCCCTACCTTTTTCTTTTGCTTCTTGTCTTGTCTTGCCTTGTCTTGCCTTGCCCTACCTTGCTTGTCTTGTCTTGCCCTCCCTTGCTTTTTGTCTTGTCTTGCCCTACCTTTTTCTTTTGCTTCTTGTCTTGTCTTGCCTTGTCTTGCCTTGCCCTACCTTGCTTGTCTTGTCTTGCCCTCCCTTGCTTTTTGTCTTGTCTTGCCCTACCTTTTTCTTTTGCTTCTTGTCTTGTCTTGCCTTGTCTTGCCTTGCCCTACCTTGCTTTTTGTCATGCCTTGTATCATCTTGCTTTTTGTTTTGTCTTGCCCAACCTTGTTTTTCATCTTGCCATGCTTTACTGTGTCTTGTCTTGCCCTATGTGTTGTTGCCTTGTCCTGTTGTGCCTTGACCTGCCTTGTCTTGTCTTGCTCTGCCTTGCCTTGACTGGTCTGGTCTGTCCTGGCCTTGTCTGTTTTGTCCTGCTTTGCCCTGCCTTGTCTTGCCTCGCCTTGTCTGGTCTGGTCTGGTCTTGCCTTGTCTTGTTCTGCCTTCTCCTGCCTTGCCTTGCCTTGTCAGCCTTGCCTTGTCTTGTCTTGCCTTTCCCTGTCCTGTCTTGCCTCACCTTTGAGGAGACAAAAGATGTGACACCCCCTCTTCCCCCCTCCCTCCATTATCACCAAACCAAATTAAACCCTGTTTCTGTAGCTGTCAGTTCCCTGTCTCTTGACAGCTTCCTTACCTGAAAGAGTCCAGCCAGTAACATATACATATGCTTCCCCCTCTCCCCCACCCCCCTTCACAATCCTGACATGTCAGTAACATTCACAAGATCATCTTATATGACTGATGCACCCTTCCACACCCAAACTTCCATCCATTCTGCAGTTGCCAGCTCCCTGTGTTATGACAGTTTCACCACATCCAGTATGTCCACTGTACCCATTTTAACTCCCTTAGTCACCAAACCCTTCTCACATGTCAGTGATGGCTGGTGCACACATTAGTTAAGGTTGTCAATTCCATTTTCTGTGATGGTCAAGTCCCTTACCTCGCAACAACCTCAGGCCAAGAACACCAGCCCATGTTGCCAAGATTTGAGTGACAGGCCCTGGTTAGCCAATCAGCATGCTCAGACAAGACACACCACAACAATATTGATTGATTGCCAGTTCTGCTGGACATTTCAAAATCATTTCCTTGTGGTAAAGTATTGTGCACCGAAGAGGCCAGGCTGAAAAAGGGAGAAAAAGGTTCATGGAAAGCATTCAAACATGTGGGTACCACCAGTTTTGTCAGTGGGCTGAGCTTTCTCTCTTTGTAACATGGTAATAGTCTAGCATGTGAACAGGGAAATATGTGGTTTGGTGGCATGACATCACATTCAGCTAAGTTGGACTAGAGACACAGTGTTTTACTTTAAAATCCCCCCCCCCCAACCCCCCCCCCCCCCACTCCATATATGCTGATGTTGAATCAAGGGATCCATATCACTACACACATATACAAATGAAAATTTTCCACTGATTTACTTGATTATATCTGTATTATGTATTCTATAGGTATGCGTATATTTTTTAATGGCTTGGAACTTTATTGTTGATTGCAGCCATAGGCCTATGTCAATAAATATATTTAAATTTGAGATTCAGTTTACTTTTGGCATTTCAGGTACCAGTTGGAGATGACAAGAGATTGTCCCGAATCCCAGCGTTGATTGGTCGGGAGTACCAGATCACTGGCACTGGCTGGGACACAGCTGCAGCAGACATTCAGCTGTCGTCATTGGGTCAGTTATATGCTGCTTTTCCACTCACATACCCCCTGTAAATGTGAGAGGGAATGTGTTTGTGTTTGTATGTATGTGTGTGTGTGGGGGGGGGGGGGGGGGGTGAGGGGGGGTGCTCACTTTCATAAAGGTAGGTACACACACATGTGTGTGGTTTTTAGGCTACCTTTCTGTGTGTAGGGAGGGAGAGGAGGGGTCAAGACTGGAGATGACACTAGACAGGGAGACAGTCACATACTAACAGTCATCTTTGAGGAGACCAGCAGAAGGGGCAGGGGGTTGCCTTTCACGTATGTCTGTAAAATGATTTGACACCCTTGATTAGTCAGTTGAGGGGTGGGGGAAGGTCTCTGTTTTCAACTCCAGGGAGTGAATGTTCACTGATTCAGTAACAAGCGAGCTGCGTGTTTGTCCAGGCTGGGTGTCGGTGGCTGCCGGTCAGAGGATGCGGGTGACGCTGCGGGCCTACACACCCGGGGGCAAGGGCCTGCACCTGCGCTCCCCCGCCCTCCTCCCCAACTTCACACAGTTCAGGGGGAAGCGCAAGGGGAAGACTCCTTACTACCGACTTGGCAAAGCTGTCCTGTGAAATGCTCCTGCAGGGTTAACCCTTTGGCTGCCAGCTGCAGTCAGTTCAGGGGGAAGATGCCATAGCACCACTTTGGCAAAGCTGTCCTGTGAAACGTTCCTGCAGGATTAACCCTTTGGCTGACAGCTCCACACAGTTCAGGGGGAAGTGCAAGGGAAAGACTCTTTACTACTGCTTTGGCAAAGCTGTACTGTGAAAGTGCTGCCTCAGGGTTAACCCTTTGGCTGCTGGTTCCAGTCAGTTCAGGGGGAAGCGCAAGGGGAAGACTCCTTACTACTGTTTCAGGAAAGCTGTCCTGTGAAAGTGCTCCTGTAGGGTTAACCCTTTGACTATTAGCTCCACTCAGCTCCAACCTTGCTTGTGCAGCTGTACAGTTGTATGCAGCATTCATTCATTGATGTAATTATTAAATCTGTGTATGGCTTCATATCACTGACTATCTTCTGTGAGTTGGTGTGGTTATGCCAGAAGTTTGAAATAATCAAAGTGATTCAGTGAAACCCCTAATGAAAGGTCACAATGAAAATCGTGAAGAAGAAAAATGTGGTCTCAACAGAAGAGGATGGGGTGGGTTTGAGGTCTTCGTAGCATTGTGAGTTGATGAACAGGTCTTTGTAGCATTGTGAGTTGGTGAACAAAATGCAACAAAGAGACAAAAGAATCTGGAAATTCAGCTCAAAAGATTTGTGGTTAAAGTGGAGCAACATTTCTGCATGTGGTGTGAATGTCTCAGTGCCATCATTGATGAATTTGATGTGGATTAGGTGGACCTGACCCACCATGACATGCCATGACACACATGTCCATCACTGTGTGTATGGTCTCAGTGTGTTGTGGGGGAAGCAGGGAAAGCATGCCCTTGCTGTTGATGAAGCGGCAGTATCTGCATTTTGGTTAGCCATGTCAGTTTTCTCTGTGTTTGTGTGTGTGTGTGCATGTGTGTGTGTGTGTGTGTGTGTGTGTGTGTGTGTGTGTGTGTGTGTGTGTGTGTGTGTGTGTGTGTGTGTGCATGCATGTGGGGGGGTGCATGTGGGGGTGTGTGCATGTGTAAACACAGAATGAATTTCAGATCTGTGTAAGTTATGTTGACATACCCAGTTTCATATAAATGATAAATGCACTCTCTTTTTTGCCTCCGTATCATGTCTGGGGACCCCTGAAGGGAGACATGGATGTCAGTCATCTTCCTCTTGCACTTTTTATTCGTTTCTGTAGGAGAGTCTCGTATTCACGGGCGCTGAAGAACAACCTGGAACTTTGTGGATATTGCCGATGAAGCGTGCAAGTGTTTTATGTAAGCTAACATGTGCTACCCCACTTGGTGTTCGGTCAGTAGCATGAGGGGTGGGGGGAGAGGAGGGGGGGGTTTATGAGGCTGCACTGTCAGAACTGCTAAACTGCATGCTGTGTGAGATCTTTATGTTCAGAGGGTTATCAAGTGCCTTGTGCTGATGAACAATTTCTTCAGGAACTGGAAAGAAATGTCCCTGCCAAAGTAAACAAGAGGATGTTTCCTGGGCATGGGTTTGAGATGATTTTAATTGTCTGGTTTATATGTCCAATATTTTGTGTGTGTTTTTGTTTTTTTGTTATTTGTACAAGAGAAATTTTATATTTGCTTGATTTGCAGACATACTGTGTTTGTGTGTACGTATGTATCCCACATTTTTGTTGAATAGTACTAACAGAATGTACCATGGTATGTTACACCTTTATCAGGTAGGCAAGTGTTTTTTGTTGTTTTGTCAAAACTCTTAGATCTGCTCAGTGTTGAATTTAAATTTGGTAAGATCTTAAAAAAAGAAATTCTGTGAGACCAAAAGATGCATGTTTTGCATGGCACATGACCCTTATGTCAAAGTGCTTTACCTAAACCTATCTGGCTGTTTGGATGCACTGCATGCTACAGTGGTAGTCTGGTTTCTGAGGGGTTCATCTGTCCAGTGATGTGAATCCCACCAAGCCATTTGTTCATCCCTGTCACATCTAAATAGTTTTTAAAATCCTTTCTTCTTGGTGCATACGTGATTGCGTGTTTGTGTGTGTGTGTGGGCAATGATTATTGTTCTTTCATGAGAAGAGATTTAATTTTAAGTGCATTTCAGTATTGTTGAATTAGTAATTATGATCACTGTTTTGTCATGCTCTGTACAATATAGATACGCACGTATGTTTGATTTGTTTTTTTGTTTTTCTTGCAAAGTGCTTTGAGTTAAGTCTGTGGATACTGCACTGTGGAAGAGCAGTGTGTTGATTATACAAAACACACAGACATGCATGCACATACAGATACATGCACACACAGACATGTACCCCCCCCCCCCCCCACTCCCACAGATACATGCATACCCCCCCCCCCTCCACACACATACACACACACACACACACACACTCTCTCTCGCATACAAATGCGCTCCTCTCTCTCTCTCCACACATGCACGCACACACACACACGTGAACACACACACACAATTTGTCAAGTTTGCAAACAAACTGTACCAGGTTAAAAAGAAAACCACTTGCCAATATAG
>OY757542.1:32243303-32257199 GCA_963584105.1 Alviniconcha strummeri
CTCCTGCAGGGTTAACCCTTTGGCTGCCAGCTGCAGTCAGTTCAGGGGGAAGATGCCATAGCACCACTTCAGCAAAGCTGTCCTGTGAAACGTTCCTGCAGGGTTAACCCTTTGGCTGACAGCTCCACACAGTTCAGGGGGAAGTGCAAGGGAAAGGCTCTTTACTACTGCTTTGGCAAAGCTGTACTGTGAAAGTGCTGCCTCAGGGTTAACCCTTTGGCTGCTGGTTCCAGTCAGTTCAGGGGGAAGCGCAAGGGGAAGACTCCTTACTACTGTTTCAGGAAAGCTGTCCTGTGAAAGTGCTCCTGTAGGGTTAACCCTTTGACTATTAGCTCCACTCAGCTCCAACCTTGCTTGTGCAGCTGTACAGTTGTATGCAGCATTCACTCATTGATGTAATTATTAAATCTGTGTATGGCTTCATATCACTGACTATCTTCTGTGAGTTGGTGTGGTTATGCCAGAAGTTTGAAATAATCAAAGTGATTCAGTGAAACCCCTAATGAAAGGTCACAATGAAAATCGTGAAGAAGAAAAATGTGGTCTCAACAGAAGAGGATGGGGTGGGTTTGAGGTCTTCGTAGCATTGTGAGTTGATGAACAGGTCTTTGTAGCATTGTGAGTTGGTGAACAAAATGCAACAAAGAGACAAAAGAATCTGGAAATTCAGCTCAAAAGATTTGTGGTTAAAGTGGAGCAACATTTCTGCATGTGGTGTGAATGTCTCAGTGCCATCATTGATGAATTTGATGTGGATTAGGTGGACCTGACCCACCATGACATGCCATGACACACATGTCCATCACTGTGTGTATGGTCTCAGTGTGTTGTGGGGGAAGCAGGGAAAGCATGCCCTTGCTGTTGATGAAGCGGCAGTATCCGCATTTTGGTTAGCCATGTCAGTTTTCTCTGTGTTTGTGTGTGTGTGCATGTGTGTGTGTGTGTGTGTGTGTGTGTGTGTGTGTGTGTGTGTGTGTGTGTGTGTGTGTGTGTGCATGCATGTGGGGGGGTGTGCATGTGTAAACACAGAATGAATTTCAGATCTGTGTAAGTTATGTTGACATACCCAGTTTCATATAAATGATAAATGCACTCTCTTTTTTGCCTCCGTATCATGTTTGGGGACCCCTGAAGGGAGACATGGATGTCAGTCATCTTCCTCTTGCACTTTTTATTCGTTTCTGTAGGAGAGTCTCGTATTCACGGGCGCTGAAGAACAACCTGGAACTTTGTGGATATTGCCGATGAAGCGTGCAAGTGTTTTATGTAAGCTAACATGTGCTACCCCACTTGGTGTTCTGTCAGTAGCATGAGGGGTGGGGGGAGAGGAGGGGGGTTTATGAGGCTGCACTGTCAGAACTGCTAAACTGCATGCTGTGTGAGATCTTTATGTTCAGAGGGTTGTCAAGTGCCTTGTGCTGATGAACAATTTCTTCAGGAACTGGAAAGAAATGTGCCTGCCAAAGTAAACAAGAGGATGTTTCCTGGGCATGGTTTTGAGATGATTTTAATTGTCTGGTTTATATGTCCAATATTTTGTGTGTTTGTTTTTTTTTTGGGTTTTTATTTGTACAAGAGAAATTTTATATTTGCTTGATTTGCAGACATACTGTGTTTGTGTGTACGTATGTATCCCACATTTTTGTTGAATAGTACTAACAGAATGTACCATGGTATGTTACACCTTTATCAGGTAGGCAAGTGTTTTTTTGTTGTTTTGTCAAAACTCTTAGATCTGCTCAGTGTTGAATTTAAATTTGGTAAGATCTTAAAAAAAGAAATTCTGTGAGACCAAAAGATGCATGTTTTGCATGGCACATGACCCTTATGTCAAAGTGCTTTACCTAAACCTATCTGGCTGTTTGGATGCACTGCATGCTACAGTGGTAGTCTGGTTTCTGAGGGGTTCATCTGTCCAGTGATGTGAATCCCACCAAGCCATTTGTTCATCCCTGTCACATCTAAATAGTTTTTAAAATCCTTTCTTCTTGGTGCATACGTGATTGCGTGTTTGTGTGTGTGTGTGGGCAATGATTATTGTTCTTTCATGAGAAGAGATTTAATTTTAAGTGCATTTCAATATTGTTGAATTAGTAATTATGATCACTGTTTTGTCATGCTCTGTACAATATAGACACGCACGTATGTTTGATTTTTTTTTTTTTCTTGCAAAGTGCTTTAAGTCTGTGGATGCTGCACTGTGGAAGAGCAGTGTGTTGATTATACAAAACACACAGACATGCATGCACATACAGATACATGCACACACAGACATGTACCCCCCCCCCCCCCCACTCCCACAGATACATGCATACCCCCCCCCCCTCCACACACATACACACACACACACACACACACACACTCTCGCATACAAATGCGCTCCTCTCTCTCTCTCCACACATGCACGCACACACACACGTGAACACACACACACAATTTGTCAAGTTTGCAAACAAACTGTACCAGGTTAAAAAGAAAACCACTTGCCAATATAGAAACACACAATTTATTTAGGTTGAGCTGTGTCAAGTTATGTTCAACCACAAGCATGAAGCATGTCACTCATAAAACAAAACTGACTCATAACAGCAAACACACCTATTATCTCAAAGAAAGACCGGCAAACAGCCTGTGTTAAATCAGCCTTGCTGCAGGCCACAACAATGGGACTAATAATTCTTCTCAACTGATAACTATTAACTATCCTTAAAGGAAACCAAACTGGAGACGCAAGTAAGCCTGAAAACACTGAAAATGTGCATTTTCTTCCGCTTCTCCAGATGCTTCATTTGGTGGTTCAAGGAATATTTACACAAAAGAAGTAAATTTTTGCTTCAGACTTTTGCTCCTCCGGACACAACCCTGTTGGTTTGCTCTTTACCAGCGAAGAGCACAAAAAGGTTGGCTCGTGACATAATTATTTGTAACTTTTGCCACTCGAGCCAGTCTTGTTTATGACATCACTGACACAGACTGCTGGGCACAAAATGGCAGCACTCTTGGTCATGTTTTTGTGACTTTCACATTGACTGGGATCAGAAATTGAGTGAAATACAGCCGTGTTTCTTTTCTTTTCTTCTCTTTCTCTCTCTGTTGAGATCTCATTGGTTTTGGTTTTGTTTGTCTTTTCTTTATTTTTATCCCATTCTTCTTGATGCTTCTTCAGTCTGGCCCCCCTTTAAAGGGCTGGGTAGGGTTATCCGGTAACCCTTTCAAGGATTTGGCCATGCGCACACAAGACAGGAGCCTGTCTTCTGGCCAAGATGCAAAGTGATGCTGCACTGGGCTACAGTGGCATTCCACCAAGGTTAGGAGTTAGCCCGGATAGCAGGACTGCTGCAGCTGGATTTCATCAAAGGAACTAATTGATATTTGCCAAGATGAACAGGTCTGACAGGGACACACCAGAGGCCTCCACACTAAGCCCACCCCCACACTCCATTGTTATGTTCACTCTTGGTCTGACCACCGTGATGTACTGTGTTGACTGCTGGAACACATGGTGATCGAGTCTGATCCAGCAATCAGTGGATGTAATTTGCCTGAATGTCATTGTTGAATGTGCGCTATTAGTATTACATGTTCTGAAGATTTTCTTAGGGATCTACTATCATTTCAGTCTGTAATATTCTTTCCAAACACTGGACACCAACAAACCACAACTAAATGCAGATAAATAGCCTATATTTAATTTTTCTCTGTTTAACTGTTGTTTAAGTGTTGTTTTGTCGCTTGAAAAAGGGGCTTACCCTGAAAATTTGCATGTTGTGTATTGTCATATTAAGTAAGTGTTCTTTTTCACCTTCTATGTGTTAGGATTTAGTTGTGGGCCAAACACAGCAGCCACATTTGGGCTTTTCCCAGGTAATACTATTTGTGACATGCTGATTGGCTGAGCTGCTGTGGTGATTGGCAGCCCAGAACCCTATAGAGTGCATATAAAATAACAAGCAGTGACAGCAACAGACGGGGGCGGGGATAGCTCAGTGGTTAGAGCACCGGACTCGTGATTGAAAGGTCGCGGGTTCGAATCCCTGCTGGAACGGCGGGAGAATTTTCTTCTCCAGGGTCGACTTTCTGTGCTGACTCTAATTTCGGTATCCGTTCCACCCCCGTGTTACCACAGTAGCACGTAAAAAATCCCGGTCATTCTGCCAAAAGTGCAGGTGGCAGGTTACAGCTAAACACGCATACACCTTACGTATGTGGATTTTATTGAACCGTGCTTCGGCATTGGTCACAACTTGTCCCTAATATGTCAAATGACATCTGAGGACATTAAGCATCAACTCATCAGCAACAGACGAGAATACATGAGTTTAGAAAGACAGTCTGGAGCTCAAGCAGTAGTATTGGGTGGAAATGCACCAATTTTTTTTATTTAAAAAAAAGAGAGAAAAAAAGGGTTTTATCACATGCTTCTAATGCAGTTGTCATCCTGGATCAAAAAGGGTTACAAAACATGTGAGCATGATACTGATAGCAAGGCCTGAATGTTGCTGTAAATTATCTTAACAGAATTTCTTTAACATAGTACTTAGCAGTCAGAATGTGTGTGTGTTTGTTGTACATAAACTGGTACTGCAGTACATATATATACCTAGTGTGTCCTACACTGTCTTTACTGTGTATGACATTTCCATCCATTTTGTTGTGCCTACACAGCCATGTATAACACTGTACAGGCATGTATAACTGTACAGGCATGTATAAGTATAACTGTACAGGAATATATAACTCTGTATAGGCATGTATAACTCTGTTATTGTAAAGATGGACACAAGTGACCACTGAACCCAGCAACACTGGGGTATCAGGCTTTATGAAATCAAGTATCACTATTGTTATTGTTACTGTTAATATTAGCCAAGCATTAAAGTGTTAGAGGGAGTTATAAAAAAAATATAAAAAAATTGTACGTAAACAGTATGTAGGCATTGTAAACAAAGAGTCACAAAGCACTTGTGATAGTTATGAAAATGTTTCTTTTTACATGACACCTTTCAAAGTATAGATATAAGAAAATAAATATATATATATGGCATAATAAACAGAGCTGTAATGCATACAAACTATTGCAGTGTATGTAGCCTATGTGAAAAACATTCCACAAAACAATGAAGTGCAGGCAGTCAATAATTATAACAAAAATATTCAGAATTTGCTCAAGTGCAGGCAGTCAATAATTATAACAAAAAGATTCAGAATTCGCTCAAGTGCAGGCAGTCAATAATTATAAGAAAGATTCAGAATTCGCTCATGTGCAGGCAGTCAATAATTATAAGAAAGATTCAGAATTCACTCAAGTGCAGGTAGTCAATAATTATAAGAAAGATTCAGAATTCACTCAAGTGCAGGCAGTCAATAATTATAAGAAAGATTCAGAATTCGCTCAAGTGCAGGCAGTCAATAATTATAAGAAAGATTCAGAATTCACTCAAGTGCAGGCAGTCAATAATTATAAGAAAGATTCAGAATTCGCTCAAGTGCAGGCAGTCAATAATTATAAGAAAGATTCAGAATTCACTCAAGTGCAGGCAGTCAATAATTATTAGAAAGATTCAGAATTCGCTCAAGTGCAGGCAGTCAATGATTATAAGAAAGATTCAGAATTCACTCAAGTGCAGGCAGTTAATGATTATAAGAAAGATTCAGAATTCACTCAAGTGCAGGCAGTCAATGATTATAAGAAAGATTCAGAATTCACTCAAGTGCAGGCAGTCAATGATTATAAGAAAGATTCAGAATTCGCTCAAGTGCAGGCAGTCAATGATTATAAGAAAGATTCACAAGTTGCTCAAGTGAAGGCAGCTGTCACGGTTGTAAAGAGACTTTACAGAATACTCAAAGTGCCTGTGGTGCCACAGCTGTCAACCCCTTTTGGGAGTCAACCTTAGTCCAGTGTTTGTGAACCTGTATGCAGGCTGGGGTCTTTTGTTTTTTTGCTGGTGGCAGTAGCATTTTGAATTCCAACCAGCATGTGTGGCAATGGAAGGAAGAAGCAATGTTGTAGTAAATACGCATGCATGACTTAAAATCTCACTTCCAACAAGATTTCTTAGCCTATTACACTAGGCCAGTCAGTGTGCATTTGGCAATGACTAGTGTCGGCTGCTCGTTCAGCAGTTTTTCAGTCTTTTTGTTCTGTTTAAAACAACAACAAAATCTCATGAAAATTGTGTTTTCCTGTATCCATTTTCCAATATTGCCATATCCCCCCCAAAATAATGAAAACAACTGTATTCTATAGTGGTAAACTGTATGGGTTGACAGGTATGGTAGTCATGTAAACTAGCATTTACAAACCACCAAGGTGATGGCAGCCCAGGTAGCGAAGATTCGCACCAGACACTGGGGATTCAGTCTGTGAATGTGTTTTAAAAAATGACTGAGACTGAGAGAGACTGAGACATAATTTACTAAGCATGCTTGTTATTGTGGTGTCAGAGACTTTCAGAACAGACTCTTTCTTTTGCAGCTGTATCAACAATACATAATCCCCCCCCACCCCACCCCCACCCCCAACCCCCACCCCCACCCCCAAATTAAACAACAGAGAGTGAGAGAGACTGATCATAATTTATTAACCATGCTCATCAGTGTGGTGTCAGTTTCAGAGCAGACTCATTCTTTCACAGCTGTATCAACAAGAAAGTCAGAAACACATGCATAAATCAATAATCAAACCATGGCAGTATTTTTCTAGGCTTCAGCTACTTGCACTGCAGGTAGCATAGTGTACGTGTCTCTACACACAGCAAAAACAGAATACAAAGCATGTAAATGATGCAGGTGTTTCCAGTAGCAGCAACTGCAGAAAGATTTTTGTTTCAAGTGCTGCAGACAACGTAACAGGCACTCACACAGAAAAAAGTCAATAAATCGAACCCGTAAAAGCAACAACTTCATACTATTCTAATGGCTTAAGTAATATTAAATTAGCACATTTTGATTGAATCAAATTAATGAGCTATGATGTGGAAAGTTTGTTTAATACACCAAACCAAAAAAGGGTTAAAAAAATAACAGTGAAAATGCTTGAAATGTTCAGTATCAAAAGCCTAGAGGTAACAAACACAGGTTTAATTATTGTGTTAATAAATAAACTGCAGCAACGGTAAATCAAAACATACACTTAAGAAAATTATACAACCAGTTACAACAACATAAAACTCAACTACAGACTGAAGCAGAAATAAGAGTATTTATGTACATAGAAGAACTAGCCTCTCAAAGCATGTTTTGTCCACCAGTACAAGTGGTCAAACTGTACTGAAAATAAGTGATTTTGTTTTACAGTGCCCTATTGCTTTTGTATTGAATTTTTAAGAAGTTCCCCCGAAGTGAGGCCAGGGATGTCTGAGGTGATGTCTAACTTATGTCTGGACTCGCGGGGCTGTCATTTGTTCTCCTTTGCTATCTCTTCTCTTTTTTTCTTCTTCTGCCTAGCTTCTTGCTCCTTTTGTCTTGTCATTGTTTTCTTTTCAAAATGGTCTATTCTCCTGAAATTTACAAGAAAACTTTCAATTTTTGTTTAAAATGAATAATGTTAGGCTTTTTTGTATAGAGTTTCTTCAGCAGTTAGTAGATGATAGTCGGTAGGTTGTATATGCAGCATGCTGCCATACGGCACTGGTATTTGCTATCATGTATTTATACTACATTTTTGTTTGTTTGTTTAGTTTAGTTTCTCTCCATTCCTTTTTTATATTTTCCTTTAATCTGGTATCGATGAGTTAGATGGGATGGTCGACAATACCAGCATGTCCTAATCTTATGTGCTCTTTAAGCAGGAATAATATTAAAGTGACAAACTCTTCAAAATATTTTGTTTGATGTTATGCGTGTGTTAGTGTATGTATTGTTTTACATTCGTGTATGTGTGGATTTACTTGAAGAGTTTTGGAATGTGCATTTGTTTATGGCCGACTTCAATTGTCCTCTGGTGAGCCTGTGTGGTTGACAGGACATTAAAATCCAGTAACTAACTAACTTACTTCCCTTGAGACCTGAGATCAAAGAAGCTGCAGGTAGCAGTTAGACCAGCTGTGACACTTAACAGAGCTGATACACCCAGTCCTTCTGGTTGTCACTCACAAAACCTGATTTCTAAAGTAAAATTTACAGAAAAAAGAAGAAGAACAATCTGAAAACAGACCTTTTTTTTAAAAATTTTTTTAAACAAATCTGAAAACCTCAACAACAACAACAACAAAAATCTGAAATGTCAGACTGCCTGCATTTATCTGTTATCTGTTGCTTGAAAAGGGCGTTTTCACTGAAACTTTGCAAATTGTATTATCTAATTAAAATACAGTGACCCATTCAACCTTTTGTGTATTGATCTAAAACCAACCAATCTGAGAAAAAGAAAAGTCCCATAGGTCAAGTTTTTATTACAATCTCTTGTTTACTTGTTGGACAAAACATGTTCTAAGATAGGATAGCACCTTTGAAAGTTATATGACCTATTTTGTTCATTTATAACAGTGAAATGAACAGGTGATAAAGCTGAATAAGTGCAGTCAAATACACACACTCACAAATATGTGGCAACAACAATCGGGTGTGTGCTATTTTTATGAGATCACCCTTGGCAATAGAGAAGAAACAACAGTCACACACTGCAACAAACTAAAAGTGAAGGACTGTGAAGGACAGCTCAAACCACAGGGGACAGAGACCAAAACAAGTATGGCCACTGGTGGTGATCATGTTTATTTTATAATATTTATAACTATTATAAAATAATTTTCATCCAGTGCTTTGCAAAGCCTATAATTTACAGCTGCCGTCAAGCAGTTGGTATTGCCAATAACTGTCGACAAGAAGTTTGCAGTGCCTATAGCTACCATCAGTGAGAAAGTGGTTTGTATGCCTGGATAGCTGACATAGTGTGGTTTGCAGTGCCTATAGCAACCATTAGTGAGCAAGTGGTTTGTATGTCTGGATAGCTACCATAGTGTGGTTTGTAGTGCCTATAGCGTGTATGCCTGGATAGCTATCATAGTGTTGTTTGTAGTGCCTATAACTTGTATGCCTGGATAGCTATCATAGTGTGGTTTGTAGTGCCTATAGCTTGTATGCTGGGATAGCTACCATAGTGTGGTTTGTAGTGCCTATAGCTTGTATGCTGGGATAGCTACCATAGTGTGGTTTGTAGTGCCTATAGTTTGTATGCTTGGATAGCTATCATAGTGTTGTTTGTTGTGCCTATAGCTTGTATGCCGGGATAGCTATCATAGTGTGGTTTGTAGTGCCTATAGCTTGTATGCCTGGATATCTATCATAGCATGGTTTGTAGTGCCTGTAGCTTGTATGCCCGGATAGCTATCATAGTGTTTGTAGTGCCTATAGCTTGTATGCCAGGATAGCTATCATAGTGTTGTTTGTAGTGCCTATAGCTTGTATGCCAGGATAGCTATCATAGTGTTGTTTGTAGTGCCTATAGCTTGTATGCCAGGATAGCTATCATAGTGTGGCTTGTAGTGCCTATAGCTTGTATGCCTAGATAGCTGTCACCATGTGGTTTATAGTGCCTATAGTGCCTATAGCTATCATTGGTGAGCAAGTGGTTTGTATGCCTGGGTAGCTATCATCGAGTGGTTGGTTTGTAGACTCCATGGAATGGCTTGTAGTGTCTGTAGCTACTAAGTACCATTGATGGGTTTGTAGTGCAGTGCCTGTAACTACCACTGAGTGGTTTGCTTTGCCTGTAGCTATTGTTTAGTTTGTATGATTGCCTAGATACAATTAAAATTGTGTGTCGTGCCTACTACTGAGAGATTAGTATTTATATGCTATTCACAAAAAAGGACACTAAAGTCAAGCAATAATTACTATTATGATACTACTCCATCTTGACGTCAAGAATTTTAATAAATTATATATATAAAGACTGGCAAGATGGATGTATGGTCTTTTCATTAGTTAAGTGATTATGTTAATACTGAATACAATGCACACCAAAATAAAAGTGTATGGGGACTGGACAGACTAAAGCTAAAACTAAAACAAAACAAAATAAAATAAAAAAACACCAACAAAAAACAAACTTATCCTCTAAATGGCATGATGTAAAGTAATGTAGAAAACAAAAATTAAGACCAGAAAGTACACAGGAGTCAGTTTTGAATTACAGACATAGAAATTGTAACTAGAACAGAAAATGGTGAAGTGTTGCAACAACAAACTTTTGATAAATAAGCAACTGGACAAAAGTCTCTCTCTCTCTCTTGTGCATGCATGTGCGCACATTCACGTGCACACGTGCACATGCACACACACACACACACACACACCAAGGTGATATAACTATTTACAACTTATTAACTTTCTTCCTTCTAAGTGACAAAACACATGTTAACAACAGTGGCACACAACATGGTATGAAATTCTCTTTTCCTAGCATGTTAGCCCAGGGCACAGGCACATGGTGCATCATTAAAAAGATATCTTTTATCTTATAAATACAGAGTGAGGGAGATCAGAGTAACCTGATGTTATTAAAAGGCATGGTATCACACTATGTAAAAGCACATGTTCATCATTACATCAGCTCAACTGCAGTCAGGAATATAGTACAGATCTTTGTCCCCGAAATGTGACAATGTATCACAGAAAAGGTCCTAGGGACTGCCATGTGCTGGTCAAAGAATGACCGCTGTCACTATCAAGACACAAGAGGCACCAAGGCAAGCATGAAAGCTATACACATTGGACTGCTCAAGCTGAAGAATCTTTTTTAACAGAACTTATAATCTACTGAATGGGGAGCACCTAATACACGTCTTGCAAATGCAGTCAAGGAACCTGGAAGTTTCATTTTTCAACTGCCTTTGGGTCTTTTACGTGCATGGACAGAAGCATACACAGATGGCTTGTTATAGGCATGGCAAATGTTTGGCTTGCAGGCCTGTGAGTACAATTTTCAGTCTGAAAAATGTATTACCTTGTAACCCATGTCACGGTTTGGTCAGTTATTGAAACATCAAATAACCCAGCACACACTCAAAATGTCAGACTTCAAAATGCAGAACTTGGACATCATACAGAAGAAGAATGAAGTACCGAGGACAAGATGCAATGGGTTCGGTGTGGTGATACTTCTTTGCAGCAGTGTCAAGCGTGTTTTTTAATGTTACAGAAAACGAAGGCTATGGTGGTGGTGAAGGCAAACATTTATGGAACATAGGGAGATTTTCCTGACAAGGTTGATCATCAGACTGCGTCACCTGTAGATGCCACGTTTTTTGACATTCTGACAAGATTGGGGAGCGCTTTCCCGCGGCAGTTTTTGTAGCCTGACCCAGGCACGGCAACCCACAATTTTCACAAAGAATTAATAAAGCATTAAATAATTTAATATAAATATGAAAGAAAGAGCTAGATGTTAGGTGGGTCTTCTTAGGCAGTACCAGAAGTCTCTTTGGGTGCACTGCAAGCCAAGGGGGGGGGGGGGGGGGGAACACTGTGTTACTTCCCTTGCAAGACAGATGGATGTCAAACATTAGTGGGCACAACGGGTGCATAAATAACCAGGAAGAAACAAGTAAACAAACAAAATTATAGCATCACAAATACCCCGGAGTAGTGTGCCCTTTTTTATATAGAAATATTGTATGCAGTTGTTGCTTCTTCTCTTTTTTTCTTTCTTTTTTTCGGGGGGGGGGGGGAACCCCTCTCCACCCACACCACCACCCCCTGACCACAACATCCATACCCCTATCCACCCACACCACCAGCCCTGACCACAACATCCATACCCCTATCCACCCACACCACCAGCCCTGACCACAACATCCGTACACCCCTATCCACCCACACCACCAGCCCTGACCACAACATCCATACCCCTATCCACCCACACCACCACCCCTGACCACAACATCCATACCCCTATCTACCCACACCACCAGCCCTGACCACAACATCCATACCCCTATCCACCCACACCACCAGCCCTGACCACAACATCCATACCCCTATCCACCCACACCACCACCCCTGACCACAACATCCATACCCCTATCTACCCACACCACCAGCCCTGACCACAACATCCATACCCCTATCTACCCACACCACCAGCCCTGACCACAACATCCATACCCCTACCACTCACCCCAGCACAAGCACACAAACACTTCTTTTAATAGCCTATTTTATTTATGCAAGTATTTGTAGGGCTCTTCTCACATCTAAATCTTATTGAATCAACACGCAAGGCAGTTAATAAGCGCTCGAAAGATGTCACACAAGCACAACAACAAACAGCTGAGTCGCTTACGTAAACTCTCACCTGGCATGCAAGTAAATGCAAGGTAAAAATTCCACCAGAGGTACATTTGAGGGTGTGCTCACACTTTTGTTGTTGTGTTTGTGTGACGCCTTCTAAGCACCAAGTAACTCCTTTGTGTGTTGATTCTGCACAAGTACTCTGGCCCTCATTCCGCTCCAGATTGTGTGAATCTTATTGAGGCCAGCATCAATCGCTTTTGTTTCCAGATATTATGGTGGCCGTATGCAACCAATTGTTGCATAATGTTTCCAAGCCTTTGCTTTATATGAGTAATTTATAAGCGCCTCCTACAGGATCACCTGAATTTCCAGCCTTCCTTTCTGACAGGATAAGCCATCAGCACCATAGAATAACACAAGGCTTTGGATTCACTTGTCATGATATAAATGGGACTGCTTTTGAGGATTCAGGAGAATGGGCCTTTTCCCAAGAGACTGGAAGAGAAGGCTAACAGATATGGGTGGGGTGGGGGAGACTAGGAGTGCCCAAAGAAACCCCTTGACAACGAACCTGAAGATAAATCGGTATCACATAGTGGTAAACAGTTGGGAACAGATTTTGTTGTTGATTAGTCTGTGGTGTGGGGAAAAAAACAAACCAAAACAACAAGTCTGAACATAGTCCCTGGGATAATAAAATGCATAAGTACGGATCAACAACTTTTGAGAGTTCAGCTTTTGACATGTTTTAACGGCAACGAAATGTACCTTGGATTTCACATGCAACAACAATGTAAAACACACACGCACGCAACCACACACACACACACACACACACACACACACACACACACACACACACACACACACACACACACACCGTCACGTAAAACAAATGTTTAGGAGCGGGAGAAGCGGGAGGCGATGTGGGGCAGAGAGGCGGACAACCCAAACACCTGCCGATGCAGGGACTTGAGTTCTAGTACCGCCACCAAGCGCGACTGCGTGTTGATCAAGGATAGAAATAAGGAACTAGCCATTCTGGTGGTGAAAGTGTAGCGATAGGTATATAATAGCAACAGGTATATAATCTACCTCTCCCCCCACCTCCATACCCCTTTCCCCCTCCTTCTCCCCGTCCCTAACCAGCCTTATGTTTCTGTGGACGTTAAGCACCATGTTTACTTTCACACCTTACCCCCCCGCCCCTCCCCCCCCCCCCCCACCCCCACCGCCATACCATAAAACCATACGGAGTCTGTGGACCTTAAGTAACCCCCGAAGAAGGCGCTATTTATTTCGATATAAACAGGACCCCTACCGTTAGGGGGCGGGGATAGCTCAGTGGTTAGAGCGCCGGACTCGTGATTGAAAGGTCGCGGGTTCGAATCCCTGCTGGAACGGCGGGAGAATTTTCTTCTCCAGGGTCGACTTTCTGTGCTGACTCTTATTTCGGTATCCGTTCCACCCCCCGTGTTTACCACAGTAAGCACGTAATAAAAAAAATCCCGGTCATTCTGCCAAAAAGTGCAGGTGGCAGGTTACAGCTAAACACGCATACACCTTACGTATGTGGCTTTTACTGAAAAGTGCTTCAGCAATTTGGTCACAACTTGTCCCTAATATGTCAAATGACATCTGAGGACATTAAGCATC
>OY757542.1:32257399-32277399 GCA_963584105.1 Alviniconcha strummeri
AGCTACTCTACAGCACACCCATTGTGTACTGTTATATTCCTTACACTTTACTTCTATAAAGTTTTGTCAACAAAACAACTGAAATAGAATCCAAAACATCGCCCGAGTACTATCAAAAACACTGGTATCCAAGCACAGGTATCCATTCCACAACAAGGTGTTGTGTGTCTGCCTATGGGCAAGACCAGGTGGTAGGGATACTGACACCGGGTTCTCATTTACATCCCCTCCTGACCTGTCAGCTAATTACTCCCATGTTTGTCAGCATGCAATGTGACGAACAGAGCCTAGAGAGTGCAGAGACCACTACACACCATCTGGGAAAACCTCTGGTCTTGATATATGAGGTCTGATAATTTCCCTCAAATGAAAAGGAAGGGAGGAATTGATTGTGGCACCATCAATGTTTACAACCTAACAAAACATAAATTACTGCTGTCAGACTTGACCAAGAGGTGCCAGGGGACAGTCTGGCATGTGACTAAACAGGAGATAACATCCCAAAGATGCTGAGGTGTGAAGAGTGGTGCACAATCTTTGTGAAAGTAAGAGGAAGGGGATTGAATCTTGAAGCTGCAGCCGCCATTTTGAAACCGTCTTGTAGCCAGGCAACGGGCCCCTAGAAAGCCCGCGCTGGCCTGAAACTGACCCCAGCAGGGCTAACGAGGTCAAATCAGGCAGGCGGCAGGGAGCAACTAAAGAGTACACTCTGACTGTTGCACTGAGAAGGTGTGTACCCAGGTGAGCACTAAAACACTATATACACTGCTAGAGCTACATGGTGTTGCTGTAGCCATATACCATGGTAAGGAGACCTAAATTTCCAAACAGGGTTATTACAAAACTAATCTTATTGGGAACAACACACAGTGACTTGCTTTCAGACCATTTTGCAAAGCATGCCTGGACAGCAAGAGCGCTCTTGTTAAAGCAATATCAGGCTGCAAAACACCACAGTGGAGAAAGTTTCAAGGACATGGAAGGATCTAAACAGTATAAAAACAACAACAACAAGAAACAGTTAATCCACAGGTGAAAGTATGGCATTTCAGATCAGCCATGGCAAAAATATGTGGGTACATCACAGCATTTTTCCAACACAAAATGCACATTTCTAGATTTTCCTACGGGTTTGACCTCCGTGAGTGTTGATTACCACCGTGAATAAAGAACCTGCATCTGCATGCTGAAGAAAAACGCCACATGACTTGGTGGCACGAGTGTACTGACCCTGTTTCATCCAGGATCTGTACGATGGCTTTGCTGAAGCCGCAGCGAGGGGTCTGCGGGTTGCCTTTCATGAACAGCATCACCGGACTCCTGGTGGTCAGCTTCTTCAGCCTGCAAGCAGTGCCATCGCCCACCCATTACACGTTGTACACGTCATCACCACAACCAATCCACAGCACCCAGGCAACCATCACAACTCCATTATACCTGGGCAATCATCACCACAACCAATCCACAGCACCCAGGCAACCATCACAACTCCATTATACCTGGGCAATCATCACCACAACCAATCCACAGCACCTAAGCAGTTGGGCAATCATCACAACTCACCCATTATAAGATTACAACTCATCCATTATACCAACCATCATAGCTAATTCAGTACACCTGGGCAATCATCACAACTCATTCATTACATCTAGGTAATCCTCACCACAACCAGTCCAGTACACCTGAGCAAACATCACAATTCGTCCATTGCACCTAGGTAATCATCACACCTCATCCATTATATCTAGGTAATCATCACCACAACCAATCCAGTGCACCTAGGCAATCATCACAACTTATCCATTACACCTAGGTAATCATCACACCTCATCCATTACACCTAGGCAATTATCACAACTCTTCCACTACACTAGGCAATCATCACACCTTATCCATTAAACACCGTGGCAATCATCATCACAACCCATCCATTACACCTAGGCAATTATCACAATTCATCCATTAAACCTAGACAATCATCACAACTTGTCCGATACACCTTGGAAATCACCCCAACTCGTGCATTCATTACACTGTGGCCACCATCACCATCACTCGTGTCAACAGTTCTTTATATTTCATTTCCTGGGAAAAGGGGGGTGCCTATGCAGAGAGGCTTCACTTCACCAGGAGAAGCAGCTCTCAGTGGTGGCAACTGGCCTCAAGCGGCAGGCTGTCTCCTCTGCTCAACATCACAGACACAGAGTCAGACCCTGCCTGTGCTGCGACCCATGCTACCTGGTGTTGAGGTCTTCAGTTGCTGGCAGCAACTGCTCCAGTTCCCCTGACTCTGCCATCTCCTTCAGGATGTCCAGGCCACCCAGGAGCTCCCCGTTGACATACAGCTGAGGGTAGGTGGGCCAGTCAGAGAACTTCTTCAAACCTGTGCACACACACAGTGAATCAGACATGTGCACACACATGCACGCACACACACACACACACTCACACACACATAGTCAATAAGACCTGCACACACACTCACACACACACACACACACACACACACACGCGCGCGCAGTCAATCAGACCTGCACACACACACACACACACACACACACACACACACACACACACACACACACACACACATACACAGAGTCAATCAGACCTGCTCACATACATACACACACACACACACACACACACACACAGAATCAATCAGACCTGCACACACACACACACACACACACACACACACACACACAGTCAATCAGACCTGCACACACACACACACACACACAGAGTCAATCAGACCTGTGCATACACACAGCGAATCAGACATGTGCACACAGACAGTCATTCAGACCTGTGAAAACACATACAGTGAATTAGACCTGTGCAGACCAGCACAGTGAATCCCTGCAAGCACAAGGCTGATGTGTATGTGAAATGGGCACGATGTGACTGACATGATGTGAAATGGGCACGATGTGACTGACATGATGTGAAATGGGCACGATGTGACTGACATGATGTGAAATGGGCACGATGTGACTGACATGATGTGAAATGGGCATGATGTGACTGACATGATGTGAAATGGGCATGATGTGACTGACATGATGTGAAATGGGCATGATGTGACTGACATGATGTGAAATGGGCATGATGTGACTGACATGATGTGACTGACATGATGTGACAGGCATGATGTGACTGACATGATGTGACTGACATGATGTGACTGACATGATGTGACAGACATGATGTGACTGACATGATGTGACTGACATGATGTGAAATGGGCATGATGTGACTGACATGATGTGAAATGGGCATGATGTGACTGACATGATGTGACTGACATGATGTGACTGACATGATGTGACTGACATGATGTGACTGACATGATGTGACAGACATGATGTGACTGACATGATGTGACAGACATGATGTGACTGACATGATGTGACAGACATGATGTGACAGGCATGATGTGACTGACATGATGTGACTGACATGATGTGACTGACATGATGTGACAGGCATGATGTGACTGACATGATGTGACAGACATGATGTGACAGACATGATGTGACAGACATGATGTGACAGACATGATGTGACAGGCATGATGTGACTGACATGATGTGACAGGCATGATGTGACTGACATTATGTGACAGGCATGATGTGACTGACATGATGTGACAGACATGATGTGACAGACATGATGTGACAGACATGATGTGACTGACATGATGTGACAGACATGATGTGACTGACATGATGTGACAGACATGATGTGACTGACATGATGTGACAGACATGATGTGACTGACATGATGTGACTGACATGATGTGACTGACATGATGTGACTGACATGATGTGACAGACATGATGTGACTGACATGATGTGACTGACATGATGTGACTGACATGATGTGACTGACATGATGTGACAGACATGATGTGACAGACATGATGTGACAGACATGATGTGACAGACATGATGTGACAGACATGATGTGACTGACATGACAGGCATGATGTGACAGGCATGATGTGACTAACATGATGTGACAGACATGATGTGACTGACATGATGTGACAGACATGATGTGACAGACATGATGTGACTGACATGAAGTGACTGACATGATGTGACAGGCATGATGTGACAGACATTATGTGACTGACATGATGTGACTGACATGATGTGAAAAATAGACGACAGAAGAAAGAGAGAGAGATGGAGAAATGGGTGGACATGCACATCAGCCTCATACCCACGTTCTCAAAAATGGCTTCATTACCAATGGAAAGACAAGTAGATTAATGTCATTCCTCTGATTGCTTCAGCATCATCTGTCTATCTGTTGCTCAAAAAAAAAAAAAAAGGGAAAAAAGAAGAAGGAAGGCTTATATTAAAAATTTGCCCATGTTTTGTATTGTCTAATATTTCTTTTAAGCATTCTAATCAACCTTTTGAGTGTTTTGAGCTTG
Source organism: Alviniconcha strummeri (assembly GCA_963584105.1). Taxonomy (NCBI): domain Eukaryota; kingdom Metazoa; phylum Mollusca; class Gastropoda; family Provannidae; genus Alviniconcha; species Alviniconcha strummeri. The sequence goes on from OY757542.1 coordinate 32,261,852, forward strand.
AGGTCAGTCAGCCAGTTGAGATGCTTTGCACAGTACACAGAAGAAGCATAGTACACAGAAGAAGAAGAAGAAATTGCTGACCTTGACGAACTTCATCATCTGTGAGAATGTCGAAGGTTTTGTACTTCACATTTCGCTCATTCAACAACTGCACTGTCTGCTTACTGAAACCTGTCCAGAGAGTCAACAAGTGGAACAAGTTATGTTCTTTCACATTGATACACACAAACACACACACACACACACACACACACACACACACACACACACACACACACACACACACACACTCCATGCACCAAAACAATTGCACATCCAAATAAATACAAGTGCAGGTCAGCTTCAACCTAATGTGTGTGCCTGTGAGACAGGATTCTATTTTGGATATTATGCAGTTTCAGTGTCAAACTATAAACAAAAGCAGCAGGTTTCTGATGTTCTTTTAGCTTGACAGTTTGTTTTCATTGTTTGTACAGTGCTTGTCCAGGGGTGACCCTGTGTGGCTGATAAGACGTGAAAATCCAATTACTAACTAACATGTACAGTGCATAACACTGTCACAACTCAAGTCTTCTGCAAGCAAGAAAAACACCCACTGATGTTCTTAAAAAACAAACAAAAGATTGTTTTGGTTCCACACATGCACTTTTACAAACATACAGAGGCTGAACAGGAAGCAGGAATGAGTGAACAACTGCTGGTGAGGTTGACAAAATAGAGAATTGTACTCACCTATACTACGACACATTAAAAACAAATAACTGTTCTTAATGTGTCGTTGTATAGGTGAGTACAGTTAAACTGTTCTTAATGTGTCGTCATATAGGCGAGTACATTTCTCTAGAGCTGTTCTACTTTGAACAGGAAAGAATGAAGCAAACAGTGGGGGAAGTGAGGACCAGGAAGTTTACCACATCGGGGCTGATCGGGGCTGCCTTTCATAAACAGCATCACGGGGGCAGAGTTGATCAAACGCTTCAGCCGGCTGTTCAGGTCCTCCTGGGAACCACACAAACACAAAATCAGCACCCCTTTTAAACAATTTTTTTTTTTTTTTTTTAAATCCTCGCAATCACATGGAAGTAAGCCTGACCTTCAAGTTACAGAACATTCACGTCCAGGTAAGTGGACAATGAAAAGACTTTTTTTTAAATGTAAGCATTCACTTTCTTTCAAACAGAAAAGAAGTCCACAAACTTCCACTTTTAAATTCTATGTGGTGCTCATTTATAATATTAAAAAAATCTGTAAAAAACACACTAATCCAGCCACTGCACAATACAGAAATTGCATGCATTCATGTTTTTATGGTATTTGTTTTCTAGCATGTACTTGTATATCATTTAAAGGGATCAAAAATGGGGTTTCAGACCTGTATTACACTACAAAATCAAGAAAGACTAGTCCTCAGAGATTCCGTAACTTCTAGCTGTGTCCACTGTGACAGAGAACAAGATATAATCACTGGAGGTAATATTTTCCCTACAGTAAACTTTGAGCTGACTTCATGTGTGGAGACTTCTAAATGAGTGCTCTATACAAAGTATGCACCAGTAAAAGGCGATTGTGCACTAGAACATTTTGCTGTTATTTTCTCCTCCCATTTTTACACCTTTCAGACCCTTGATTTGTGCACTGAACACAAATTTCAGTGGAACTGTACTTTCACTTAACAAACATATCCACACTTCAGAACAGCAGCAACAAAATAAAAACATAAACTTATCACTGCAACCATGCAATTAAACAGGTGAAGACCAAGAATCTTTGCTCTGGAAATAAAAAGATAATAATTGGCCAATGATGGCAAATCTGTGCTTTCAAACTCCAGTCGAAACTTCCTGCGAGCAAAGTTACTGTTTTCATTACCTCATGTTTCTGTACAGCACCTTCTGGTAACAAACAAAGCTAGTGTTTTCATTACCTCACGTTTCTGTACAGCATCTTCTGGTAACAAACAAAGCTAGTGTTTTCATTACTTCACGTTTCTGTACAGCACCTTCTGGTAACAAACCAAGCTAGTGTTTTCATTACCTCACGTTTCTCTGCAGCACCTTCTGGTAACAAACAAAGCTAGTGTTTTCATTACCTCACTTTTCTGTATAGCACCTTCTGGTAACAAACAAACCTAGTGTTTTCATTACCTCACGTTTCTGTACAGCATCTTCTGGTAACAAACAAAGCTAGTGTTTTCATTACTTCACGTTTCTGTACAGCACCTTCTGGTAACAAACAAAGCTAGTGTTTTTATTACTTCACATTTCTATACAGCACCTTCTGATAACAAAGCTAGTGTTTTCATTACCTCATATTTCTGTACAGCACCTTCTGGTAACAAACAAAGCTAGTGTTTTCATTACTTCACGTTTCTGTACAGCACCTTCTGGTAACAAAGCTAGTGTTTTCATTACCTCACGTTTCTGTACAGCACCTTCTGGTAACAAAGCTAGTGTTTTCATTACCTCATATTTCTGTACAGCATCTTCTGGTAACAAACAAAGCTAGTGTTTTCATTACTTCACGTTTCTGTACAGCACCTTCTGGTAACAAACAAAGCTAGTGTTTTCATTACCTCACTTTTCTGTGCAGCCCTTCTGGTAACAAACAAAGTTAGTGTTTTCATTACCTCACGTTTCTGTGCAGCCCCTTCTGGTAACAAACAAAGCTAGTGTTTTCATTACCTCAGGTTTCTGTGTGGCACCCTCTGGGGGTACTGGTCCCTTCAGTTGTATGCCTGACGCATGTTTCCCAACTTTCTGTGTCAGCTCTGCTGCCTTAGCGCCGTCAATTCTGTCCACCTGCTGTTTGGCCTGCAAAGGTGTTCAGAATCATGGTCAAAGGCCACAGGTTTTAAGGATCACCTTCAGATTTATAATTATTTCCCTTTTCTCTCTTAATATAATCTATTTTACACGTCATATTTCTTATGTCATGCTCCTTTCTTACGCAAAACAGTCCCATGCACTCTGGACACCTTACAAGACTTTATCAAACTGGAGACCAAGTGTTTTGTGTTTTTCCCCCCATTGTAATTATCATGTAGAACCGTTAATTTTGTTTGTGTATCTGTCATTTCAAAATGGGGTCAATCCCAAAAATGTACTTTCTTAGTACCGTCCTATTCACAAAAACAGCATTTCTTATAATCCTTTGTGTGTTTTGACCGCCTCAAAGTCAGCTCTATCAACATCGAACTCCTCACCCTCTCCATGCAGCACCAACTGGCTCACCATATTTCCCCTCAGCTGGTTACATGTAAATCTAACTCCTCACCCTCTCCATGCAGCACCAACTGGCTCACCATATTTCCCCTCAGCTGGTTACATGTAAATCTAACTCCTCACCCTCTCCATGCAGCACCAACTGGCTCACCATATTTCCCCTCAGCTGGTTACATGTAAATCAAACTCCTCACCCTCTCCATGCAGCACCAACTGGCTCACCATATTTCCCCTCAGCTGGTTACATGTAAATCGAACTCCTCACCCTCTCCATGCAGCACCAACTGGCTCACCATATTTCCCCTCAGCTGGTTACATGTAAATCGAACTCCTCACCCTCTCCATGCAGCACCAACTGGCTCACCATATTTCCCCTCAGCTGGTTACATGTAAATCGAACTCCTCACCCTCTCCATGCAGCACCAACTGGCTCACCATATTTCCCCTCAGCTGGTTACATGTAAATCTCATCCTCCAGGAAACAGAACTTGACAGGACTGACATAATATTAGGTCAACTGGCTGTGTGTGTCAGTGTGTGTGTGTGTGTGTGTGTGTGTGTGTGTGTGTGCATGTGTGTGTGTGTGTGGGCCAGCCACAAATAAGACTCAGTTTGGCCAGGCACAAATAATACTCTGCTTGCAAACCTTGAAAAATGGCTGCCATGTTTGTCTCACAAGCTAAAGCATGGTAGCAGAATGCAGGACAGGTTGATTCTGTCAAGAAATTCAAAGTGCATAATGGCGCACATTGACCGACAGTGAGATATGTATCAGCTACAATCAAACAAGCCAAATTACATTGATATGAATGCTGGATTCAAATGCAAACCAGCGTGAGTTCTACCAATCAAAACAGTACCAAGCTGTGGCCACACTGAAAGCTTGTGAGAATGTAACTATGGAAAGCAGAACATAAGAACTCAGGCGCAACCCTCTTTATAGTAACCCCCACCCACCACCCCTCTGCACTCCTGCCCACCCCCATCCCAGTACCACAGATTCTTTACCTTAATTTTGACTTCACTCAGCTCCAACAGCCTGGACACCCTGATCAACACCCTGAAGACTAACGCCCATTCTTAATTGGGTGAACATTTGCTTCAGGAACATTGTTCAGGTTATCTGTCAAACATAGTTGGTTTCTTAACTGGGTGAACTTTTGCTTCACGAACCTTGTTCGGGGTATTCGTCAAACTACAACAAAGCTATATTACGCAATCCAAAAGCTTCGCTCAGCGCATTCTGAGAATATCTGTCCAGTTCAGTAAACACTGCCTCTGATTGGCTGAGAGCAGAGAGCTCTCCTGTGAATGAGAAATAAATAAAAATAAAAATGAATGACTGTGTTGATATTTCACTCACTTTGAAGTGAACTGACCTATTTGTTGACTTGCGGGAGGTGCAGCCTGGTCTCTGGGATCCAGAATGATACAGTAGTTAGTTGAGTTACTCTGTGAGGGATGATTAAAGTATACTGACTTGACCTGACTTGACTTCAGCCTCCATTTTGGACCATGCTGTCTCCTGTGCTTCTGCCGCAGGTTCAGGCTGAAGCTTTGCATCTCATTATAAGCCATGAACAAAGCATAGTTTGTCAAACTGTCCAAACCATGTTCAGAGAACTAAAAGTTCAATTAAGAAACAAATTTTAGTTCAGCGAACTGTTCAGCGAACAAACAGTTTGCCCAATTAAGAACAGGCTTAAAGTAAAAGTCCAAGGTTTTTAAGTATGCAAAATGACCATCGAAATGATTGACAAACGAGTCACTAGTTTCAGATTTAATGAAATAAAAAATATATATAAATGTTTAATTGGGTTTTTAATCAATTTTATTTTCTGTAGGCTTCCCCAGAAGTGACGTCAGTCTGGGGAGTCAGTGCGGTTGCTATCTTAGATTCTTCAGTAAACTGTGTATGTGTGTGGTCGACAAAAAAGTTACCTATGCCAGCCTACTGTGTTGCCGCAAACTGTAACAATTCACAGACGACCCCAGGTATAACAATGCATGAGCTCCCGCGCAATTGACCCGCAGTGAGGCGAAAGTGGATTAAGTTTATACAATTCAAATGAGCTGACTTTCTTGCTGCGCTGCATCACAACCATTTGTGTAGTGAGCACTTCAGTGAGTGCGATTTCACAAACCCCATGGAATACCACATGTCGAAGCTGACACGATGTTCCAGTACTCTTTCAAAATCCTGCCTGACAGGCTCAAACTGATACGGCTGTATCCTTGTGGGTCTCTCGGGCAAAGTATCAGTTTCGTCTTCGGAGATCGAGTTGGCCATTTTGCAGTGACTCCCGAAAGTGACATAGTAGGCATATGGTCATGTGATTTGGGCGTCATGGTGATGCTTTCGGTACGACAGAAAATGCCTTTTTTTCGTGCATTTATAACCCTCAGATCACAGTTTCACCTACATCATCGTTCTCAGCGAGCTTTAACAGAAATCGTGTCAAAAATTGCCCCTAACCTTGGACTTGTCCTTTAATAAAAAAAATGTTGGAGAATGTTCCAGAAAAAAAAGAGTATGGAGCATGGACCAATAGCAAGTATGAGGACTACACAGAAAAACGAGAGAGAAGACAGGAAAGAGGAATCAAATGACAGCTGTGAGAATGTAGACATAGGGGCCACATCAGATATCCCTGGACTCCCTTCAGGGGCAAAGACAGCATACCTTTAAAAAGATGAAAGTGGGCACAGCAACAATCTGATATCGCAGAGATACTTCTGCAAGGTCTTCGGCAGCCACCTGCAACAGAACAAGACAAAACACAGTCCTTTACTTGTGAACCAAAAGAGGTACTTTAAACTGATGAATCACACCACTTTGCATCAGTATTTGTCTACAAGAAATGAAATAAAAAATAAAAAAGCACACATTCTTATTTTACTTCTTTTACTGTTTTATTTTTACTTTCTTTAGGACATACTCAAGAACAGACCACTCCACAATGCACCGCTTCCAGCTGTAAGCTCCGCCCCTCTGGCAAGCGACCCGACAAGATGGCCGCAGCCGAATCCAGAAGTACTCTCGATCTCTTGCCAGAAGCCCTCTCGCTGTTGTGTTTTGTCAAAGCCTGTCTATTTTAAAATAGACAGGCTTTGGTTTTGGTGAGAGAAAAAGTTGATAATATAACTGGTCTGCAGTTAGTCTTATCATGCCCTCCTTGGTCAGATGGGAAAGGGAACGGACAGTTTACATCCCAGGGAGGGAGTGCCATCAAGTTGGATCTAAAAATCCAGGTCCGCCATCACTGTCATTGTCTCTGCTCACCTCCTCTTCCTCCCAGACCTCCTCATCGGAACTATCATATATATATGGCATTTCGCTGTCTGAAGACTCAGCAGAACTCATTTTCGCCAAAGATACGCTCGCACTGTGTACGCTGAACTCAAACAAAATCGAAAATGGCGGCAAAATGGAAAATGCTGCATGACGTATTTGCGTTGCGTAATTGTAATCGAAAAACAATCTAAATGACGTCGTTTTGCACACAAACTGCCCAGACAGAGTTTCCTTGATGCATTTCTCACACAAAAATGCTAGGTTCATTGTTGTTTTTTTAACTGCTAAAATGGCATGTTTGTCCATCAATCACCGGTGATCGAAATTCAAGGGAAAGTACTGTAAGGAGTTAAAGTTACCACTACTCATTTCCTCACTGGGGTATTAGTTTGCTCTGGGCTGGTAACAAAGAGTGCCATGCGGGCGCTACCGTGCGCAGACACACACGCACACATGCACCCACACACACCCACACACACTATTATTAAACTGATAATGCAATGTTCCAAGTGAATGAACAATATTTCGGCCGTTATACGGCATGCATTTTGTGTTTAGCCATGTAGTCCTACACTAATAATTATACTTCCACCACATGCGCACAATCATTGACTTTGACAGCTTACAAAAGAGAAAACCGAACACATGCATAAATTAACTGGATGATACATTTTGTACTAAGGCTGACATATCTTGGAACACACATAGTAGTTCTTTGTTATCACACTCGGGTTTAGTTGATCATGGGGTCGACCACAGCCTTGATCCAAGCTTTACAATCTTTCAGCCTTGTTTTTGGCTTTGGAAGCGGCTAGAATGTGACACCTGCACATTTGACAGGGTATCGTTCGTCTGACTTACACTGGCCATAGCAAAAATTCTGTTTTCCTGTTTTTTTTTCCTGCCATGTCAAACACTGCCAACTGACTACTTGCAGTGTCTGGCATGAAGGCTTGCCAGACCATTTCAGGCCTTGTCAAAACACGTGGGCACCTCATTATGCTGCGGCACACGATTGGCTGAAATCTAAGGGTGTGTCTGCTTTGACTGACAGGAATGGAGTCGTCTACTAGTCTGTCAGTTTTACTTTTACTTTCTAGAGGACATACTCAAGAATTAGTCTGTCAGTTTTACTTTTACTTTCTTGAGGACATACTCAAGAATCAGTCTGTCAGTTTGGGAAAATGTTTGAATGGCCATCTGACACTTTGTTTTTTATTTAATTAATCCATAAAGTTGCTGAAACTTTGCTACAATTATGACTGAAAACAATGGATACTTCAAGTCAAAAAAGAACATTGTACAAGTTGTTAAATTTAAAGAATAATGTTCAATAAGAATTTTCTATTATTCCTATTATTGCCATCACCACTGTCATGTCCATCTCAAACAAAGCCACACACAAAAATTTAAAGGGGAGCGGATAGCTCGGTTGGTAGAGCATCTGACTCAAAAGCTAGGCACAATACTGACTCAGGTTCGAGTCCCTAGTGCACCATGCAATTTTTCTCCCAGAGTCAACTTCCAATGCAGACTCTTGTTATGGTGTCCATACAGCCCCTCTGTGCAATCACATGCATCAAGATCTGTGTGCACGTTACAAATCCCAAACACTGGCAGCTATACCTTTGTTTGGACACACAAAAATACTGCACACACTGATAAGAATGGACAGCGCTGCTCTTGCCTTACCCCAGTGACTGAATTTCCCACAAGGGACAATGAAGTGCTAAATGTTTTTTATTTTTTATTTTTTTGATCCCCGCAATGTCCATCCACAAAACCACCATAATCACAACTTACACAAGGCACTGATCAAATCACAGCCCCATAGGACTAGGACATAAGGAGGGTGTGGCCAGCTCAGTGCCTAGTAGTAGTGCTTACTCGGACAAAGCAGACATTGACATACTGCATGTCAGCAGCCAGTTCCTTCATGACGTCATCCATCTGGGCACACTGTGGTGCCCAGTCTGCCCAGAAATGGACCACCACCAGTTGGCTGAAACATCACACTTGGCACCATAAGTGACTCATAAACTTGAAGAAGCCAAAATTGTGTGTTTTTCAGTTTTATGTCTATATTACATTATTAGTATAATATATATATCTGTATAAACTATAATTATAATTTTGCTAAATTATATAAAAATTGTGCTTCCTAGTTCCTGATGTACCTTAATTTCAGGTGCCAATCCTGTAACATTCTTTAATAAATCATCACCTTCATCATAGTAATTAGTATACAAAAAGCACTAATCAACCGCTGCTGGAAACAAAAAATGTATTAAAAATATGCATCATAACTCAAAATATTATGTACTTGTAAGAAATATGAAACTACGGTTGTTCAAGAAGATAAGCCAACTTAAAACAATGATACCAAAAATGTGCTCAAATAGGTGGGGTTTGTTTGTTTGTTTTTGGCCAAGATGGACCCAGTTCTGTATTAAGACTAAGAGTAAGATGAAGAGGCAAAAACTGGTTTCCCTGGTTTCATGTATATTATATATTTATATATATATATGTTTTAAGCGGTATGGGTACACCATCATTTCAATATGTACTGATATGATTTCTGATATAAGTTTTAAAACCTAAAAATCTGCTTTCAAGGAAGGGGGGGTGGGGAGGGGACTGTACTTCAGTGATTAGCATGCTTCGCTGGTGATCCAGCTACCATGGGTTCTAATCCCAGCCACAGCAGGGCAAAGGACCACTTTTTAGGTCTTCCAACTCAATTTTGTGAGCCGGTTTGGCGTTAGGCTGGTAAGCAGAGGGACCTGGGTTCAAATCTGCTTCGGCTCTCCTTTCTCTTCAAAAGTTGTGGTCTGTGCACAGTATCTTGTGACTTTGTCCCTCACAATAAATGAAACATTGAATTGGCTCTCATAGCTGCCCATCTTAATGCAGGAGTCATTCTGGTGGTGACAATGTTGCGATAGGACAGGTACAATTATATTTATAATCTACCTCTCCCCCCCCCCCCCACCCCCCTAATCTCCGTACCCACTTCCCCCCTTCCCTTATAAGCCTTATGGCTTCCGTGGACGTTAAGCACCATGTTTACTTAGTTACTTGATCTGGGTTCACACTTATGCTGACTCATTCACGTGATTCAGTCAAGTCACTTATACTATAGTCTCCATCTTGGCTTCGTCGTGTGCACAGCACACGCAAAGATCATGGCGCGCACACAAAAACCCATGTCTACCTCTCACAAACAGACTGAAAATTCCCAAGAAACAGACTATTGAAGCCCTCACAGGCCTCAGGCTCAAGACACTAGATTTATTCAAAATAAAAATTATAATCCAACTGAAATGAAAGTGAAACGCAATCCATGTACAGCTACAAGCATACTTACATAGCGATACGTTTCTCTGGACAGCGAAACAAATAATAATCAAGGTTAGCACACATATTGTTACTAATATCTGGGGAAAGCCAAAGAACAAAAAAGATCTGAGCAAGGTAAAGTTATTTTCATACCCCCCTGCATCGCCCAAAAGCTTCTCGAAATCAGCAACACTTTCGACAGTTCTAACACCAGCCATGACGGTTGTTAGATTAATCTCCCTTCCCTCTGGGATCCACGGTGGCTTTGGGGTGTCAACTCTGGCGAATCAAAGTAAACTGGTGTTTTACGCCCACTCAACCAGTGCGGCCGTTATATCAGGGCGACAAATCTGGCAACATTGCTGATCCCTCCAGTAAGTGTCCACAGAAACCGTTATGCTTATTAGTGACTGGGAGAATGGGGGGACTGTTAAACTAACCATTCAGTAAAAAATCAGCAAAGGCCGAAAAAACAAGACATTTTGAACAGATATTCATTCATACAATAACCCACCACACACATCACCCCTCACCACCCCAACCCACCACACACACACACACACACACACACACACACACACACACACACACACACACACACACACACATTCACTGACTCACACGCACTCGCACGCCGCCTCGCACTCACACTGACTCGGACACGCACTCGCCCACGCACGGCGCCGCACCACGCACGCACGGGCTGCGCGAACACACCGACACATCCGTGACACTGACGCACGCATGCACCGGCCACTGACGCACACAAACACACACTGACACATCACGCAGGCAAGCTCGCTCGCACGCACGCTCTCTCTCTCTCTCTCTCTCTCTCTCTCTCTCTCTCTCTCTCTCTCTCTCTCTCTCTCTCTCTCTCTCTCTCTCTCTCTCTCTCTCTCTCTCTCTCTCTCTCTCTCTCTCACACACTGACACGCACGCACGCACTCACATGCACGCACGCATGCATGCACATACACTCCCCCCCCCCACACACACACACACTCACACACACACACACACACACACACACACACACACACACACACACACACACACACACACACACACCGACACAGCTGAGTCAGTCCTGCACATCCTCACACTAAAAGAGCTTTACTGAGCTCTCGCTGCCTCCCACTATCCGCGGCTAGGCGGTGGGGTGTCACTGAGGAATTGCGGTTCCCAAGTGAACAAGCCCACATCCTGCAGGGCCTGTCGCAAAATTCTGATGGGTAGGCTAGACATGCATATCCTATGAGCTACCGGGAACCAGAATGGCAAGCCCACGGCCCTCTCCCACTGCACTGACCTTGCATACTGAGGCATTGGGAAATAAGACAGCTGGCACAGTATTTCCTGCTTGCAAGTTATTTCCTGCGCGGTACAAACCTGTTCCTTAGTACTGAAAGTTCAGAAAATATTTCTCTGCAAGCTTTGAAATCATTTGAGTGTCACACACTGATGACCACACGTGCCTTCGCCGCTATGACTACAACGCCGCTCGGCCTGTTCAGCAGTTTAAACTGGACACTGAATTACAGTAATGTTTATTTTGTGATGATTGAATGCTCTCTCTCTCTCTCTCTCTCTCTCTCTCTCTCTCTCTCTCTCTCTCTCTCTCTCTCTCTCTCTCTCTCTCTCTCTCTTTTTCTCCTCTTTTTTTTTTTTTTTTTTTTCTCTCTCTTTCTCTCTTCTGCACATATCACCTACCAACTATCATCTCAGTCCTAACTGCTCAACGAGAGCCATGCGAAAAGCCTAACTCTTAACAAAAATGTTTGAGAATTTTCTTGGGGGGAAAGTCAAGAGAATGGACCATTAGCAGAAAAATGCAAGCCTGAAGAAAGAGGACTAGGCAGAAAAAACAGGAGAGGTGATGGGAAAGTGAAATCAAATGACAGCCCTGAGATTCCAGACAGGGGCAGAGGGACAGACATCCCTGGCCTCCCCGGGCTTCAGGGGGTCAGGCAAACTCAGTCCAAGCACTGGTTTACGACATCATCCTTCCTCCAACCACTGCCACGGCTGATTTCGCCATAGGTCTCGAAAAACTGTCAGCTAACGGACACTTTTTCCCCTTGCTGCTGAAATGGCAAGTTTATGAACAGACAACTGAAAATAAGTAAGTAAACATGGTGCTTAACGTCCACAGAAACCATGAGGCTTATTATGGACGGGGAGTGAAAGTTATGTCAGGCGTTTCTTTTATAACCGCCCCGGACGTTGCTTACGCCATCACAAATGAAACCAAAGCCGTTTGAAACGAAACTCTTTTCTCCCGGTGCGGACGCATCTAATGCGTGGGTGCTTGGACACAGTGGTTGAAATGTTGCTTTACGTCCACAGAAACCGTAGGTTTATTAGGGACGGGAGCCCAGGACGTCCACCTCGACTTTCACACAGCTCCTGAGCTCTATCAAGTTCAGTGCTTTCACAGTACCCAAACCTCAGTGGCGTAACGAATATCGTTTCAGAGCTCAGCGGGAGCTGTGTGAGAGTCGAGGTGGCCGTCCAGGGCTTTCCTAACGAGCCTTATGGTTTCCATTGACGTAAAGCAATATTGAACCATGTCGCTCACGCATTGGTCTCACAGTCAACCGACATCCGAGGAGACTAAGCAACACCGCAAACACTGAGCAGCAGTGGAGTAACGAATTCCGGCAGAGTTTGGAGGAAGGTGCCGGAAAGCGATGCTGCTCGGAGTGTGGTGCTGGGAGACGACATAACTCAAACTCCAAGCACTGGCTTACGACATCCTTCCTTCAGCCAGTGCTGTATTTAGTTACGCCATACGGTCCAGAAAACTGTCAGCTAACGAGCAGTTTTTTGTTGTTGTTGTTGGTGCTCAAACAGGAGTAAGCTTGTTACAAACAACTCAGATTATATCGGACGTTTGTTTTATAACTGACCATGTTGCTTACGCCAGCTCAAATAAAACTAGTATCGTTTGAATCGAGATGGACTTTATTTTTAACCGGGGTGGATGCGTCTCATGTTTACATGCGTGCTTGGGCGCTAGGTTGTTTCCACAGTCATATTAGTACCCAAACCCTTCGGAGGGCGCTGACCGCGTCGGGGGACAGCCGAGCGGAGATAAAGATTGCCCCTTCAGTGGCGTAACCAAATCTGGCCGAGTTTGGAGGAAGGTGCCGGAAAGCGATGCTCGGAGTGTGGACATAACTATGCAGAGAGAGAGAGAGAGAGAGAGAGAGAGAGAGAGAGAGAGAGAGAGAGAGAGAGAGAGAGAGAGAGAGAGAGAGAGAGACCGCGCGCGCATAATTATACATTGCAGACCCACACTCCCAGCCTCGCTTTCCGGCACCTTCCTCCAAACTCTGCCAGATTTCGTTACGCCACTGAGGGGGCGGGCACTCCTTATCTCCGCCAGCTATCCACCGACGCTGTCAGCGCCCTCTATAAGGGCAGTTTCAGACGGTGGGTACTAACAAGACTGTGGAAGCAGCATAGCGCCAAAAGCAAGCACCTATGGCGTAACTAAATACGGCAGTGGTTGAAGGAAGGATGTCGTAAACCAGTGCATGGAGTTTGGAGGCGCATCTGCGGCCCCGCCGATAAAGAAGAAGAAAGAGTTCCGCCTCGATTCAAACTGTTTCATGCGGTTGGGCGATGATAAAAGAAACGTCTGACATCATTTGAATAGTCTATTACAAACGTGCTGCCATTTGAGCATCAGTGAAAAAAGGTCGGTTAGCCGCTTTTTTATTTTATTTTTAAGACCTATGGCGTAATCAGTTGTGGCAATGGTTGAAGGACGGTTGTGGTAAACGGGTCAATGCTTGGAGTTTGGCCCAGACCCAGGTGTCAAGTTACCGCAGCAGCACGTCCACGTAAAAGATCCCACCAGGTCGTTCTGCCAAAAGTGCAGGTGGCAGGTAATTACAGCTAAACACGCAAACTCCAAACACTGGTATACGACATCCTTCCTTCAAGAAGGTGCCGGAAAGCGGTGCTCGGAGTGTGCTACACATGCATACACCTTAAATATGTGACTTTGCATGAAGTGACATGGTGCATGGCGCACTCCGAGCACCGCTTTCCGGCACCTTCCTCCAAACTCTGCCAGACTGATTTAGTTACGCCACTGAAGGGGCACTCTTCATCTCTGCGCAGCTGTCCAGCCACGCGGTCAGCGCCCTCCGAAAGGTTCGGGTACTAATTCGACTGTAAAAGCAACCTAGCGCCAAAGCACGCAGGTAAAAAAGAGAGTTCCGTCTCGATTCAAACGATTGTGGTTTTATTTGTGCTGGTGTAAACTTTGTTGGCGGCTATAAATGACAGGCCTTGTTTTATTTGAGTTGTTTGTAACAAACTTACTACTGTTTGAGCACCAGCAAAAAACTGCTCGTTAGCTGACAGTTTTCTGGACCCTATGGCGTAACTAAATACTGCAGTGGTTGAAGGAAGGATGTTGTAAACCGGTGGGTGCATGGCACACTCCGAGCATCGCTTTCCGGTACCCTCCAGACTCTGCCAGATTTGGTTACGCCACTCAGTGAAGGGGCACTCCGCTTTATCTCCCCGCAGCTGTCCACCGACGCGGTCAGTGCCCTCCGAAAGGTTTGGTTACTGATCATACTCCGAACATCGCTTTCCGGCACCTTCCTCCAAACTCTGCCATATTTGCTTACGCCACTGAAAGGGCACTCTTATCTCCGCGCAGCTGTCCACCGACGCGGTCAGCGCCCTCCGAAAGGTTCGGGTACTAATATGACTGTGGAACGCAAGCTAGTGCCCAAGCACGCACGTAACTGTGACATGAGGCGCATTCACCCCGGGGAAAAAGAAAAAAGAAAAAAAGTTCCGTCCCAATTTAAACTGACGAATTTGGTTTTATTTGAGCTGGCGTACGTAACATGTTCAGTTCTAGACAAACGTCTGATCAATCCGAGTTGTTTGTAGCAAACCTACTACTGTTTGAGCACCAACAAAAAAACTGCTCGTTAGCTGACAGTTTTGTGGACCCTATGGCGTAAACGGCAGTGGTTGAAGGGAAGGGTGTCACAACCAGTGTGACATGAGGCGCATCCACCCGCGGCGCTCATGTCACATTGGTCACATGCGAGCGCAGTGAGCCTGCTCGAGAGCGGAGAGTCATTAGCGCTGTATAAGCAATCATCACTCAATCATAATGGTGTGAGCCGGTTTGGCCTAGCAGTAAGGCGCTATGCTGGTAAGCAGAGGGACCACGGTTCGACTCCCGACGCTTCGGCTCTCCTTTCTCTTCAAAAACTGTGATCTGTGGACACTGTCTTGTGACTTTGTCCCTCACAGTAATGGAACATTAAAATGGATCTCATCACTGCCCATCTTGCAGGAGTCATTCAGGTGGTGACAGCCTCTAGCGACTGTGATAGGTATATAATCTCCCTCTCCCTCCACCACCGTACCCCCTTCCCCCCGTCACTAATAAGACTTACTGTGGACGTTAAGCACCATGTTTACTTACTATCAAAATGGTTTCTGTGGACGTAAAGCAGCACTGACTAAACGAAACGACTCTGACGTGACTGACGCGCGGCGCTGCATTTAGCTCTATGACCCGACGTCAGGGCGTGAGTGCACGGCGGTACAATGAAACGCGACGACTGTGCAGTCTGGTTGTGACGGCGCCTCAGACCGACCCGGGGCAAACCAGCAACCTCTCTCTGTCTGTCTCTCTGTTTCTCTCT
>OY757542.1:32284899-32291058 GCA_963584105.1 Alviniconcha strummeri
AGACCAATATGTCACGGCAGAATGAGCAAGGGAAATAACCGCTGCAGCCGCGTGATCGTACGTGTTTTGGCCGAGAGTTTATTTGGAGCCGTAAAGTCAAAGGCTAATAGTGACGTCACGATAAGACTCGATTGGCATTGGCATTGTTGCTTCTACAGTTTCAGTGCACAAAACTCCGGATAAATTTGCCTGAAAAGTTGGAAATGGCAACTGGAATACGGCCATTTCAGTACGAGCCAGTTGCGGATATCAATTTTGGCATCGACTGGGAGAGTTCAAGTGACGAAGAAGTGTCATGAGAATAGTGGTGGTTATGCTTTGTGTTTATTGTATATTGTGATGTGTGCGATTCTACGTGTTGTTGCGTACTTCTTAAGTGTTAATCTTTTACATATGTACACTGTCTTTGTGGCTTTATGTGTGGCACATTTTCCTTTGAAGGAATAAAGAAATTCTTGACTTAACTTGACATAAGAGCACAGAAGCAAAAATAACTGTGCCAACGACAAATAGATGGAAAGCCAAACTAACCATAACTAACTCCTCACTAACCCGGCCTCCACCTAGAAACACAATGCCTGCAGACTGATAAAGCAAATCGCTAATCAGGACTACCGATGACATAGCATCGGGATGTAAACAAATGCAGACGAAAAGATAAATTCAAAATTGCTGCCCTAATTAGGCAAGCTAACAGCGGTTACGAACTGGCCAATAAGCCAAAGATAAAAACGAAAGATGTATGGTGGAAGAGAAGAGAGAGAGAAAACAAAACAACGACAACAACAACAAACAAACACTTTCTGAAAAGAAAGAGGAGGCAGGAAATGTCAGCGAGCAACGTGACAAAGGCTGGATACACGTAATCCGTGTACACGATACAACCTACTTAGCAGTGACAACAACACTGCGGGGCAGCAGACGCTCACGAGACTACCCCCCTCACTCGTACATCGTAAATGAACGATATAACCCGAGAAACAAAAGGATCTGAAAGAGAAAAAACAGTCAATGGCAAGAACCGGCCCAACCCCAAACCATAACCCAGGGAGGCCACGAAATCGCTAGTCTATTGAACTAGAACGAACAAAACGTTTTCATCTTTACGTATGATGAAACAAACACGGATAAATTGGGGAAATAAATGTTGTGAAAGCTAGAGAAAGACATAACGAAAAAGACCGAAACGCCACGCACCTAACAAGGCTCGAGAAAGATGGAATGACTAGAGGGAAATAAACAAAGGCCTAACTACTGGCAGTGGCATCGGAGCTTCATCCTTGGAGATTCGAACTGGAAATCTTTCCCAAGTCGGTTACCCTGTGGACATGTATTTGAGCTCAAACTGAATGCTCAGCAGGGTGCGATCTGTGAAGCATTTTTTTGGAAATGCTTTGAGCAGAGCACGTCGTGGTGTTTTGGTTCCCATTTCTTTGTGGCTAGGTCCCATCGATTCATTGCCATTTGCCACTGTCGTTTTCTGGCTTCATGTAAAAAAAATAATAATAAAAATAAGGAAAAACATGGAAAGAAAACTCCTTTGTCAACCTTTCACTGCAACCAACTGCAGCACACTCGCTCGGCATGCTTTAAAACTGATTTGCCAGACCACTTTCGATTCAATTTTGTTCGAGTCGTTACTGAGCCATGCGGGTCAGTTGTTTTGTTGTGACGTCACGGAGGTCACGTGACCGAAACGCGGGATTTTCAGCTGCAGACGACGCAGATGCTCGAAGCGTCGTGTTTGTTTTCATTCAAATCAATACTTTTATGTTAGTATGTTAAACTTTATTTATATAGTACAAAGTAAGTGATATTTACGACTTAAAATCAGTGTTCAGGGGCCGTTTAACTGTTGTTTAAGTGTCATTTTGTAGCTTGATAAAGTTGGGGGTTTTGTGTGTGTGTGGAATTTTTTCAGGTTGTTTCGTCCTTACTGAGCAGCGTTCTTTTGAACTTTGTGTGTGTTTTGGATCTCGTTTTAGAACGCTAGCAATCATTCTTGTTTCAGATTTTGTTTGTTCGTTTGTTTGGTTGCTTGCTTGTTTGTTTTTGAAGTGGAGGATTTAGTTTTAAAATGACCCGTTGATTTTAGCGGGACTCGGCAGTAGAACTCACCGCCTCACTCACAGCTGGCCCAAACGTCACACCGTCATGTGTCACAGCTGGTCCAAACGGCACACCGTTATGTCTCACAGCTGGCCCAAACGTCACACCGTCATGTGTCACAGATGGCCCAAACGTCACACCGTCATAAGTCACAACTGGCCCAAACGTCACACCGTCATAAGTCACAACTGGCCCAAACGTCACGCCGTCATGTGTCACAGCTGGCCCAAACGTCACACCGTCATGTGTCACAGCTGGCCCAAACGGCACACCGTTATGTCTCACAGCTGGCCCAAACGTCACACCGTCATGTGTCACAGCTGGCCCAAACGGCACACCGTCATGTGTCACAGCTGGCCCAAACGTCATACCGTCATGTGTCACAGCTGACCCAAACGGCACACCGTCATGTGTCACAGCTGGCCCAAACGGCACACCGTCATGTGTCACAGATGGCCCTAGCGGCACACCGTCATGTGTCACAGCTGGCCCAAACGTCACACCGTCATGTGTCACAGATGGCCCAAACGACACACCGTCATGTGTAACAACTGGCCTAAACGGTTACCCGCGGTCTATTTGATCCTTCTCCTTCGAGCGTCGCGAGCATGCAACCATCGCTCGCTCGATAGCAAAAAGGCGGTGCGTGCAACACGGGTTAGGTGGGACGCTTATCGTTGTTGTGTGCTGACAGGCCCGCTAACCGTCACTACTCAGTTTAGCAATTGAGTATAAAACTCAAGGGTGCATTGCCATTGATTTTAAGTTTTTTGTTTGTTTGTTTGTTCTTTACATTTTTTTTTTTTTTTAAATAATAATAATAATAGATCATTTGTGGCGTCCCATCTCGTAAGAGCCCGGAGTGCTTACAAAGACATAAAGATACGTTCATTTTAACACACACACACACACACACACACACACACACACACACACACACACACACACACACACACACACACACACACATTACACACACACACACACACACACACACACACACACACACACACACACACACACATTACACACACACACACACACACACCACACACACACACACACACACACACACACTACAAAATCAGTAATGCATTACTGGTGATGGGTTGGTAGAATGAGAGGAAATAAAACGACGGATCACGGTACGCAAAAGAGAAGAGATGGGTTTTCAGTTTTGACTTAAGAGAAGAGAGGGAAGACGAATGCCTGACAGAGAGAGAAAGGTGGTTCCAGATCACAGATCTGACGTAGTGAAAGGATCTCGGTAAAATCCAAGGAGACGGTCGGAAATTTTTGGACCGTTTTAAAAGTTATTTTGGGTCAAAAATATCATCACAATCATTAAATGAGATCCATATCTACCGTTTACAGCCAAAATCCGCAACAAAAATGTGAGTTTTTTCATATATTTTTGTCTTTGACTGTCAGTTCGAGTCGGCGCATGTTGCCCTTTGACGTTTGACCTAGTTTTCCAGTAACAACGCGAACGCTTCCTTAGTGCCGATTTTGGCAAGACAGTCGTACTCACGACTCAACGTCCTCAGATTGCAATTTTTTCCCGTACATTTTACGTGGTTTTTAATTGCCGTAGCTTGTTTAACGAGGCCGCTTACCTAGCAGCACTTCGCCGGCTTCGTTCGCCATTTGAAATCCGTGACGCCAACTCGAAACAATCAAAGACAAAAATATATGAAAAGCTCACCTTTTGTTGCGGATTTCGGTTGTAATTGGTAGATATAGACCTCATTTAATGATTGTGATGATATTTGTGACTCAAAATAACTTTTAAAACGGTCCAGGAATTTCTGGCCGTCTCCTTGGATTTTACCAGGATCTCTCCGCCAGGGTCCTCCTACCATCCTAGGAACGCGAAACATCCGAGTATCGGAGGCTGTTACTGTTAGGTATAACTTGCTTTGAGAGGGCTGGTTCCTTTAAATCGTTTTGCAGAAAAGTTCACAATTTTATTTGATCGAATGTTTAAACAGATAAGCGATTTAGCTTCCCGTCTCATTTTTCATCGTTTTTCACCGTCTAACTGTTATGTGTCGTTTTGTAGCTTGACAAAGGGGATTACCCCAAAAATTTGCAGATTGTGTTTTTGTCCAAATAAATAGCGTTCTTTTGGACCTTTATGTTTTTTGACCGAATGTGTGCCCAGGGGGGGAAAAAAGAAGAAAAGACAATGTGTGTTGTACTGCTCAGGTCTTGTGATGCCTTCTTTCGTCACGGTCAGAACGATTATGTTGTACTGCTCAGGTCTTGTGATGCCTTCTTTCGTCACGGTCAGAACGATTATGTTGTACTGCTCAGGTCTTGCGATGCCTTCCTTCGTCACGGTCAGAACGATTATGTTGTACTGCTCAGGTCTTGTGATGCCTTCCTTCGTCACGGTCAGAACGATTATGTTGTACTGCTCAGGTCTTGTGGTGCCTTCCTTCGTCACGGTCAGAACGATTATGTTGTCACGATATTTTCAGGCATTATCCACAGCGATTTCAACAACCACAACATTCTCGTCACGCCAACCGACAGTACAACATCGTCATCGTCGTCATCCGAAAGAAGTGTCTGCGGCGTACTGGATTTCGGAGATGCCACAAAATCTTTTCTTCTGGTAGAGGTTGCCATAGCAATGTGCTACATGACGTTGTCGTGTCCTTCCGACCTGGACCCGGATGAAATGTCTGGGCATGCGTTAGCTGGCTATTTGTCAGAGGTGAGAACGAGCGACCGAGTTAGTTTAGCAGTGCATATGTATGTGTTTAACGGTGTGTGTGTGTGGCTGTGTGATGTGTGCGTGCGTGCGTGTGTGTGTGTGCATGCGCGTATCTATGTACGTGTGTATGCATTTGCGCGGGTGCTCAAGGTTATAAGCAAGTCTTATTCTTTCCCTTTGAGCGTGGTGCCTTGAGACTGAGCTGAGCAATGTGCCTGTTTGCCTTCTGACTGAGCTGAGCAATGTGTCTGCCTTCAGACTGAGCTGAGCAATGTGTCTGTTTGCCTTCAGACTGAGCTGAGCAATGTGCTGTTTGCCTTCAGACTGAGCTGAGCAATGTGCTGTTTGCCTTCAGACTGAGCTGAGCAATGTGCTGTTTGCTTTCAGAATGAGCTGAGCAATGTGCCTGTTTGCCTTCAGATTCAGCTGAGCAATGTGCTGTTTGCCTTCAGACTAGCTGAGCAATGTGCTGTTTGCCTTCAGACTAGCTGAGCAATGTGCTGTTTGCTTTCAGATTGAGCTGAGCAATGTGCTGTTTGCCTTCAGACTAGCTGAGCAATATGCTGTTTGCCTTCAGACTAGCTGAGCAATGTGCTGTTTGCCTTCAGATTCAGCTGAGCAATGTGCTGTTTGCCTTCAGATTCAGCTGAGCAATGTGCTGTTTGCCTTCAGATTCAGCTGAGCAGCACGGAGTTGGCGCTGATTCCACTGACCATGTGCGCCCGCTTCTGTCACACCTTGACCTTTGGCTACCACCGCCAGGTGCTTGACCCCGGCAACAGCTACTGCCTCGAAGACGCCAGAAAGGTGTGGCCCCACCTGAAACGTCTGTGGACTCGGCCAGCGTCGGACACGCTGGATATTTGGAAACGAGTTGCCGACGACCTGGGAGTGGCGTTCTTGGCGTAGTTCATCATCATGATCATAACCACACACACACACACACACACACACACACACACACACACACACACACACACACACACACTCACGCACGCACGCACGCACGCACGCACGCACGCACGCACGCACGCACAGACGCGTGCGAGCGCTCGCTAGCACGCACACATTTTCATAGCATCTGACGCTCGCAAACAGACGGGGCTAAAAGTGGATATAAATATTTGTAAAGCGCGAACCTCTAACATAAAAACGGCTCGTCGCTCTGTACAGAATTCAAATGTAAACTAATCATACTGGCAGGAGCCTATTAAAGGTTGAAACTGTGTCCTTGTAAGAATGAGACTAGATGTTTCGCCACTGAAGACACAAAATCTACGACTGACAACTGATATCATGCAAGTAGATTCAGCATGCCCGTTTTGCAG
>OY757542.1:32291258-32307821 GCA_963584105.1 Alviniconcha strummeri
AATGGTTTCGTTGCTGGCGATTAGCGAGATCGGATGAGCAAAACACGACGGCGTGTTGCGTGGCCTAATGCCACGCTCCGAGCATCGCTTTCCGGCATCTTCCTCCAAATTGCCAGAACTGGTTACGCCACTGAAGGGGCACTCTTTTCTTTATCTCCGCGCAGCTGTCCACCGACGCTGTCGGCGCCCTCCGAAAGGTTTGGGCACTAACAAGACGGTGGAAGTAACATAGCGTCTACGCACGCACGTGAACATGAGGCGCGTCCGCGCGAGGTAGAGAAAAGAAGAAGAGAAAAAGTAAAGTGAGCACACGTTTCGCGCCGACAAGCGAAGGAGGATACTCTGTCGTCGTCTTGTACAGCCAGTCCTCCTAAGCGTTACGACGCTCGGTTTTTATGAAAAGAAAATCAAATCAATTCAGCAATTTGGAAGCAAACTTTTGAGAGAGGAAAGCAAATCGCATAGTGTGCTTTGTCCTAATGAATAGCGTTCTTTCGAACCTTTTATGTGTTTGCAAACTCCTTGATTTTTAAAGTCTTTTTAAGCCTACCTGTTTGGCAAGACATGTTCTGAGATGGCTAAGTTCTTTCAAATTCCTTATTCTCACGAGACAATGCTGACGTTGACTTATTTCCTGGTGTGAACGCGTCTCACTTGATGACACTGTGTGGAAAGCGTTTTAACATTGTGATGGTTTCAATACTGAAGACACGCTGACTGACGTTTATTTATTCTTTGGTGTGTACTGGTCTTGCCCGCACTTTATCACTCGGTGGGGAAAGCGTGTCTTACTTTGTGAAAAGTAAGTAAACATGGTGCTTAACGTCCACAGAAACCATAAGGCTTATTAGGGACGGGGGGAAGGGGGTATGGAGGTGGAGGGGGGGGGGGGAGAAGAGATTTTATACCTATCGCTGCACTGTCAACACCAGAATGACTTATGTATTAAGATGGGCAGCGACGAGAGCCATTTTAATGTT
Source organism: Alviniconcha strummeri (assembly GCA_963584105.1). NCBI lineage: Eukaryota > Metazoa > Mollusca > Gastropoda > Provannidae > Alviniconcha > Alviniconcha strummeri. Next base: position 32,292,239 of record OY757542.1, read on the forward strand.
TCATTAATTGTGAGGGACAAAGTCACAAGACAGTGTCCACAGACCACAACTTTTGAAGAGAAAGGAGAGCCGAAGCGGTATCGAACCGAGGTCCCTCTGCTTACCAGCCTACCGCCTTACCGCTAGGCCACACCGGCTCTCATTACTTTGTGACCATATTGCTTTACGTCCACAGAAGCGAGGCGGCTTATTACGGATGGGGACAGGGGGTGGAGGGAGGGGGGGGACGAAAGAGTGAAGGCTCGACCGCGGATACCGCTCGAAAAAACCCCGGAGAGACCGTGGACCGCCGCCAGAAAAAGGAAATGTTATGGCGGTGTCCCCTTGCCATTGCGCAGCGACTTGTGCGTTGCTCAATTGCTGTTTCAACTGCAGTGCTTGGCAGAGTCACATTACTTTGTATAAGTAAGTAAACATGGTGCTTAACGTCCACAGATTACTTTGTGACGGTTGTAATATGAAACATAATGGCTGACGTTAATTTATTCCTGGGTGTGTAGATGCATACAGCAAAGCCTGTGCACGTGACGTTCAGTGCCCTGCCGAGCTATTCATGGTGCTCACTTGATAACTATACACACACACACACACACACACACACACACACACACACACACACACACACACACACACACAACAGCTTTGTTGTACTTTTTTTCTTTTTCTTCTCCCTTCATGATTGGATATTCACATTTTCTAAAGAGCTCGTCTTGATATTATGTCACTAGTAGAGGATCAATAAAAGGGGGACAACCCTTAAAAGTGAGGGCAGATGTTGTAAAGGGGGAAAAGTATCTTAATTCAATGGAGGTGCGGTGGACGGGGAGGGGGGTGGGGGGTTAGAGAACGCTTGAAGGCTTTTTATAAGTGTGTGTGGGTGTGGGTGTTCTTGCATTTTTCAACTGACAGTTCTTTCTTTTCGACGGACCTGTCTGAGTCCTATGGATTCAGTGTATGTTTGTGATTGCTACCCGACGAGTAATTCTAAAACCGTGTAGATGTTTTTTGTTGTTGTTGTTGTTGTTCGAGGAGCTTGGTTGTGTAAGCAACTGGCATGCTAACGTGCGACCACTACTACTTTTGCGTTCTGTGGCCTTTTTTCGCACTGATATGACCGCAATGGTTTACTGGGCGTAAAACACCAAGTTGCTTACTTACTGTGGGCTTTTGTAGCTCGTCTGCTTAGGTTGGAAAATGAGAAAAAGAAGCAACTCCGTTTATTTGCTGGACTATAAATAAAGTATATAAGAACCTCTTTTTGACGTCGCTTGCTCATGCATGTGTGTGTGTGTGTGTGTGTGTGTGTGTGTGTGTGTGTGTGTGTGTGTGTGTGTGTGTGTGTATGTGTGTTCGGTGATGGGTATGTTTCAAGTCAGCGTGTGCGCACGCGCACGCGCGCCTGTGTGTTTCTCAGATGCGTGTGGTTTCCTCAAGTTTGTGCGTGTGCTCATCGCTGCTCATAGCTTTTCATCTCATTTTTCATCGTTTTTGACCGCTTCGCTGTTAAGTGTCGTTCTGTAGCTTGACAAAGGGGATTACCCCGAAAATATCCTGGTTCTGTTTTGTCCTAATAAATAGCGTTTTTGTTGTTGTTGTTAATCTTTTATTTGTTTGGATTTTGCCGCAGTAAAAGTTTCATCTTTCGTCACTAAATTTTTGTCTGCTATTTTTTTACGTACTATTAACCTTTCGTTCCTATCATACTTTGTCTGTTCACAACCTTTTAGTATATTAATGAAAGTATTTATAAAGCGCAAAATCTTGTCCGTAGAGACAATTCTAAGCGCGCGTACACACACACACACACACACACACACACACACACACACACACACACACACACACACACACACACACACACGAGCATACTGACTACGCAAAACCTTATTTACTCAAATGCTCAGCTGTACCATATTTCGGTGCCTGGGCTGTGCCATGTTAACCATGGTTGGTTCAGTTTAGCGGGGTTGTGATACTACGTTTTTTCTTCGTTTGTTGTTTTATACTTTTTTTCGGTGGACTATTTTCACTGACAGTACCACCCATAAAACTCGCCCATAGTGTTCTTCAAGCTTACGCTCTGAGGGCTCGGCCTCGTCCATGGTTTTCTGTGTCAATGAGATAGAGATAGGGGAGAGAGAGAGAGAGAGAGAGAGAGAGAGAGAGAGAGAGAGAGAGAGAGAGAGAGAGAGAGATGATGATGATGATGATGGTGATCATGCTTTATTACACAAGGTTAAAGATTTAAGCGCAGGTCAGCTTAACATTTTGTTTTGTTTTTTGTTTTTGTTTAACAGATATGTCCTTGATGACAAAAACGGCAACACTCAACACAGCAAAATAACGTACAAATGACTGTAGCAAAATAAAATTCGAAGATTTATAGGAACTGTTACTTTGTAAGATTTCGGCTTAATCTACAAACAGAGCTGAACTGAAGCAAGTAAAACAAATGCGAATCTCAATACGCTGGGGAGAGAGAAGGGGGGGAACAGAGTGAGAGAGAGAGGGAGAGAGAGGGGGGAGAGAGAGAGGGGGGAGAGAGAGGGAGAAAGGGGGAGAGAGAGGGGTGGAGAGAGAGAGGGGGAGAGAGAGAGGTGGAGAGAGAGGGGGTAGAGAGAGAGAGGGGTGGAGAGAGGGAGAGGGAGAGAGAGAGGGAGATAGAGGGGGAGAAAGAGGGGGAGAGAGAGGAGAGAGAGAGGGGTAGAGAGAGAGGGAGAGAGAGAGAAGGAGAGAGAGAGGGGGGAGAGAGAGAGGGGGAGAGAGAGAGAGAAGGGGGGAGAGAGAGAGGGGGAGAGTGATAGAAAGAGTAAGAGAGAGAGGGGTAGGAGAGAGTGAGAGAGATTCAGAGAGAGAGAGAGATTCAGAGAGAGTGAAAGAGAGATTCAGAGACATTCACAGAGAGAGAGAGAGAGAGAGAGAGAGAGAGAGAGAGAGAGAGAGAGAGAACTCAGAACTTTATTACTCAAGGATTAAGATTTTAGGCAGTTGCCTATTCTTAGAATCTGTCCCTGCTAATCTACATGCCAATAGGCTACACATAAAACAATAGTAACAACATTGACAACAGGAGTAATGATGATAAAGATGATATATATATATATATGATAGTGTCGGGTTGCGAGGAAGAGAAAAAAAAAGAAAAGAAAAAAAAAACCAAGAAGAAGAAGAAGAACAGAGATGATAATTTTAAAATCAGAGTCAAAACCCGACGAAAGGGAAGTTTTTTTTTAAATAATGATGATGATAAAAATATGGTTCAGATTCACGATGAACAACGAAGTATTCAAATGACAATATTGCATGGATACACACACACACACACACACACACACACACACACACACACACACACACACACACACACACACACACACACACACACACACACACACGCACAAATCAAAAAACACACAAAACAACTGCTCAGACAAGCACTGTGATTACAAATAATGGAAGCAAGAACAGTAAGTGTAGGCCTGAATCAGACACACAATAAGTGAGAAGAGGCAGCAGCAATGCGAACCGTTCAAATAACAATAGCGTGTACAAAAGGAGAGAGAGAGAGAGAGAGAGAGAGAGAGAGGGAGAGAGAGAGAGAGAAGATGGGCACACAAGTATTAATACTACCGATAATGGACAGGAAATCTTTCAATGGTGATCGGAACATATTTATATATAAAGTGAACCATTCAAATAACAACACCGAGAAAAACGCAACCAAAAAACAAAAAGCGTTTACAAGCATTTTTTTCTTCTTCCTTTTTACCAATAATAAAAACAAAAAAAGTAAATATATATGCACAAAAGTTCAACAAACAGATATAGTTATACCAAGGATTCCCCTGAACACGATTTCATTTGTCAATCAAGATCTTACGAAGGCCTACCTTGAAGCCACGCACAGACTTGTACGTTTTCATTTTCGGAGGAAGAGAGTTCCAGACAGATGACCCAGAGAACGCAAAACTCATCATTGCGAGTGCAGGCGCTCTGTTAAGAACGTCGCATACATATTGAGGTACCCAACCCATATGGACTTTAAACATAAGCACAGCTGTGTTGTACACAGATTGTTCCTGCAGTGGAAGACTGTCTAATTTCTTAAGTTTTGCCGTCGTTGACAGGGAGTCATCAGGTACTATACGTTTTGCTGCTCGTCTGTGGAGGGAGTTGAGTTTTTTAAGTGAACCTCACTGGCATTGCTCCACACAGCAGATGCACAATTTATGAGAGAGAGAGAGAGAGAGAGAGAGAGAGAGAGAGAGAGAGAGAGAGAGAGAGAGAGAGAGAGAGAGCCGGCTTCCCCCTCCCCCCGAAAAAAAAAAGTCAGTAAACCAAGATTAATACTGACTGAAATACAACAGCGCATGCAAGCTCGGGTGAATGTGTGGCAATTTTTGATGAAATGAAACAGTGTTGCTAATCTTCCTCTCACTGATACCTTTTCTCCCTCATTGTTTATTTCAGCAGTAAATCAGTTACGTTGTCTGATGTGACGAGAGACTGCTGATGGCAGTACTGAATCCAGACTCCCAGTGCTGGTTTCTTTCCTCCAAGCGCACTGCCATCAGTAACACATTACGTCACAGGTCTGAGAAACTGTCAGATAACGAACAGTTTTTTGGCTGGTGCTCAAACGGAAATAAGCCTGTAATAAACAATTCAACTTAGGCTATGTCAGGTGTTTCTTTTTATAACCGCCCTTGTTGCTTACGCTAGCACAAATAAAACCAAAATCGTTTGAACCCAGCAGTCAGAGACAAACACAGAGGGTAAGCAAAGAGATGACTGTCTACTCAGAATTAACCCAGTCGTCAGACAGACAGACAGACAGATAGGGTAATGATACAGGTGACTGTCTACACAGAGTCCACCCAGTAGTCAGACAGACAGATAGACAGGGTAATGATACAGGTGACTGTCTACATAGAGTCCACCCAGACAGATAGGGTAATGATACAGGTGACTGTCTACACAGAGTCCACCCAGTAGTCAGACAGACAGACAGACAGGGTAAGGAGAGAGGTGACTGTCTACACAGAGTCCACCCAGCAGACAGACAAACACACAGGGTCATGTCTGAATCGACTGCTGTCGAACGTTCGGCTGAGGGATTTACTTCGCAGTAAAAATCATAACTGCATACTTGGAGTAGGCCACTGACTGTCCTAATATTTGCATGTAAAAGACAGCTGTATAGAGCCTATTCTGGGCCAGAACAGGCTGCCGACGTGGAGAACATTCCAACCAATCCGAGGACAGGTCGCTTGGCACGTGATAAAAGGCAGACTTTGTGGATCGTTTGTCGGGGTGAAGAACATTCCATCCAATCAGAAGACAACACGCTGGCTCGCACGCGATAAAAGGCAGACTTTGTTGATTGTTTGGCATTTCCCCCCAACTTTATGTGCCAGACAAGCGTCAGATCCAATCGTAAAAAGTAAGCACAACTTTCAACATTTCTGATAAACTAGGCTATACTCCGAACCTATTATCAAAAGACTTTGTCTAGCGTTTTGAACACTGTTCTGCTGGCCAATTGTTTCAATACACTCTTTTCAGTTTATCGAACAATCACGATGTTCCTTTGATGCATGTTTTTACCGTTGTTTGGTCTTTTTTTTTTCTTTCTTTTTTTTGGTGTGTGTGTGTGTGTGTGTGTGTGTGTGTGTGTGTGTGTGTGTGTGTGTGTGTGTGTGTGTGTGTGTGTGTGTTTTAGTGGGATCGGGTAGTTTAACATGTGGTTCGTAAAACATTTTGTTGTGATTTTTATTTTTATTTTTTATTTTTATTAAATAAAATAAATAAAGGTTATTTAGCGCCCAATTTGCACTCAAGGGGGGAGCCCAGAGCGCTTTACAATAACGCTGACAACAACAATCATACACACACACAAACACACACACACACACACACACACACACACACACGTGCGCGCGCGCGCGCGCACACACACAAACACATACGTGCTCACACGGACGCACGCACGCACGCACAGGTACTCACGCATACACACACACGCACGCACACACACACACACACACACACACACATACACACACACACACACACACACACACACACACATACACACACGCGCGTGCACACACACACGCGCACGCACGCACGCACGCACGCACGCACGCACGCACGCACACACACACACACACACACACACACTCGTTTGTGGGGGACGGGGAGGTAAAAACGACTGTAAAAAACAACAACAACTAAAAACCAAAAAAGACATTAAGAGTTAAATCTAAAAAATATGTTCATGAAACATGCCCATGAATAATCAGTTGCTTCTTGAATTTTCAACGTCCTGAGAACAGCATTGGTCACCTCAGGACGAATGACACATTCAAAATTCTGTTACGCCCTTCCAAACACAAGTCACTAAATCACTAATGAAATGCTGGATCACAGTTCTGCAACCGCAGTCAGGCCAAAACAATTTGAATAACGAGAACATTTAAATGTTCACATTTCACCTAACAGCATCTGACACAACGCTAGAACCGGCAAACAACATTCATTGCGTAGACTGGACGAAGGCGAGAAAATTTGATTCACTGATACAATACACAGTTTCACGTTCAAGTTCAGTGTTGTTTAACGTCCACAGACACCGTAGGGACTATTAGGGACGGGAACACAGTTTCGCGTATTTTGGAGCCTATTTATATTCCCCAGAAACTCAACAGCCAACATCTGTACCAATCGGTTGTGATGACGAGCAGGCTGACTACTATTTTATTCCGCAGGCCAGGACGGGAAACTGCGTTAGTTTTGGCTAACACGCACATAAGAGTAGGGAGAGGATGTGAAAAAAAAATTAAGTTGATGGACCGGGGTGGTAAAAAAACAAAACAAGGATAACAGTCCTGGCAGTGGGCGAAGCATGCATGGCTATAATCTGACCTACTCCAGGCTTTAAAGAGAGAACATTTGTCAGCTCTGGGTTCTCAACAGAACGGACCTGAATGTGTGCGTCAGCAGTACCCCGCTGTTGGGATGTCTGTAGATGGCTACTGGTTCTGTCTGTGTCAAACATTAAACACCTGCGGTTGTCAGGACTTTAAAATACAAATTCTGACTAACAAACAGTGAACAAAAGCTTCATTCTCGCGATTTGTAAAACTGTCGGGGATTTGTTTTAGTATTATAATTTATTTGACTCTTTTTCATTTGTTTTCTTGTTCTTGTCCATTGTTGTTGTTGCTGTTGTTGTTGTTGTTTGTTTGTTTGTTTTTTTGTCTTATTTGTTTGTGCTGAGTTGACCCTGAGATCCTGTGACAAAACAATAATGTCCAATTTGACTTCATCATTACTAGCTAACTAACTGCTGAAAAATGTTCGAAAGCTGCTTGCTTCTGTGCCAGAGAGCATCACCCGTAAGTTCAGAGGAGGTTGGGGCGATGATGTCAATGCTGACAATTGCGATGGTGGTGGTGATGCGTCTGGTGCTTGTCACAAACTCTGCTGGCACCGGGAATCTACACTACTCGTGTCCTGTGGAAAAATCATACAACTTCACCGTAAAGAACTTCAGTTTCAAAGCGGCAAGCGGTAAGATGATGGCGACGGTTATGACGATGGCTTATGACGACATGGACAGTGATGATGATTGAATAGTGTTATTGATTACTTGTAACAGGATCCGAAAACTACTTCTTGCAAGATTATAATAATAATCATAATATTGGTACGGGGCAAAATCTTGCCCGGCAGGACTTCTCAGAGTGCGGGCACGTGGCACGCATGCACTCACCCACGCAGACCCCCCCCCCCCACACACACACACACACTTACACACACACACACACACACACACACACACACACACACACACACGCACGCATGTCATGTACGCACGCACGCACGCAAACAAACAAAAACGCATGCACGCACGCACGTACCCAACACACACACACACACACACACACACACACACACACACACGCACGCACGCACGCACGCACGCACGCACGCACGCACGCACACACACACAGCCTAGAATGTTCGCAGTTTTTTTCGATGATAATTGACATCCCTACCTTAAACAGATTGTGAAGGGCGCAAGGACAGTGAAAATGGCAGCTTCGCGAGAGGAAAAAACATGGCAGGTCTATTTGGAGAAAGGGTGTTTGTGACGATGGAATGGAACATACATTTTAAAATATATTTATTCTACGTACGTAGAATGTGGAATTTGTTATTTCACACGTCTTGCCTTTTTCAGGCAACAGACTGACAGGTAAACGATGATAAATGAAAAAAGACAATTGTCTAATAATTCTCTCTCTCTCTCTCTCTCTCTCTCTCTCTCTCTCTCTCTCTCTCTCTCTCTCTCTCTCTCTCTCTCTCTCTCTCTCTCTCTCTCTCTCTCTCTCTCACGTTTACTTGTCGGTCCTGAAAGTTTGGGTATGTTTTGCGTTGTCCTACCAGCGTTCTTTTGAAAGTCTTGTTTGAGTACGTACACTAGCATTTAAATGTGTTTTAAATTTGTTGTCATTGTCGAGAAACACGCAAGATGAGGTCATGGACAACGGTAGGTGTGGTCAAAATGGAGCTATTCGGGCATTTCATTAAAACATTTGATTCTTTCAAGCACTGGACACGAAAGTAACATAGCTCAACCAAAAGCAGATAAGTGTCCTAGTTCTGTATCTCATTTGTCACCGTTTAACTGTTGCTTAAGTGTTTTGTAGTTTGAAAAAGTGGATTACCCCGAACATTTGCATGTTGTGTTTTGTCCTAATAAAAAGTGTTCTTTTTAAACTTTATGTGTGTTTGGATAATGTGATAGGGTTTCGGCTTTTTGTATTCATTTTGTGGTTGTCAGTAAAGGATGTTTCAAACAGCTTGAGAGCGAGTTTGCCAAGTGCGGTTGCGTCAATGCATGTGGTGAGAAGTCAAGCAGCCACCGTAAAGACTGAAAACTGCTCAGTCTGCACGAAGAATTTCGAGCAAGTTGTGCATGTGTTCACGTAGCATAAAATAATACAGTTTCTTCGCTTGTGGTACAAATTTTCGGAAATTAAATATCTCGCTTTCGCTCAGGATTTGATATTTTTAAAGACAAACTCGTGTGAAACTGATGTTGGAATAAAATAATGTAGAAACGTCCGTTTAGACAACTAAGAAAAATGATCAGCAGGTTGACCTCAAACGGACTATACTAGTTTTCTCCAGTGACAGCTGATATCAACCTCAAACGGACTATACTAGTTTTCTCCAGTGACAGCTGATATCAACCTCAAACGGACTATACTAGTTTTCTCCAGTGACAGCTGATATCAACCTCAAACGGACTATACTAGTTTTCTCCAGTGACAGCTGATATCGATTTCAAACAGACTATACTAGTTTTCTCCAGTGACAGCTGATATCGATTTCAAACGGATTATACTAGTTTTCTTCGGTGACAGCTGATATCTACTTTATCAATAGCGCCAGCAGGTGCAAAGATACCGGTTATTGTTTTTGCTATATCTCCTACAATTACAGTGATATATATAACCAATAGTTATCGGTTTTCGCTACAAAGCCGGTATTTGCAGTGATACCATTATCTGCTTCCGCTATGTCCTCGACATTTGCTGTGGTATTGTTATCTGCTTTCGCTATATCGCCGATATTTGCAGTGATACCTGTACCATTTTCTGCCTTGTGTGTAGACATTTAGCGCTCAACCCTCCTCCGCAACATCGAAATTGGGCGGTGGGGTGGCGATAGGGAGAGTGGGGTATGGCGGCTTACTAGCGTCAAAAGACATAATTTTGTCTTTTGAATCATAATTAACTGTGTACTTGCGTCAAAAGCACAGAATTTGTAATTATCTGAACTAATTGATCAACAAAATTAGTAATGATCTTAACTAATTAATTAACATAATTAGTAATTATGTTCACATAGTAATTGTGTGCCTTTCGTGCTGCTTCCAACGGCTTACCTGCGTCAAAAGTACATAATTACAATTATGTTTACATAGTTATTAATTATGTTGAAACGGCGTAAGTACGCGCGCACGTGCGGACTCGTTAGCACTTCCCTGTGGTTGTTGTTGTTGTTGTTGTTGTTGTTGCTGTTGCTGTTGTTTGTTTGTTTGTTTTGTTTTTAGCAATGGCGGTCACCGACGGCATATAGCCGACGGGTTATTTCAATATAATTACCAATTATCTGAACATAATTACTAATTATCTCTACATATGAGTAAATATGTCCTTTGACGCTTGGTTGGAACAGCTTAAATGCCTCAAAGGCACACCATTAGTAATTATGTGCACACAACAGTAATTATGAGCCTTTCGTGCTGTTTCCAACGGCTTACTTGCGTCAGTTCAGTTCAGTTCAATTCAAGGTGGTATCTATGCAGTAAGTAAACATGGTGCTTAACGTCCACAGAAACCATAAGGCTTATTAGGGACGGGGAGAAGGGGGCAAAGGGGGCATGGAGGTGGGGGAAGAGGGAGATTATATACCTATCGCTACACTGTCACCACCAGAATGATCCCTGCATTAAGATGGGCAGCGATGAGAGCCAATTTAATGTTTCAGTAGGAAGTGATAGACAAAGTCACAAGACAGTGTCCACAAACCACAACCTTTTTGAAGAGAAAGGAGAGCCGAAGCGGTATCGAACCGAGGTCCTTCCGCTTACCAGCCTAACGCCTTACCGCTTGGCCAAACCGGCTCACACTATCTATGCGCTGGGAAAAAAACATATATGCTCTACACCGTCTCCTGGAAGTTTGAGAGAGCCGGTTTGGCCTAGTGGTAAGGCGGTAGGCTGGTAAGCAGAAGGACCTCGGTTCGATTCCGCTTCGGGTATCCTTTCTCTTCAAAAGTTGTGGTCTGTGGACACTGTCTTGTGACTTTGTCCCTCACAATTAATGAAACATTAAAATGGCTCTCATCGCTGCCCATCTTAATGCAGGTCATTCTGGTGGTGACAGTGTAGCGATAGGTATATACTCTCCCTCTTCCCCCACCTCCATACCCCCTCCCCCTTCTCCCCGTCCCTAATAAGCCTTATGGTTTCTGTGGACGTTAAGCACCATGTTTACTTACCTGTAAGTTTTCTTAACGTCGCCTTTGAAATGGTTCAAATGTACACAGATCTTGAATTCTCTCGTCCGCTCTCCATCACACCCTTATTTCCAAGTCTTCAAAACTAGCCTTCAGAAAACACCCTACCTTTCCAAACCAGTATAGCCTCTTTTTCGATGTCCTTCTCGGCTCTGTGTGTGCGTGCGTGCGTGTTTGCGTGCGTGCGTGCATGCTCGCGTTCGTGCGCGCGCGCGTGTGTGTATGTGTGTCTTTATTTGTATTGTAAGCGTGGGCGTGCGATCCTATGCCAGCGTTGCTTAGGAAACATTTCTAATGTCCGTCTGATTGACGATGGCTCTCTCTCGTCCTTTCAAGGAAGATCGTCTAGTGCTTTGTCTTTCCACGCCGCTCTCCTCCAGGCGATCAATGGTGTGATGTCCTTGGCTTTGTGCTTTAGGTATAGTGTCTCAAGCTGCTCAATACTTCAGATCTTCCGAGACGCAAGCTACTTGTGAAGGTTGCTTTGCCCGCCAGTCTATCTGCTCGGTCGATACCTTTCACTCCGGCATGACCGGGGCAGTAGACCCACAGGTTTCGAAGGTGGATGTCGACCATTGATTCATTCCAGTCTGAGCTTCCCATTCCACTTTTCACTTTTTGTAGCAAGCTTATGACTGCGTGGATGCAGGTATAATTATGTGATCTGACTGTCACCTCATGGGGCAATCCAGCGGAGGGCATGGGTGAATGCTTCCATCTCCATTGTCAAGCTGGAGGTTGAAACCGTATAGGCTGCACTGTCTTCATGAAGGTTGTCGCACCTTGCTTGACAGTGGAGCCCCATCCTGACTGAGCCATCAGTGTACACTATGAGGTCTTGCAGTTTGCTGTTTACTTGAATGAGAAGCTCGATCTCTGACTGTTTTGCCTGCTGGCCATTCTCGACGGTGCTTTCCCAAGTTTTCTGGCAGGTGTGTCTCATAGAGACACCGGAATCGGTTTGTGTACCTTTCCCACTCCTTGGTTTGCTTGAGCTCTGTCATCTGGCATAGTTGCAGTACTGAGTTCTCTGCTTGACCCATCCAAGACGTGCCCCGTCCAGGTCTGCATCCCTTTGTGTCTTTCACGGTTTCATAGGGTGGGTTGTGGGGATTTTTGACGACATTGAAGTATGCTTTGACCTGCTCCACTTTCTGTCTGGTCTGCATTGGTGGGAGGTGACGTAGCATGAACCTCGTGTTCTCTGTGGATGTGTCCTTGGTGGTTCCCAGTATGACTGGCATTGCCTCGGTCTGCACTATGTCCAGCTTTAGCAGATTTGTCTGTGCCATTGTTGTGAGGCCTAGTACCTATTATTATTATTGATCTGGAGTGGTATGATGATGATGATGATGATGATGATTGCTTTTATATAACGCTATTCTCCGCTCTCGAGCAGACTCACTGCGCTTGCATGTGATTCTACATGAGTGAATAGCTTTTTATAGCGCGTTTTTGAATATCCACCGGAGTGGCGTACTTACAGCACTGGCACGGCTGGTGCCACATGAAACTGCTGCCATCTCGGCGCGTTCTGTGTACACCATACAACCATGCACCATGTCACTTCATGCAAAGCCACATACGTAAGGTGTGTGCGTGTTTAGCTGTAACCTGCCACCTGCACTTTTGGCGGAATGACCGGGATCTTTTACGTGCTACTGCGGTAACACGGGGGTGGAACGGATACCGAAATAAGAGTCAGCATAGAAAGGTAACCCTGGAGAAGAAAATTCTCCCACTGCTCCTGCAGGGATTCGAACCCGCGACCTTTCGATCACGAGTCCGGCGCTCTAACCACTGAGCTATCCCCGCCCCTGTCACTGAGCACCACACTTTGATACAGGAGGAAGAGGTGGCGTAGCCATCAGGACTGACAGACCTTTCTTGCACTTCAGTGCTGTTGTTTCTACGTGTTTTCTGTAGCCGCAGCATTCTGTCAAAGTGGATCCCAAAGTATCTCAGATGACTTGTTCGTTTGACCACAGCTCCATCAAACACGACCGCTGGCATTGTTTGCCTGCTGCTCTGCTGTCCAGAGTGCACCACAATGTTTGTGTCTTGTCTGGATTGATGAAAGATCCGGAGTCGTGACACCACATGGATACGCTGTCAAGTTGTTGTTGCACTGCTTCGGCTGCCTTCTGGGAGTCCCTTGATCTTCAGTATATGAGCCCGTCGTCTGCCAGTGTGAGAATCTTGCTGGGTCCGTTTTGGTTCAGATCTGCCAGGCCTTTGGTTTAGACATTGAAGACGATCGGCTAGAGCGGTAATCCTTGTGGTAAGCCATAGTGAGCTGATAAGGTGCAGAGCTCCAATTTCCAAAGCTGCTTTTTTTTTTTTTTTTAAAATCTTCTCTCTCTCTCTCTCTCTCTCTCTTCTCTCTCTCTCTCTTCTCTCTCTCTCCTCTCTCTCTCTCTCTCTCTCTCTCTCTCTCTCTCTCTCTCTCTCTCTCTCTCTCCCTCTCTCTCTCTCTCTCTGTTCTCTCCAGGAGCGCTCCTGCAATCCACCGGGTCAGTGTTAGGCTGACTGACTCCATACTGGATGAGCAGGTCCATCAGCAGCTTGAACTGGACCCTGTTGTATGCATCCTCGAGATCGATTGCCACAGCCACTGTTTGTTCTTTCCTCTGGAATCCTTTGTACACGCCATATGCAAATGCAGTTACATTTTCCCATGTGTATTTTCAGGGTCTTACAACACACACGCCCCTTTCCGATTTGCAGGGAGTAACTCTCTGTCCTCGAGGTCTCTGGCGAGTTTCCTGGCAACAAAGCGTTCCATGAGCTTCCCAACGGTGTTCTGCATTGTGAGGATGCGGTGTCCATTCAGCTTGTGGTGGTCTTTCCCTGGTTTGGGAATAGGTCTCAAGAAGCTGTCTGTCCAGTCTTCGGGAATATAACCAACAGTACTTGCGTCAGTAGTACATAATTACAGTTATGTGGAGACAAAATTAGTAATTTTGTGCAAATAATTATTCATTTTGTTTTTTGACGCTAGTAAGCCGCCACAGAAAGGGGGGACGGGGGGGGGGGGGGGGGGGGGGCGGGGTATATTGTATCCCAGACCTGGCTATTCAAACAGTATTAGGCTGGTGTGATTGACGATGGTTCTTCCTCGGTGAAGTCCTTGAGCGATTTTTTTCATGTGTTGTATGGAACTGTTTTTGTGTTCCATTAATTGTGTTGTGTTGTGAAAGTCTTGTATTCTGTGTTTACATAGGACAAGTAAACATTCTTGATTCTTGATAGTTTGCTGTACATTATATCTCATGAAAGTGCACATCAAAAAGTAAACGTTACCTCATCATTTTGATGCCACTGTTCCCAACATAATAATGTTCACCTGCCCCTTTCTCTATGACACCCTTCTTCAAAAATACCGGTAAGTGTTGCGTGACTTCAGGGCCCTGGTACTTGAAGTTCTTCCATGGAATCGAACTTACGACGCACGAAAAGCTGATGCTGCAGGTGTTTAGCGTATCGCCTTACTTCGTCAGCGTCATTCACATCAACATCGATGATGGCAAAAGGTAAAACCCCAGATGAATGAGTCAGCACCATCAATCACTTCTTGCATCGCCTTGGCTTGACATGTGGCAAAACACACTGACACCAGCAAGGTTACATTCAAATTGTGTTATAATAATAATGAATACTTAGAGCGTCTACCCGCAGAGGCCCTAAGCGCTTACACGTTCTTTACAAATACATAATATTATTGTTAAAATTCAATGCATACAACATGAATGCACACGCACGCACACACACTGACTCGCACACGCACGCACGCATGCACGCACACGCGCATAACACACACACACACACACACACACACACACACACACGCACGCACGCACGCACGCACGCACGCACGCACGCACGCACACACACACACACACACACATCAGTCGCATATCAGGGCAACCAGGGCAATGAGACTGAAGAAAAGGTTTTTAAAAAGAAAAAGGTTTTCAAGAAAGATTTAAAAGAGCTGACAGAGGTAGAATGGCGGACAGAAACATGGAGGTGGTTCCAGATAACTGGAGCCTGGTAAGAGAAAGAGCGCTGACCACAGGATTTTGTTCGGAAGGATGGTATTCTGAACACTCGGGTGTCTGTAGAAGAGCGGAGCTGCCGGGAAGGAGTGTAAAGGTGAAGAAGTTCTGAAAGGTAGATAGAAGCCTGATGAGAAATGATCTTAAAGCAAAGCAAAGACAATTTGTATTCGATCCTCTGCTCAATAGGTAGCCAGTGAAGAGAATGAAGGATAGGAGTGACGTGGGCATATCTGGTTGTTCTAAAAATGAGTCTTACAGCATTGTTCTGTACTTTGTGGAGTTTAGAAAGAAGATGCTTAGGACAGCCCGCCAAAAGTGAGTTGCAATAATCTAGTCTTGAAAGAACAAACGCACACAACAGGTTTTTTTTTTTTTTTGGTGACATCTTCAGACAGATAGTGGCGTATTGCACTAATCGGTGAAGT
>OY757542.1:32313021-32318931 GCA_963584105.1 Alviniconcha strummeri
GGAGCACCCTATTGTAAATATGCAGGTGCAAGTGGTGTGTACGGGTTGGGGTAGGGACCAGGAAAAAGAAATCTTGCTGGACTCAGCTGACCAGTGGTTCCAGCCAAACAAAGTGTCGCCACGCCAACTGGCACCAGCATGTGATCAGCAGAGTTTGTGCCGCTGGCTAATTCTTAGTCCTGCACAGCGCCTCGACTGGGACGCCATGACGTGGCTCCTACTCTCCTTTCATGAAGGTTGCCATGGGAACAATGACTTTCTTTAGATGAACACTTCTCGAGCGCCTCGTCTTGAAACTAGCCCTAATATGCGATTCGGATTAGCAACTATAGCGCTGCTTCCGAGCAGACCCACGTGGGGAATGCACTCCAGACTCAAAATAGATGTTTCACCATTTAGTTGTTGTGAAGACAGCACGCTGTGACAAACAATAAACACAATTGTAATCAATAGCACTCATAATGCACAATAATTAAACAAAAATATTAAATCAAACAGTACATTCAACAACAAAGTGACGGGCCATAACCTAGTATTATTGATTTAGTATTTCTGTTTAATTATTGTGCATTATGAGTGCTGTTGATTACAGTTGTGTTTATTGTTTGTCACAGCGTGCTGTTTTCAACAACAAATAAATGGTGAAACATCTATTTTGAGTCTGGAGTGCATTCCCCACGACCTGTCACAGCGCTCTAGTCGCATGCCACTCTGAATGCGCGACCATATAGCTTTACACAGCGCCTTTTGAATAGCCACCGAAGTGGCTTCAGCACTGTTTGGTTGTTACATGGCTGGTGCCACGTGGCACTGCTGCCATCTCGGCGCACGTTCTGTGTACACCATACAACCATGCACCAGTTTGCAGTGTCACTTTCTTCGAGGCCACGTCCATAGGGCGCATATGTGTTTAGCTGCAACGTTTGGCAGAATGACCGGGATCTTTTACGTGCTACCGCGGTAACACTGGGTTTGGAACGGATACTGAAATAAGAGTCAGCACAGAGAGCTGATCCTGGATAAAAAAAATTTTTTTATCCCGCTGCTCCTGTCGGCACTCGAACCCGCGACCTTTTGATCACAAGTCCGGTGCTCTACCACTGAACTATCGCCTCTCTCTTTCACCAGTGTTACGTGCGAATTAACGGTTGGATGTACAGGGTTGCTAAAATGATGCCCCCAGATAACATTTCCCGATAATGTTTCGGACTGGCCAAGTGTGTCGTGTTGCCAGACATTCTATCGGCTAGCACCGAATGAAGTCAACAGGCAGTTTGCCAAGTGCGGGCAGACTGCAGATATCGCAGATCTCCACTAAAGTGGGTCTATGAGAAGTCAGTGGCTTGATTGATCATTTTGTGTCAGTTTTCTTCACCCCTATCAGTTCATTCACAATGATGGTCTCCCATTTCACGATACCCTAGTTTGTTCTGTTGAGTTTTTGCAGTACAATGCCGCCCACTCCCCCCACCCCAATCCCCGGCCCCCGGCAACGTATGTGGAAATAACTTTAGAAGGCCTGGTTTTAGAGAAGAAGAAGAAGAAGGAGACAGACAGAAAGAAAGAAAGAAGGAAAGAAAGAAAGAAAGCGGGAAAGAAAAGAAAAAGAAGGCAGGCAGAAAATATATTGTCAATACGTGTTGTACTCTGTTACGGCAACGCTGCTGTTGAAGGCAAAGCAAGACTCGCTAGCTGTGTCCACACTGTCAGCAATCTAGCAGACTGATCAGAGGCAGTTATCCATTTTTCATAGTTGGTGGCCTATGTACTCCCCCCCCCCCACCCCACTCCTCGCACCCCTCCTTTCTAAAACTGAATAATAGAAACACGTGGAATGAGTGCCTCTTTAAGATTCAGTTGCAGACATCAGCCCAAGAAAGGTAGATGTCATGTCTCACTGTACAACCTTTTTTCGTTCTTGTTTTCAGTGAGCCTTGTTTTTCGAGTGACCGCCATGGAAATGACAGCTGTCAGCCATGATGGAAAAACCAACCCTGCCTACGTCATGGACGCAGACTACGAGAATGGCAATTTCGTGAGATAATAATAATTAGAATATTTTTAAAGCGCAAAATCTTGTCCGTAGAGACTAGTCTATTCTAAGCGCATACACACGCACACACTCACATACAGAGGCACCCGCACACACAAGCATTCTGACCATACGAAGCTAAAATATACACTGCTCAAAACGGGCATCTCTATAACTGCATGGCTGAGCGAATGAGACGTGCGGGAATTATCAGTATGACTGGCTCAGTCAGTCATAAGTGTGGGAATCACGTGAGAGGTCAGTACTGGTTGAACGAATTATCAACGCAGCAGTGATGTGAGATATTATTATGACTGACTGAACGAATCGTGAATGTCAATGACGTGAGATGTCAAAGATTGGTTGAATAAATCATGAGCATGGCAATGACGTCACATATCAGTGTAACTGGTTTAACGAATCATGAGCGCTACAGTGACGTCAGATATCAATTTTATTGGTTGAATGAATCATGAGAGTACCAATGACGTAAGATATCTATATGATTTTTGAACGAATCAGGAGAATGGCAGTGACGTCAGATATCAACATGATTAGCTGAACGAGTCGTACGAACGGCATTGATGTCAGAGGTCATGAGCTAGGTCACGACAGGTCACGAGATCGAAAGCGAGGTTGGAATGAAGGTCTTCTTTGCAGACGACAAAATAGCCGATAAAAAAAAATCAAAAAAAATCACATGCGTACCAGTATTTCTGCGTACCACTTCGCGTCTTTTGTTGTTGTTGTTATTTTGTTTTGTTTTTATTCTAAGCATAACAACAAAATATCCTTTGACGGATTTCCTTTGGGGCGAGAGAGGAAAAGGGAGAGGTTAATCAAGATTCGTCGAGGCGAAGGCCCACAGTTCAAACGGCTGAATAGGAGTCGATTTCCAGATCCGCCGTTGGTCTAGCTCAGTAAGAATGACTCGATGCCAATACAGAACCTAACCTCACTTTCTGTTTCGTGACCCGACATGCCCCTCTAAACATTGTTCAGAATAGTCCACTGATCGAACGAATCAAACCGTTTAGAATTCATTGTTGTACTGTGTAGCGATACTTAGTAGCGCTACTTGGTGTAGAATATCTTTGCTTGCCTGTTTAACGTTACGAGTATAATCATACCGGTTTCCCTTTAGGTGCCTGTGGATTGCGCTATCTTGGTGTAGAATATCTTTGCTGGGCGATTAATGTTACGAGTATAATCATACCGGCTTCCCTTTGAGTGCCTGCGGACTGTGCTGTCTTGGTGTAGAATACCTTCGCTGGGTGATTAACGTTACGAGTAGAATCATACCGGTTGCTGGGCGTTTAACCTTACGAGTATAATCACTTCATCAGCCTCCTTCCCCAGCAGGCAGTGCCGGGACTGGCGGCAGACGCGTCCGCGGACACGTCCGCGGTGAACGTGCTGGAGAAGAAAGGAGAGCATGCTGGGGGTGTGCGCGCGGTGGCCGCTGTGCAAGCGTTTATCGGAGAGGGCTTCCGGCGACACAGCAGCCAGATCGTCACAGCCATCAAGCTCCTTCTGCTTGTCGCCTACTTCGGCTACTTCGGGTGAGGGGACAGGACTTGGGATACACCGGGGTTACTTTGGGTCAGGGGACAGGATTTGGGATACATCGCGGTTACTTTGGATCAGGGGACAGTATTTGGGATACATCGCGGTTACTTTGGATCAGGGGACAGTATTTGGGATACACCGGGGTTACTTTGGGTCAGGGGACAGGATTTGGGATACACCGGGGTTACTTTGGGTCAGGGGACAGGATTTGGGATACACCGGGGTTACTTTGGGTGAGGGGTGAGGACTTGGAATACACCGCGTTTATTTTGGGTGAGGGGACAGGATTTGGGATACACCGGGGTTACATTGGGTCAGGGGACAGGATTTGGGATACACCGGGGTTACACTGGGTCAGGGGACAGGATTTAGATACACCGTGGTTACTTTGGGTCAGGGGACACGATTTGGGATACACCGGGGTTACTTTGTGTCAGGGGACAGGATTTGTGATACACCGGGGTTAATTTGGGTGAGGGGTGAAGACTTGGGAAACACCAGGTTTCATTTGGGAGAGGGAACAGAATTTGGGATACCACGGGGTTACTTTGGGCGAAGGGACAGGATTTAAGATACACAGGGGTTACTTTGGGTCAGGTGACACGATTTGGGATACACCGGGGCTACTTTGGGTCAGGGGACAGGATTTGTGATACACCGGGGTTAATTTGGGTGAGGGGTGAAGACTTGGGAAACACCAGGTTTCATTTGGGAGAGGGAACAGGATTTGGGATACCATGGGGTTACTTTGGGTGAAGGGACAGGATCTAGGATACACCGGGGTTACTTTGGGTAAGGGGTGAGGACTTGGGATACACCGGGGTTACACTGGGTGAAGGGTCAGAACTTTGGGTGAGCGGACAGGACTTGGGATACACCAGGGTTACTCTGGGTGAGGGGACAAAACTTGCGATACACCAGGGTTACTTTGTCTGAAGGGACACAGGACTTGAGGTACACTTGGTTTCACTGACCGTCTGAGGGGACACAGACGTGAGATATACCGGGTATCGCTGACATGCGATGAGGCTGCGGGAACCTCGGACTTAGGATAACCAGAAAGGAGAGAAAGGCCGCTGGTTGAAGGAGAATAAGGATAGGACGGTTCGCGAGAAACAGGTCGTTAGTCAAGGTTAAGCCCGTTCTTAACTGGGCGAATGTTTGTCGCCGAACATACTTCGGACAGTTCGACGAACTATGATTCGTTTCTTAATTGAACTTTTAGTTCGCCGAACATGTTCGGACAGTTCGACGAACGTTACTTCGTTCTCAACTGGCTTGTAATGAGATGCAAGCTTCGGCCCGAACTTGCAGCAGACGCGCAGCAGACAGCATGATCGAAAATGTAGGCTAAAGTCAAGTCAGTATACTTTAATCATCTCTCACAGGGTAATTCAGCTAACTACTATCTCATTCTGGATCCCCGAGACAAGGCTGCGCCTCCCACAAGTCAACAAATAAAATAATTTTAAAAAAATCCTCCGAAGCGAGTGAAGAACCTAGCGACACCGTCATCCATTTTTATTTTTATTTCTTCCTCATCCACAGGAGAGCTCTGCTCTCAGCCAATCAGAGGCAATGATCGTTGAATAGGGCGAATGTTCCCAGACTATGTTGAGCGAAGCTTTTTGGACCCTGAATATAGCTTTGTCGCAGTTCGACGAATACTCCCAACTAGGTTCGCAAACAAACATTCGCCCAATTAAGAACGGGCTTTAGGTTGTAGTTTGTGTATACACGGACAGACATGGGCTGCCTGGCTAAAGCTGAATAAGGACTCGGTAAAGGGAAGAACGAGTAATCAAGGCTTTCAACATGTAAGCTTCCCCCGTTAGCTAAACACGCTGAGTGAAGAGAGAAAGGACTCTTGACGGAACGTGTTCTTCCGAGAAACACACACACACACACACACACACACACACACACACACACACACACACACACAACACACACACACACACACACAAACACACACATACACGACATACACACACACACACACACACACACACACACACACACACACACACACACACACACATATATATATATATATATAACGCATTGCACAACGCATTGCACACAGTGAAACCAAAACACTTGCATATCCCTCTTTTTCTTGTGATGCTCCTTCTTTCCGGAATTCCCTGCATCGTAAAATTAGACTCATGCAGTCAGCCACTGCATTTAAAACGGCTCTAAAGATCAATCTGTTTAAAACAGCAAATCCTCTACTGGTACCACTACCACCACTTGTTCTTATTTCAGTTGACTGATGTGCTTCTGTGTGTGTGTGTGTGTGTGTGTGT
>OY757542.1:32319131-32351631 GCA_963584105.1 Alviniconcha strummeri
AATCTAAAATACGTGTTATTGTGCACTGTGACGTGGTTAATGTTCAGCCACATTATAATTTCCCTGATGAGATAATAAAGTAATCTTGAATCTTTCTGCTCGCCAGCTACTCCATGTATTACCGTTTTGGCGACGAGGGCTCCATACGGCTGCTGGCCTGTACGCTGCTAGGTTTCCTCCTGCTGCTCTTCAACTTGCTCTCCGACAGGCTGAAGCCCTGTCTCGCCTCATGTTGCGCGAACTGCTGTGTGCGGTCGACACGGACAGACAGACTCAGCAACATTCTACGATGGTGAGGCCACATCTGCACAGAATCAACACGCAAGGGAGTTAATTAGCGCTCGAAAGACGTCACACAAACACAGCGAAGACATGAGTGATAGATTCTCTCTCTCTCTCTCTCTCTCTCTCTCTCTCTCTCTCTCTCTCTCTCTCTCTCTCTCTCTCTCTCTCTCTCTCTCTCTCTCTCTCTCTCTCTCTCTTTCTCTCTCTCTCTCTCTCTGTCTGTCTGTCTGTGTGTGTGTGTGTCTGTGTGTGTGTCTGTGGTGTGTGTGTGTGTGTGTGTGTGTGTGTGTGTGTCTCTCTCTCTCTCTCTCTCTCTCTCTCTCTCTCTCTCTCTGTGTGTGTGTGTGTGTGTGTGTGTGTGTGTGTGTGTGTGTGTGTGTGTGTGTGTGTGTGTGTGTGTGTGTGTGTGTTAGGACAATATTATTTGATATACACTCCGAGTGGTGCTGGTGTGCGTGTGCGCGCGCTTGTGTGGTGTGTCAAGACAATACACATTGCGTGTGTGTGTGTGTGTGTGTGTGTGTGTGTGTGTGTGTGTGTGTGTGTGTGTGTGTGTGTGTGTGTGTGTGTGTGTGTGTGTGTGTGTGTGTGTGTTTTGGGGGTATGTGTGCGTGTGTGCGTGCATGTGCGTATGTGTGCGTGCGTGCGTGCGTGCGTGCGTGCGTGCGTGCGTGCGTGCGTGTGTGTGTGTGTGTGTGTGTGTGTGTGTGTGTGTGTGTGTACGTACGTACGTACGTATGTACGTACGTGTGTGCGTGTGTGTGTGTTAGGACAATATTATTTGATATACACTGAGTTGGTGCTGGTGTGCGTGTGCACGCTTGTGTGTGAGTGTCAGGACAATATAATTATGTGATAAGCAGTGTGTGTGTGTGTGTGTGTGTGTGTGTGTGTGTGTGTGTGTGTGTGTGTGTGTGTGTGTGTGTGTGTGTGTGTGTGTGTGTGTGTGTCTGTCTGTCTGTCTGTCTGTCTGTCTGTGTCTGCGTCTGTGTCTGTGTGTTAGGACGCTGTACGTGCTGGTGTTCGCCTTTATCGTGGTCTACACGGCGGTGGACATCGGACGAAGGGACCCACGCAACCTGATGTCTCTAGCGGGCATCGCTGTCTTCCTGCTCTTCCTCTACCTCACTTCCGCCAATCCCTCTAGGGTAGGCATGATGATGTGGGGCGTAATGTCCTCGGATGTGGGACTGACATATTAGGGACAAAGTGTAACCCCGAGCGGGCATGAAGGGCTCTCCCACCAACCGTTCAGGCTTCAGTGCGACGTGACGGGTAGGCGATGGAAAAATGGCGTCCACTGATTCATTCTAGCTATTGGGCGATTCAGGCGCGGTTGTTAACTCCCTTGACCTTTGCCCGGCATCGCTTAAGTCTCTTGGCTGCTTTTACTTCCGGTGGGTACTTTCTTCACAATGGAAGGCGGTGACAGTGAGTTTGCGAATTTTACACTGCCAACTTTAAAGGCTTTTTTTTTTTTTTTTTTTAGGCCCGTAGTCATGATGTGTTTGGCAGTAAGCAATAACTCGTTTCTTGTGCTATAGGATGCCCCAAAACGCATTTTTTCAACGAACTCGCGATCTTCTGGTCATCCAAAAAACGACGCAAAGACACTTTTTTCCACCCTCCATCTCTTTTCCACGGTAATTTTTGCAACTGCAACAGTATTGGCATTTGTACTGCTTCCCGATTCTAGGTTCAACATCCACTGTTATACACAGTGAGAAGCAACGCCTACTCAGAAATTGGCCCGGAAGTGCGCTGCCGGACTTCTCGCGACTTCTTGCGCGAAAGATTACAAAGCGCATTCACTCTAGCAAATCAGCTTCGCTGAATCGCCCAGTAGAATAGTATGTGCCGTGCTGCAGCTATAGTTGCTATGCTGTAACCATTTCAGGTGAACCTTTTTGCCCAATCCTGCATGACAGCCTATTCTTGCCATGCTGTGACCATTTCTGGTGCCCCGGAGTTTTCGTGTAACCTACCGTTTCCGCTTTGCCGCCATTTGAGGTGTACTAGCACCCGAGCTTTCAGTACACTTCCTCATTGGAATGCTGTATTTCAGATAAACTGGCACCCGGACTTTCAATGCAGGTCATCGTGGGAATGCTGCATTTACCGTTGCTAGTTTGTGATTGTTTCTGGTAAACTGACACAAAGACTTTCCATACATTTATCGTTGCCGTGCTGTTTCGATTTCAGGTGCAACGGCGCCTGGACTTTCCACGCAACTTATCGTTATTATGTTTGTGCTGGCGGCTGTCCATGCAGCCTACCGTTTCCTTGCTGTGTGGCTGTTGCAGGTGAACTGGCACCCGGTGTTTTGGGGGCTGTCCATACAGTACGTGTTTGCCCTGCTGATCATCAGAACGTCCTGGGGGTTCGCCGCCTTCGACTGGCTTGGAGACCGAATGACAGAGATGCTGGCCTACTCCAACTATGGAGCCGAGTTCGTTTTCGGGGAGAAATACACCGACCACATTTTTGCTATGAAGGTTGGTGCCTCTAGGCGTGTGTCCATGCGACGTAAGATGCATGAGACACGAACTGTTACAGTGTTAGAAAAATGTCGACGGGGGGTCCTTGGCCGATTGGCTGACGTGCTGGATTGCAAATCCATTGCCGATGGTTCGACTCCTGGTCGAGACAGGGTGAGGGACTTTTCAGTTCTTACAAATCAACACTTTTTCAGATTTGTAAGTGCCTGTCTCGCTTTTGTATGTATGACACAGGTGTGGGGAAATGGTTGCACACGCTGCCTTCTCACCCAAAACTGGGTGAACTTCAGGGTTTTAGCTCACAAACAACAACATACGTTGCGTTTTTGTGGTCACAGCTAACACTTTTAGAGCATGCTGGTGATTATATTGCCGTTGTTGTTCGTTCCTAGTGCAATTCTGTTGACACTTGGCAACAAAGTTGTATTTTATTGACACTTGGCAACAAAATTGTATTGCTTTTATCATGATTCTCGCAGGTTCCCGTCAGTGATTGTGCTGATGTTGTTGCTGTGGCATGCTATCCTCTCTGACACCTGTCGGTGGTCGTGCTGTTGTTGTGAACACTGACACTGCAGGCCCCTTTGGTGACCGTGTTGTTGTACATTGCAGGCTCTTCCGGTTATCGTGTTGTTGTACGTCGCAGGCTCTTTTGGTGATCGTGTTGCTGCGCATTGCATGCTCTTTTGGTGATCGTGTTGATGTACATTGCAGGACCCTTTTGGTGATCGTGTTGTTGTACATTGCAGGCTCTTCCGGTTATCGTGTTGTTGTGCATCGCAGGCTCTTTTGGTGACCATGTTGCTGCACATTGCAGGCTCTTTTGGTGATCACGTTGCTACACATTGCAGGCTCTTCCGGTAATCGTGTACTTCAATTCGCTCATCTCCGTGCTGTACTACCTGGGCGTGATGCAGGCTGTGATCGGAGTGGTTGGACGCTTTCTCGCCTTCTGGTGATCACGTTGCTACACATTGCAGGCTCTTCCGGTAATCGTGTACTTCAGTTCGCTCATCTCCGTGCTGTACTACCTGGGCGTGATGCAGGCAGTGATCGGAGTGGTTGGACGCTTCCTCGCCTTCTGCCTCAGAACCGCGCCCACTGAATCGCTCAGCGCTGCTGGAAATATCTTCATTGGCCAGGTCTGTCCTCTCCTTCATGACAGTGTCTGTCTGTATGTCTCTCTCTCTTCGTCTTTCTTTCCCTCCACCCGCCTTGATATCTGTCTATCCCTCTCCCCCTCCAACCCCTACAGGGACAGATAGATAAATACAGTTTCTATTTGTCGCTCTGTCCCTCTCTGTCGATCTTCCAAACATCCCATAGTAGACTGTGTTCAAATATATCTCTGGACAGAAATGTGATGGTCCAGCCTATCATAGAGAAGATGACCGGATCTGAGCTGTGTTCACTATGTCTCTAGACAGAAAGGTGATGATCCAGCCTTTCATGGAGAAGATGACTGGATCTGAGCTGTGTTTACTATGTCTCTAGACAGAAAGGTAATGATCCAGCCTTTCGTGGAGAAGACCAGTTTTGAGCTGTGTTCACTATGCCTCTAGATAGAAAGTCCCTTGATGATCCGGCCTTAAGTGGAGAAGATGACCAGATCTGAACTGTTCACTATGTCTCTAGACAGACGTCCTTCTTACGATCAGGCCTTTCTGAGCTGTGTTCACTGTGTCTCTAGACAGAAGCCCTTCTGACGATCAGGCCTTTCTGAGCTGTGTTCACTATGTCTCTAGACAGAAGCCCCCCTGATGATCCGGCCTTTCATGGAGAAGATGACCAGATCTGAGCTGCACGCGGTCATGACTGGAGGGTTTGCTACAGTGTCCGGCTCTGTGCTGGGGACCTATATCACCTTCGGGGTTAGTATAAATATACGTGTATGTATCGTCACCCATATGATGCCGTCATTGCATGCTTTGCTAAAGTGTCCGGGGCCTAATGATGTGAGTATAATTATATGTGTATACAGCGTCAGCCCTATGACGCCGCCACCGCAGGCTTTGCTAAAGTGCCCGTTGCTAAAGTGCCCGGGGCCTTTTGAAGTGAGTATAAGTATATACAGCGTCATCACTGTGACACCGCGCCATTACTGCAGGCTTTGCCCTTCGTACCTCTTTCTGTCGATGATGAGTTGATGCTTAATGTCCTCAGATGTCATTTGACATATTAGGGACAAGTTGTGACCAATGCCGAAGCACGGTTCAATAAAATCCACATACGTAAGGTGTATGCGTGTTTAGCTGTAACCTGCCACCTGCACTTTTTGGCAGAATGACCGGGATTTTTTACGTGCTACTGTGGTAACACGGGGGTGGAACGGATACCGAAATAAGAGTCAGCACAGAAAGTCGACCCTGGAGAAGAAAATTCTCCCGCCGTTCCAGCAGGGATTCGAACCCGAGACCTTTCAATCACGAGTCCGGTGCTCTAACCACCGAGCTATCCCCGCCCCCCTCTTTCTGTCTGCCATAGTCGCCATAATATAACCGTCATGGTTGACTGGGCGTTCAGAATCAAAAATATCTGCCTGTCTTTTTTCCTTCTCCACATTTGTTTTATTTGTTCTTCTGTCCCTCTCTGTCGACCCTCCCCGCCATCCCACCCCCACCCCAACGGCAACTTTTGAGGTGAGTATAAACCAGGGTGACGCTGTGGCCATGTTCTGCTGCAGTGTTGGGCTCGGTGTGAGCATATGCAGTCACCCTGTGATGCCGTGGCCATTCTTCGCTGCAGTGAATCCTTCACCGCCTGCGCGTTTCGAATATCTCTCTTAATATCCCATTGTAATCAGTTTTAACTCTTCTTTTCTTTCTTTCTGTTTTAAAATATTTTTTGAATTTTTTTTTTATTCTATTGTAATAAGTTCAACTGAACGTGGGATAGCTGGGATAGCTTAGAATGCAGAATGCTGGACTATTAATCAGTTGTCAGAAGGAGACGTTTTAAAGGGATACCAGTTTTTCAGATGTCGCTAGGGGCGGTATAGGACTAACTGCGATTTTTCACCCCATGTATCTGCTGTGCCAAAAATAGAGATACACCCGGACCAGCTGTTCATGGCATTCTTCGATCTCGTGCAACATTATGTTCTTGACACATTTATGTCAGTTTGATTGATGCACTGAAATGATCAAAAGTTGTGTGTGTGTGTGTGTGTGTGTGTGTGTGTGTGTGTGTGTGTGTGTGTGTGTGTGTGTGTGTGTGTGTGTGTGTGTGTGTGTGTGTGTGTGTGCATTCGTGCGTGCGAATTTGGCAGGTGAAG
Organism: Alviniconcha strummeri; assembly: GCA_963584105.1. Lineage (NCBI taxonomy): Eukaryota > Metazoa > Mollusca > Gastropoda > Provannidae > Alviniconcha > Alviniconcha strummeri. The sequence goes on from OY757542.1 coordinate 32,325,189, forward strand.
GCCAGTTACCTGCTGGGTGCCTCAGTGATGGCGGCGCCATGTTCACTGGCCATGTCCAAACTGACCTACCCAGAGACAGAGCAGAACGAAATCAACAAAGAGGAAGTCTACAAACTAGCCTCCGGGTAATCCAGCATTTTCGCTTACCGATGGACTGGAAGAGAGACAGTGCGATGTGCCTGTCACATGCTTTCAGAATCTGAGGACATGCCACATGCTTGAATTTCACCGCACCAGAAAAATCGATCAAAACATACGACAGGTTAAAAAGGAAGCTTTTTAAAGTCCAAGAACTAGACTAGCTGCGCGTCTGACTAATGTTGTTTTTCAGTTGTTTGTTGTTGTAATTGGTTCTGTGTGTATGTGTGTGTGCGTGCCTGCGTGCGTGTGTGTGTGCGCGCGCGCGCGTGTTTGTGTGTGTTGGGGGGGTCTTTCTCATTTTGTTTATTGCATGTACTATTTTGATAGTTATTTGCATCTTTTTGTACGACGCATTGTGCTTTAGTTTTGGCTAGGGATAACGCGCCATAGATTTGTCCATATTACTGTTATCATTATCCCAGAACGGCCAACAACGTGATAGAGGCGGCGTCAGCAGGGGCGTCCACGTCCATCAAGCTGGTGGCCAACGTGGCGGTCAACGTCATGGCCTTCCTGGCCATCCTAGAGTTCCTCAACGCTACGCTCATCTGGCTAGGGGACCGCTGTGGTGTCGACGGACTGAGTTTCCAGGTAGGTCAGATATAAGCTGCATATCTGCTGTAATATTATGATGTGATGGTTTGTAGATTCACACACACACACACACACACACACACACACACACACACACACACACACACACACACACACACACACACACTATAAATGCAGGTAACACAGACTGTTAATTCTACGAACTACTTTTATTTTGATGCAGAATAGTACACAGAGATAGAGAGCACAGAGCTTACATCTAGAGCCTAGCTACTACACATGGACTGCTGATGCAGGTCTGAGAGATGGGGGTGAATAGGACCGGGCCCTAAGTATACCTAGTTATAAAGTCATACTACATAATTATATATGTGTATTATTATTTTTTTATCTTGATCAATCAGTTTGTGTGCTCCTACCTCTTCTACCCTGCCACCTTCCTGATGGGGGTGGACGAGCAAGACTGCCGGCGGGTGGCGCAGCTGATAGGCTACAAGATCTTCACCAACGAATTCGTGGCCTATATCCACATGGGCGAGTTGCTGGAGAACCGCAAGACGTTCTGGAACTACACCAGCGTCTTTGGCGCCGACGCCCCTGTCATCCATGACGGCCTGGACATCGTCCTGCCCCGCTGGAACAACACAGTGTTGGAGGGTGGCTTTCTGTCGGTAGGTGTCTCTGCCTTGTCACTGCCACAAAGTGCTTTTGGTACCAGCAGGAAGGACCCGTAACTCTGACTCTAACCCCGCCCCGGTGGAAGGAGTGCTGGCTTCTGTCGAGAAGCGTCTCTGCTTCTCGAGGGATGGGGAAGGGACGCGGGGGTGGGGGGGTGGGTGGGGGGTCAGTGGCCACAGGGGTCCCTTTCTGTCGCCGGACTTCCACAAGGAACACTATCCTGCCTTAAGCCCGTTCTTAACTGTGCGAATGTTTGTTCGCCGAAAAAACGTCGGAAAGTTCGACGCCTACGATTTGTTTCGTAATTGAACTTTTAGTTCGCCGAGCATGGTTCGGACAGTTCAACAAACTTTATTTCGTTCTTAACTGACTTGTAATAGATGCAAGCTTCGGCCCGAACTTGCGGCAGACAGCATGGTCCAAAATGTAGGCTAAAGTCAAGTCAGTGTACTTTAATCACCCCTCACAGGGTAATTGAACTAACTAGTATGTCATTCTGGGTCCCAGAAACAAGGCTGCGCCTCCCACAAGTCAACAAATAAAATAAAAAAATCCCTCCAAAGCGAATGAAGTACCTAGCGACACCGTCGTCCTTTTTTTTTTTTTTTTTTTAGCCAGTCAGGGGCGATGTTCGTCGAATAGGGTGAATGTTCCCAGAACATGTTGAGCGAAGCTTTTCAGACCCCGAATGTAGCTTCGTCGCAGTTGGACTAATATTCCGAACTATATTCACGAAGCAAAAGTTCGCCCAATTAAGACCCAACTATATTCGCCGAATACTCCCAACTATGTTCGCCCAATTAAGAACGCGCTTTAGCTGGGGGTGGGGGTGGGGGTGGGGGACGTGCTACAGGGCGGCTTTCTGCCACAGCAGTTGTTGTAGGGCCCCCCAGCAGCACACTCTGCAGGTCGCCCGGTACACTGACAAATGTACTCTACTGGGTGAGAGGACTGCCTGTGTGATCGTGTTTTTGTTGTTGTCCCTTTCCTACCGCGCAATAGGGGCAGCCACACGCCGTTTTGGGAGGATGCTATAGAAGCATTTCTGGTCGTTTGTTTCTTTTTGTTTCAGTGTTTGTTTTGTTTTTGCACTTTTGCGAAGAACCAGGAGGAATCTTAACGGGGGGGGGGGGGGGGGGGGGGTGTCCTTATGTTTTGCAGGGATTTCAAGTCGACTAACTGACTGGTCGCTTGATTTATTAGCTGACCGGTACATTTAGGTGCAATGCCTATCACCTCTCATCGAGGACGAAAACATATCGTACCCCTCATGAGCTCAAAGGTGTTGACATCGAACATTACTCTGAATTGCAAACCGAAGAAGAGAACGCCGCTCAGTCTAGATCTGAAGTGATGGCTACCTTTATCTCCTCTCCATCCGCTCAGTCTACATGTGAAGTGATAGCCACCTGTATCCACTCTCTATCCGCTCAATCTAGATCTGAAGTGATAGCCACCTGTATCCACTCTCTACGCGCTAAGTCTAGATCTGAAGTGATAGCCACCTGTATCCACTCTCTATCCGCTCAGTCTAGATCTGAAGTGATAGCCACCTGTATCCACTCTCTATCCGCTCAATCTAGATCTGAAGTGATAGCCACCTGTATCCACTCTCTATCCGCTCAGTCTAGATCTGAAGTGATAGCCACCTGTATCCACTCTCTATCCGCTCAGTCTAGATCTGAAGTGATAGCTACCTACGCGCTGTGCGGCTTCGCCAACCTGGGCTCCATGGGCATACAGCTGGGAGGACTTGGCGCCATGGCCCCGAGCCGTCGGACAGACCTCAGTCTGCTGGTGCTGCGTGCCATGATCACCGGCTGCATCGTCTGCTTCACCACCGCCTGCATCGCCGGTAATGTCCTGTCTGTTTCACCACCGCCTGTATCGCCGGTAACGTCCTGTCTTAACGTATCGTCTGTTTCACCACCGCCTGTATCGCCGGTAACGTCCTGTCTTAACGTATCGTCTGTTTCACCATCGCCTGTATCGTCTTAACGTATGGTCTGTTTCACCACTGCCTGCATCGCCGGTAACGTCCTGTCTGAACGTATGGTCTGTTTCACCACCGCCTGTATCGCCGGTAACGTCTGGTCTGTTTCACCACCGCCTGTAACATCCTGTCTGAACGTATGGTCTGTTTCACCACCGCCCGTAGTGTCCCGTCTAAGTACAGCCGTCTGCTAATGTCCTTTCTTAACGTACGGTCTGTTTCACTGCCGCATGTGTTGTTGGTAACGTCACAGTCGTGTCTTTGAGCCTGTAGCCGACTTCTGCTGGCTGATACACCTAGTATCTGTAGTAGTGTCAGTCACTGCCTGTATCACCGGTAGCGTCCTGTCTTCATGCAGTCGTCTGTTTCACTTCTATCTTAACCACAGTCTGTTTCACCACTGCCTGTGTCACTTCACCTATGTTTCGCTCTGTCTTCGCCTAGTTTGTTTAACTGCTGCCTGTATCACTTCACCTGTTTAATCACAGCCTGTATCACTGTAATCTGTTTAATCACTGCCTATATCACTTCACCTGTTTAATCACTACCTGTAACGCTCTGTCTTCACCTAGTCTGTTTAATTGATGCCTGTATCACTTCACCTGTTTAATCACTGCCTGTAACACCCTGCTTTCACCTATAGTCTGTTTAATCGCTGCCTGTATCACTTCACCTGTTTAATCACTGCCTGTAACGCCCTGTCTTCACCTGTAATCTGTTTGATCACTGCTTGTATCACTTCACCTGTTTAATCACTGCCTGTAACGCCCTGTCTTCACCTATAGTCTGTTTAATCACTGCCTGTGTCGCTGATCTTAATGGTAGATGTCTGGGTACTTCAGCAAAGAACTTTCATGAACACATTCCGTAACTTACTTTTTTCTTTTCAGGTTTGTTTTACGAGGAGCATTGACAGCGTTGGCTCAACTACTGAACTCTCTTGGGGTCATTCTTCTAAATACATACGGACACGAATCAGTGATGAGAGGCCAGTCAACACTTCCAAAAATTCCACTAACCACTGAATACTGAACATAGAACTAGTTAGAAAATACGGGTCATGTCAACACACTATAGCATGTACAGCTATACATACTTACAAGGGAATTACTATTTACTATTTACCCACCCCCACAAAAACACACACCTCTCATCCAATATAGACTGTCATCAGCTGGTTCACATTTCAGATTTCTCTTGTTCATTGTTTATACCAAATAATTTAAAAAATCTCTTTTTTGTCATTTGCAAAAAATAAAAATACTAGTAAATCCGATGTGGCAAATACCATTCAGAGAACTACAACAAAAATACATGATGACAGAAGTAAAATTTAATGAACGACAAGCATTTACTCGTGTGCAGGTGCATGTGCATGAATGCACTCTAATTAATTATTATCATCATTGTTACAAGCTGACTGTGGCTTGTCACTCAGACTGAATGGCAAGAAAATGAAATATCTATTCAATGGGGAAACATTCATCCTCATTGAACAAATGAATCACACCCACCACCACCACCTCTGATGTTACTGATGACAGCAAATCCGTTTCTTTCACTCTCTCTCTCTGATGCCTGTGAAAATTTTCTTCTCTCCTTACCTTTCACCTGATGTATAAATTTTGACCAAAGAATGAAACAATAAACATTTTGACTTTTTAAAATATTGCACCACACCTTGCAGTGCCCACTTTGATTCATTCATGAACACAATGGCTTTCAGAACAGGGTCACATATTTATTTTAAAACACATGATAATTTTGAAGACTACAAATAATACATCCAATAGATGAGTAGTACAAGAACAGAGCTTTGCAAATTGCACACAATACAACTTAACAAGTAAAGATGATCCAAACATTTGAAACTATTTTCACCCAAAGTCAATCTGGTACAATGAAGATGATCTGCAGAGACAGTCACATTAGATGTCTTGAAATGTAAATGTAACATGGTGCTATGCATAAAATTCAAATTTGTAACCTAATTTACACACCAAAAACATATAACCTCATAGTCATAGACATAAAAATTGGATTATTTCAGTTTTGATGCAACTTACTGCTGACAACATACATTTTGGGCAAAATCCTTGCAAGAAATGACGTGATACTTTGCGTAGTACTTGCATCAAAAAGTAAGGACTTGGGATGTGGGAAAAGGATCATTATATAATCACTTATAATCAAAGTCACTTGCTGTTTTCATTCATTTCTAAATACTCAATGTTTCAAAGTATCTACACATTATGAGTGTGGGGCTCTTCTTCCAACAATTTTATTTCACACCAGTCCAACACAACTGCTTTACAGAATTGCACAAGTCTGCCATGAATGTGAAAAAACAAACAAACAAAAAACTGGGAAATTCTGACATAAAATTGCGGAGCTCTGGTAAACATGGGGGGTGGGGGGGGGGGGAATTAGTAGTCGCTGGATTTTAATGTCCTGTCAACTGTACAGGGTCACCTCAGGACAATCAAACTGTCATAAGCACATTCATATTTCAAAACTCTTCTCATGTATAAACCTTTTCTCAAGTCAATCCACAAAACCAGTCCCTATGCAAACGTAAAACATGCATCCACAAACATCAATTTTCAAAGAGCTGGCCCCATTAATATGACCCCTGTTAAAAGAGCACATGAGGCTAGGACATGCTAGTATCATCCGTGGTGGGAGGGGGGGGAGGGCTAGCAATTGCCCAGATGTTCTAAGTTCATAAAACAGAAAATACACTTCTGCCAGATAATAGATATGCTTCAAAATATTTCAGATGCAGATAAGACCACAAAAACTGTTATATATTCTTGAGAAAAATGATGAAAAAATAAAACCCTTTCCTAAAAAGAAAATTCAGCACGAAAAAAGGAAAAGGAAGCAGACTGATCAGTTCCCATTTTACTGAAGAAGGTATGATTGTAAATTAAAATTCTGATAAATGGGTGTCTTGGCATTTGTTACTCAAAACAAAGATTTTCAATGACATTTTTTAAATTTTACTTGCGGTTCTTTTCGCTTGTACCTCAGTCATACAAATCTATGCCTGCAGTATATGTAGGTATATACATAAATAGTATATATGCAGTTGTATGTGCATGTGTGTGTGTGTGTTTATCATTGTTTTTTTGCTTGTTTGTTTGTTTAATGTCTATTGTTGAATTCCAAGTTAGCATATTCCCTCTCAATCTCTGTCTCTCTCAGCCTTGGCCTCTCTCCCTCGCACATGCACACAAAAGGCTATAAACAGGTTTCATGCACACACACACACAGACACACACAGTAGCATATTAAAACATTCCATACATTATTTACACTGAGACGTTTTTGCTACCCATACAGGCAGCTGAACGTCACCTCTCGGAGATGATGATCACCAGTCAATGCCTAAAATAAACTGAAAGTGGCTACCGAAGGCCAAGAACATCCACAGCAGCCAGCCAGGTTGGCTGAGTTGACAACAGTGAGATATGACATCATATGATGTGGCAACAAGCTAGTCTCAGCTCCCAATCACTTTCAAAAAGACTGGTAGCTGTTCAAATAGGAATGAGCTGCAGCAACAAGTTGGTCCGTCGCCCACGAAACTGTCAGGCTGGTAGAGCTGTTGAACAGGGGATGGGATGCGGCAACAAGTTGGGCTGTTGCCCACAAACTGCCTGGCTGGTACAGTGGTAGAACTTTTGACAAGGGGATGGGGTGTGGCAACAAGGTGGGCTGTACCCCACGAAACTGCCTGGCTGGTAGAGCTGTTGATGAGGGCATGGGATGCGGCAACAAGGTGGTCTGTACCCCCCTCATTGCCTGGCTGGTAGAGCTGTTGATGAGGGCATGGGATGCGGCAACAAGGTGGTCTGTACCCCCCTCATTGCCTGGCTGGTAGAGCTGTTGATGAGGGCATGGGATGCGGCAACAAGGTGGTCTGTACCCCCCTCATTGCCTGGCTGGTAGAGCTGTTGACCAGGGGACGGAATGCAGCAACAACCTGGGCTGTTGCCCACTTCCCTGCACTCACTCAGCTTCCACTTCAGCGATGGACAGGTTGGTCAGGTCATGCAGAACACCTCGATCCACTCGCCCAGACTTGCCATCTGTTAGGGTTTAGAAAAGGCTGTAAACATGAAGTTGGTTTCTATGGGTGCTAAGAGGTGCTAGAAATTGATCTAGAGACATTAGGGTAAACAAACGCACCAATCTTTTTTCTCTATTTTTTAAACCAATTTAATTATCAATGCAAGTTATATTGGGGCAAGGGGATAGCTCAGTGGTGAAGTCCTGGCCTCCTGATCAAAAGGTCAGGGGTTGAGTCCTGGAAGAAGCAGCCTGCAAGTTTTCTTCTCCAGGCTCAACTTTCTGTGCTGACTTTATGTCAATATCCATTCCATCCCCATATTACTCCAGCAGCACATAAATTTATATAACAGACCCCATCATTCTGCAGTGGCAGGTTACAGCTAAACACACATGCACCCTACACATGTGGCTTTGAATGAAGTGACACTGTAAACTGGTGCATGGTTGTATGGTATACACAAAATATGCACTAAGATGGCAAGTTTCATGTGGCACCAGAAACATAATAACACAGCCTAATAGCACTGTAGGTGTGGTATGTCAGTGGACCATATTCAAATGCATGCTATAAAAAGGCTCAAGTCACTTATTCAACTAGTCTGCTCAAGACCAAATAAGGCTATATAAAAGGAATCAATTAATACATGCAGTACATTTCTAATTCGGACACAGATCTGCACTATTGAACACTGTCATTTAATTATTTTCTTACAAAACTTGTATTTAAAAATGTTCATTGATTTGCTTTGCTTACAAGTGTTCATTTGAAGCTTTCTACTCAAAGATGTAATCTCACCACATGGTGTACCAACCGTCACACGGATCATACACTTTGTCTTGGCCACAGGTGCCCTTTTGAACACATCTGATGGCAGAGACTGACAAATAACACTGTTGTACCGTTACAAAACTAGGGCCTTCCCTGATACCACCAGACTGACCAAAACTCAACATCATGCAAATGTCTACAAATATTTGAGTTTGCAAAAGCTGTCATGAACAAAGTTGTTGATCATTTTTATCTAGCATTTATCTTCAAGAGTCAGCTCAAGACATTTCTCTCCTCAGAATATTTCAGTTAAACCACTGTCCTTCACTCCCATCAGTCTGTACAGTCAGAGTGAGTGAGTGAGTGAGTGAGTGAGTGAGTGTGTGTGTGAGTTAGTGTATGTGTGTGTGTGTGTGTGTGTGTGTGTGTGTGTGTGTGTGTGTGTGTGTGTGTGTGTGTGTGTGTGTGTGTGCGTGCATCTTTTGCATAATTATGCTTGAACACTTGTCGATATATACATTTGTTTAAATTTTCTTTGTGGATAACATTTTCCATCTCGATGTACATTATGTTTGTATGCTTGTCCAGTGCTTTGAGCCGCAGGGTAGGCGCTTTACAAATTTCCATTATTATTATTATTCTCCACTCTTGAGCAGACTCACTGCACTAAGTTGTGGAGGTTTTCTTGTACGTTGTTTTTATTTTTTATTATTGATATGTGAACAGTGATGAAGCCAAGTTTTTCACATAAGACAGTAAGGCAGGAAGACACTAGAAGCAGCTGCAAAACAATTTAAACTTGTGATAAAAATAATGCAATCAGCCTAAAGGCCACGCTGTGTAATGCACCAGTTTGACATCGCAGGGTCTTGTGTGTGATCTCACTAGTCAATTCATTTCACAAATTATTTGGGTTGTCCAATTCAACAACAATGTTTTTCTTCTTTTCTGTTTGAGTGTTTGACATACAGAGATGCATAAAGTCCACATCATTTTTTCTGTTTCACATTCTTCATTATTAGAGTGAGTTTTGTTTGTTTCTAGTTTTTTTGCAGTCCTTGTTGTTAACAGTATTCATTATGATTCCTACTTCACATATGCACATGCATCAGTTCATTTGACTGATAATTCCCAATGAGAGCAGAAGCTGCAGTCATTCATAACAACACTAGACATGGTAACCAGGCTATGCACCGATATCTTTACTGTTCACAAATCATTATCATCTCTCTCCTTCTTTTAGTTTTACCCATCTTTGCCACTTTGTGCTTTTGTTCAAAAAATAAAATTAAAAGAATTGGCTGCTGGTGTTCTAAAAACAGAGCAAAACACACAAATGGTTCAAAAGAATGTGTGTGTTTTTCCAAATGGATGGCACAAAACAACATGCGACTCATCCCATTGCCATGATCACCAACCAAATGCTGGATCACTAACCAAAGGCTACTTCTGTTCAGTACAGGCTAAATTTCCCTTTTCATTGTCATTGCACAGTAACAGTGCGTCATTTCTTGAGACACAATTGCCAAAACTCTGCACATTGTTCCATATTGTGAAACCAAGAGGTGTTCTTTTGAATCTTTCTGTGAGTTTTGATCCTTTTCAATAGGATGTGAGGCGAGGAAGGTTCTGGCGGAAAAGCACTTACTTTTGCGAGGACCCTTGGGAGATTTATAGATGTGCAGGGCTTCCTCTTTGTGGAGGAAGGTGGTGTGGGGATCTCCACGCCGAAGTTTCCTGCACACACAACAACCCTGGCTTCTGAGGGGGGTGCTTAACACAAAACTATTTTCTCGAATCACACAAATGGAGTCTTCATCAGTGTATATTGCAAAGCCTGCCCTCAAAGATTAATATTATCACATTCAGAACAGTACTGAGTAATAATTAAGCATAAAGCATGATAAACACATGCAAGCTGTGATACACAAACACATACTTCTCAGCACCAAGCTGTGATACACAAACACATACTTCTCAGCACCAAGCTGTGATACACAAACACATACTTCTCAGCACCAAGCTGTGATACACAAACACATACTTCTCAGCACCAAGCTGTGATACACAAACACATACTTCTCAGCACCAAGCTGTGATACACAAACACATACTTCTCAGCACCAAGCTGTGATACACAAACACATACTTCTCAGCACCAAGCTGTGATGTCATTATCACTAATAAAGAAAAAAAAGAGTAAGAACAGTGTCAGCTGGGGAACGATAAAGTTCTCTCCCTCTCTCAGTCTCCCGTACACACACATTATAGCATCATGCTAGCTGCTATCAGTATCAGTTGATCACTAAGATGAATAAGAGTGAGAACAGTGTATGTAGGGCAATAGTTAAACCTGCTCTCTATTTCCCTCCCTCACTCACTCACAACCCCCATCCACCCCAACACCCAAACATGCTAGCTACTGTCACTAACAGAACAGTGTCGGCACAGGTATAATAAAGCTACCCCTCTCTCACTCACACACATTACATGTACAAATGCAAGCTTACACACTTTCCAAACAAGACATACAGATGTTTACTTGCCAAACAGCCCAAACTTACACATTTAGAGATGGCTCCTTGTAACACACGGATGAAGCTGCTCTGCGTGCTGGTCTTCCATCTGCTTGTGTGCTGCAAAAGTCAATGATTATATTCCACTTTACACTTCCAGACGTGTGTCCTTGCATCAAAATGTAGACTTGGGTAATCACACTTCCTGTAGGAAAACTGTGATGGTGCTGACCTGTCTTATCAAACAACACTGTGAAGTGTGCACCCAGTCCATCCAACATGGGCATCTCCCCCCCCCCCCCCCCCCCCCCCCACACACACACACAGATTAGACAACTAAAAAAAAGGATGACAAATTATTACAATCATCCATGCAATTGCAAGTCTCGCCGACAAGAACAAAAGAGAATGGAATGGGTTCCATTCCAACAACCAGCAGCTTTGACCAAACAAACCTCAAACTAAAACAAGCCTGCACCCACCTTTCCCTGGAATCATGGGGGTGGGCATCCCCTGAAGGCAGAGGCGAGGAGGCGGCAGATGAGGCAGCGGAGGTGGGTGGTCTGCTCAAAGGGCTGGATGCTCGGGGTTCATCACCCTCTTCCCTTGCCTTGGGGCTGGAATGCTGGGACTTGCCCATCTTCCCTTGACCCAACAGCTTGTGTCTTGCTCCACCTCTGTCATTTGAGGAAAGGGACCTGGCAGACGCTGTCTTGCCACCAGCCGCTGCCAAGCTGTGTGCTGAGGGCAAGACTAGAGGCCTGGATCTCTTGATGGGCTGAGAGTGAAGGTCAGAGCTGGAGCTTGAGTCTGGGTGATCCAGCCCCTTCAGCTTTCTCTTCACCTCCTCAAACTGCATCAGGTACTGGTTCTGTGGACAACCAGTTGCAAGTCCATTCAAATCAGTGTCCCATCTACTGATCTAGTTATAGTTTCATACAGAGAAATAAAAAAAATGGTTTCAAGCTACATTTTTACCTGAAATCAGACGAAGTCTCCCATCCATTGATCAAGTTTCTGAGAGAGAAAAGATGCCAGTTCTAAGCTACATTTTTACATGAAATCACAAAAGCAAAGCCACCTGTCTATTTTCAAAAGAAAATCTAGTTGCAAGTTATTAAAAAATTCTAAAAACATCACAGATGTCCAGTTACTAGTTTCTAAAGGAAAGCCAGAACTACATGCCAAGTTCCATTTGAAATCGCTATGTCTTCTGTCTAGCTTAAGAAGCCATGGCTAGTATGAACAGCCGAAAGATCAGCCAGTAAGATGGCAGAGGGACCACTGGCTTTTGAAGCTGTCTAAACGTTTTGGCCAGAATAAAACAGTCTTGCAAAGCAAATGCCTGAGTGATATTGATCATCAGGAAGAGTCCCCATGGTGAAAACCTTTCTTTTTTTAAATTCCAGATGCAGGCACCACAGTTGATGTGTGCTAATTATCAGTGAGTACATATAATTATTATATGAGTAATAGCTAATATTAATGGTTACTTTTGTGATGTAATTTCGTGACAAAGATCTGGAATAAAGTTTTAGTAAACTGGTATGGCAGGTATAGTACTTTTACTAGCAGTAAAAATAAAATGCTTCATATGTTAATTCATATAAATACCAGTGAAGGTGAAGAACTACAATTGTATAATTTGTACTTCTGAGGAAAGAATACTGTTTTTCAGGATGCCAGAATTTTGGTGACAGTCTGTGAGAGAAGAGGGAAAGAAACAGGGAGCACCAAAATGAAGCAGACAGGCAACAGTCAAACTATAAGGCTGGGAGGTGTCTTCAGTATTACTAGAATTGACTGGTACCAACCCTGATTTCATATGAATCATAGCTGAAATATGCTTTTTGTGTGTGTCTGAGTTGTTGCATGTAAAAATGCCCTGTACATGTAACAAAAGGATAAGCCTATAAGCAGCAAACTTGCTGATGAGCTATAACTATTTATTGTATCTTTATTTTGTCTTCAATAAAATTTTGTTTACACCAACCAAATGATTCTACAGTGGCAGGCAATGAAAACCTCACTCACCTTTTCAGCGGATGCTTGCTCTGGGATTTTGCTGCCTTTCTTGCTTCTGGATTTTGCAGCCATGGGAGTGCGGCAAGCCTTCTCACCTTCTTCCCCACCAGCAGCAACAGCAACAGGAAGGCTGGATCTCCTCTTCTTCTTCAAAGCAGGAAAACTGGATGTGACACTTGTCTCATCTGCAAGCAACATCCTGCTTTCTGAAACATGGTCTGTTTCTGATTTGTTCCCAGAGATGTCTGAATCCGTTGCTGCATTTGTAGAGTTAGTGGAGTCTTTTTTGGTCTTGTCTCTGTCAGTACACAATTTTTTAGGAGGGCTGTTTTCTCGATCACTGCCATGTGTGGAATGGCTCTCAGAACGTTCTTCTGCTGATTTTCGCTTTTCCAGATGCATGTGTGAACTTGTTCTTGGAGAAGTTCTAGAATCAGCAGCCTTGGGAGAATTCTGGGATGGCTGTCCATCTTTGCTCTTCTGCAGCGTTGTACCCTTGCTTCTTGTTCGATGCCTAGTCGTTTTCTCACCACTTTTTCCAGCATCTGCCACTGGGGCTTCCTGAGAATCCAGATTAGCTTCAGCAGGATCAAAGGAAAAGCTGAATGGATCGCCATTATCTGGCTGCTTGTAGAGCTTCCCGTAAGAGCTCTTGCTCCTGTGCCTTCTGTCTGTGACCATCATGGTAGGGGCTGCCCCACTGTCAGAGTCAGCGGAGGACAGGTTGTCTTCACCACCTTGACCCTTGTCTGACACAGCCTTGTTGCTTGAGTCGACCAAACAGTCCACTGTGGAGGTATTATCCTTGCCACACTGAGGTTTGTCCAAAACAGTGTTGGTGCCTGAACCAGTCAAACACTCAGCTGTGGAGGAATCGTCTTTAATGTCTTGAGGCTTGCCGAGCACAGCCTTAGCGGCAGAACTGGTCAAATGCTGCAGAGGTGTTGATTTATGGTCTTTCATTTCACTCTCAGGCTCTGTTCGTGTTCCGTTTTGCTTAGCCTGATCCTCATCAACAGTATCTTGTCCAGCTTCTCTATCACCGGAATTGTCCACCTCCACCCTCCGCCTGCTTCTGCTTCTACCTCTCTGCTGTACCATTTTTTTCAGTGGCTCTTCTGCATCACCAGTTGCCCAGTCTTTGTCACTGTCTTGCTTCCTTCGACGACTCCTTCCCCTCTGCTGCGCCTTTTCCCCTATTTTGGTTGGCTTGTAATCTTCATCTTCCTCATCCTTTCCAATTCTGCTCCTGCTTCTGCCCCTGGCAGTCTCCTTTTCCCCCGAAAGATCAAACAGATTTTCTTCACTATCATCCGTGTAAGTTTTCTGCACCTTACTCTTACTTCGGGTGCTTCGTCTTGGCCCTTCAGAACTGTCCTCTCCATGGACATCTTCCTCCTTCTTTGACTTTCTCCTTGTGCTCTCCTCACTGTTTGGCTCTCTGTTCTTTCCCAGATCTTCTGCACTTGTCTCACTGTTTGCCACCTTGGCTTCTGATCGTGTTCGGCTTTTCGACCGGACCCTGCGATTCTGATTGTCACAGTCATGGTTTTCCTTTGCCTCCTCTTGGGCATTCTTCCGTGACCTGCTCTTGCTTCTGCTCTGCCTCACAGGCTGGCTGTCTTTTGATGCACTCCTGCCCCTTGATTGAGACTGAGGCTCCGGCTGGGTGGAGCTGTCGTCTTTTAGGGGCATACTGTAAACGGGTGCATCACCTAGAAGACTAGGAGCAACAGGTTCACCAGTGCCCCCTGGGAGACTTCTCCTGGTTTTGCGGACCTTTTCCACCTGCTCTGCCTCTCCACCAGACTCTGGACCACCCACTTTCATTCCTTTTGTGACAACGCTCATCTTCTCACGGAAAGTGGTAAGGGAGGGAACAATACCAGGCGCAGTATCATTCAGGGACAAGTCAAAGACTGAGTTTTGCTGCTTGGCTGTGTCTCCATTTGTTACAGCAGGCCGGGGAGTTCGGTCATGGAAATCAAAGATAGATTCTGGTTCGTTCTGAGGCAAATTCTTCACCATCTCCTCTATCTGCTTCTTGGACTTGGAGCGAGCTTTAGCATGCAGCTTGGCTGGGATGGCCTTCCTGGAACCATCATCGTCCTTCCTGGCTGCAGCAAACACCATGTGGCCTGGCTTGTTGACACGCAGGGCCACAGCCAGCTTCTTGTCTTCTCCAAGCCCCGCCTGTCCACCTTCCACCTCTTCACTCTGCGAACCTGCTTCAGCCACCAGCTTCCTGCCTTCTCCAAATCCTGCCTGCTCACCTTCTCTCTCTGCCGCCGCCATCTCTCCTTTGCCTGCAACAAGTCTCCGTCCCGATTTGGTGCGGGTGTGCTTCCCACCCTCCTGTTTTCCAACAGCATCCTTACATTTGCCCTTTGAGCGAGCAGTGGCCTCAGTGCCTGCAGGAAGCACTCTGTCAGCTCCATGTTTAGAGCGAGCCTTGGTCTCTGTGCCTGTTGCTGTGGGTGCTTCGTCTGCTCCACCTTGCTGCTCAGCCAGGAACTCCAGACTGCAGGTTTGCGGCAAGATCTCTGTGAAGTCCATGTCTGTGTCAAAGAATATGGTCTGCTCAGGTTTGTCCAACTCTGGCACAGAAGCTGTATCCAAAGACCTTCGACATCCATGAACAGCACCTGGTTTTTCTCCTGACCTCCGAGGTTTCTGGACGATGTGAGGATCATCTGCTGAGATGAATGAAGCAATTTTGGCACTCTTTCTGTTGGACTCTTTGATCTCTGCTACAAACAAATCCATACTGGAAACAGATTTGGCTTCAACGTCAGTGTTGGAGCCCAGGCACCCTTCTGAAGATCCTGTCACTCTGTTGTGGACCAGGTTCAGGGCACAAGGGTTGGAGATGAAAAAGTTGGCATCTTTCTGAAGCGATGGTGCTACAGAAGCCGGCTGTTTGGTGGTCCGCCCAGGACCGCCTTCCACCCCCTTACTGCCAGGCTTCCTCCTGTCTTTGCTAGACCCAGCCGGCACAGCAGCAACAGACCCTTTGGTTTTGTTGGTAGGAGCCTTGCCCTTGCTGATGATCTCATCCCTGGAAGAGTGTGCAGACGGGTCTGCTGCTTGAGCAGGTTCTTCAGGGGCTTGCGGGCTGGACTCGAAGACTTCCGGCATCTCTTCGTCTTTCATGGGTGAGGCAGAGACAAGGTCTGGCATGGCAATGCTGGCAATGTCCTCCACACTCCCTGTGCTGGGCAACTGCACATCGTGGCTCACAACAAATGTTTCTCTCCGAGGCTTTGGTGCCAGACCTTTGCCAACTTCAGCATTATCTGCCGCACTCTCACCAGCTTTCCTGGATTCTACACGTTGAGCCCGAGTACTGCCACTTGCTTTTTGCTGGCGAGGCAGAACAGAACCTCCCTCTTCATCAGAACTGGAAGAACCTCTGGCAACAGCCGTATTGCGAACCCGCTGAGGCAGTTTTGTCAGGACTGCCGCTTTCTTGGACACCTCTGTGTTGTTACTGGTCGCCTCTTCCAACACTGCAAGGAAGCAAAAGCACATATCAACAAATTCTTTTTTCACAGTGAAAGGACACATAAATAAAAGCACTGAAAAAGTGAAAGTAAACAATGGGTTCCAGTCATCAGTTCTCATGACATTAAAACTAGTATTAAAACTACGTAAAAAGTAAAGGAAATGATTCATCAGTCAAAATACAACAGCAGAACAAAATTAACGCATTCATATTCATAATAATATCATTACCACAGCCTAACTCACTTCCTTACAAATAAAACTTTTCAAACAACAATGCATGCTTGAAACAAGTTCTTTCAATTTCAAGACACACATACAGTCATAAACTGATCACTTTGTAAAGGCCTTCAAATTATGTGTACACATCACCATTTGCATGTTTCAAATTATATGTACACGTCACCATTTGCATCATGTCCAAAAATATAGTTTCTGCAAATCATGACCACCACAAGATCTTGGGTTAAAATAATTCCATCATACCACAAAAAATCTGTGAAGGATGCCCTCCTAATTCAGTCCTTAATACCTGGCATTAAACTTGCTAGCCTGTATTCACATGTTTCAGGAGGACGTAGACCTGTCACAGTGTCAGAGTGCTATTGCTAGTTAGTTCTTGGATTTTAACATCTAGTCCTGTCAACTGTATAGGGTCACCTCAGGATGAATCACATATTCAAAATTCTTTTACACCAGTTCAAAACACAAGTCACTAAATTACAAGTCTGTCGAATGCACTGTTACAATGTTAAAAAACATCTATCTATCCATCAATGCACGACAAAAGTAACATATGTTTTGGTACCTATCTATATTCAGTTATTCTGTAGGCACTCACAACGGAAATCAGCTTAAATCACTTGTAACTATGAACAGGCTGACCTACTTTATTCTGTGGGCCCACACTGTCAGTAATCTGGTGTTTTATGCCCAGTCAACCAGTGCGGTTATATCAGCAATCAGGGCAAGGCCCACACTGTCAGCCAAAATTAATGCAGTTCCAAAGTAGGGAGAGGATTTGGAGAAAAAAATATGAAGATGAAAGAAAGGACCAGGAAGATTGCAATTAGTTCCTAGCAGTCATCAAAGCATGTATATATTTTCTGACCCACTGCAGCCTTCAAACAGAACATTTGTCAGCTCTGGATTCTCAACAGGGGGGAGGGGGAGGGTATGGGGGGGATCTATTTACATGTCAGGATGCAAGTTTGCCAGCACGTATCCATGTATGTCTCCAGAGCTAGTAGACCTTCCTCCACATCCACCAGACTGCTGTCGGTGTCACTAAACGCCATTAAGTTTGCCAACGTATCCATGCATGTCTCCAGAGCTAGTAGACCTGCTTCTACATCCACCAGACTGCTGTCACTAATCACCACTAAGTTTGCCAACCTGTATCCATGTGCGTCTCCAGAGGCAGCAGACCTTCCTCCACATCCAACACAGATTGCTCCAGGATGATGGACATGTCCGGCATTGCCATCACCCTGGCAACATCCTCACTGCTGCCAGGACCTGGGCACATTTCTGAATCCACTTCTCCTGTGTTAGCATCTTGCTCCCTGAAATCGTGCACACCAGGCATTCTGTACTATAGCCAGGGTTACATTTTTGGGACAGAGCTAATATTAAAGTTTTTTTTTTTTTAACTCATAACCATATATATATGTATAGATATAAACTAATAAAATTATGAAGAAGTTAGAAGACAAAAACAAACTCAACCTATGGAGAAAAATAAAGAGATGGACAGACAGCCGAAGCAGAGAGATGGAAAGAGAACATGAGAGAGTGACTCCACAGAGGAGGTGAGAGAAAGACACTGGGACAATGAGAGAGAGGGTGATAATTATATGAGCGAGACTCAAAAGGGTGGGAGTGGAGGGGTTGAGCTCTTACAGATGCAAAGCTGGTTCACTGGGTAAGTCCAGTACTCCAGCATCTGTCTCTTTTTCTGTTGCCATGGTGACTCTGAACTCAAGTGATGCAGGGCGAGAGGTGGAGGCTTGTGAGGCGCGTGGAGTGACCAGACACAGGTCCACAGCATCACTGACACAGGTGCCCATGTCTAGGAGGTGACGACTCATGCTGTTCAGTACAGCTTTCAGGCTGTGCAGTCTTTGCTGTAAATGAAAAACAACCCCCAAACAATTCTCCAGGTTAGTGCAATGACACTCAGAAGTACCTCCAAATGTTTGTATGCGTCATTTGAAGTCAATAATTATATTAATAAATAATAAAGGCATATGAACATACATCTCTGCCATAATCCAGTAGACATGTAATCTAACAACCATACTAAGTAAAGACTAAGTTTCAACTGGATTGGTTCAGAACCAACCAAAATATACAACTTTCAATTTTCACAACTGTTTGATGCCATGGTGACCTCGAAATGCAGCCGAAGTTGCTGAAAGTAATTAGTATGAAAAGGTACAGCTCTGTAAACAAAAACCACTATGACTACGTACTACAGTAACATACCATCATGCAAAGTTTGACATTAATCACACTTACATTATATATATATTTATAATAACACAGGCAGCAAAGCATATCAATAATTGTATGACATTAAGTTGATTAACAATATTTAATCAAACCACAATGTTAGTCATTATAAGTTCCCCCCACCACCCCAGCTTATTAAACATGGACTAATGGAGTAGAGAATCATATTTATTCATATACAGATGCATAAATTATTTTTTTAAAGCCTTCAAATTTCACATTATTAACCAAATTTAATACACCTGACTGGCTGACATAAATATATAACTGTTCCATCAGTTAGTTTGGGTTTCACCAAGGCAGACACACAAACAAATGACGCAAAGTTCTACCACTAGTGAAACACTCACCTCATAGCTGACCTGTTCTTGGCCACAGCCAACCTGATTTTCAAGGCGCCGAAGCCTTATGCTCAGTTCCTGGTTTTCCACCATTAAACGCCCATTTTCATTCAGTGCCAAACGAAGCTCCTGCTTTACGCGCTGCAAAGATTGTGCCAGTGCTTTGTTGTTGGCCTTTAGTGTCTGACTCGCCCGTGATGAATTCACTGCACATGAGGATACATTCATTCTTATAATTGCTAAAGTGACTACATACAAACTCAAAGGTATACGCATGCACAATGGCACATGATCAAGATTATAATTTGCAAATCAAGAACTCAAAGATGAGTAATAATATGTATGCTAAACCTCCATACAGTATTTCTTTCAAATTAAAATTCTCTGAAAGTGTCAAACTAAAACTAGTAAAAGCAGCAGCAATAATTCATAACCATGAGTCAAAAATCGGTCTTGTGGTCACAACAGCATAGACACAAGAGAGAGACAGACAGATAAGAAAGAAAGACTGATAAAGATATGTGTGTGTGTGTGTGTGTGTGTGTGTGTGTGTGTGTGTGTATATGTGCGCACATGTGTCTGTGTGAGCATCTGCATGCATACACTACACCAGTATATATATACATCAGGGCTCTCCATTTCTCACATTCTAGGGGGTGGCCTCACTCCAGTCTTGCACTTTCACCCTCTTCCAAAAATTCTAAAGGGTATCCTTTAAAATAAAATAAAAATTAACATATGCACAGGGACTATGGAGGACAAACAATAACATTAACCACACACACTCACACAGGTGGGAGAGAAAATCTACAATCAAGACAAGAAACATTGCAAGTCAACAAAATTTGGAAATCTGTGTGTTACTGTGTTAGGAATCCCAATTTTTGTTAAAGCATAATTTGTACACACAGAGTGAAAGTCTAGAGGGTATATTTGAGGTCCTACTCCTAGTGCACGAATTATTGAATATGCACAAATTCAGTTTTTTCGGGAGCCCTGTGCTGTGTAGTCTGTACATCACTACATCTCTAGACTTAGACATCAGTACCCCCATGCATGTGTCTACAGGTGTGTATACATGTGCATGCAGCATGGACTTACAACTGGCATTCAGTGCTGCCTTCACTTTTTTGTAATACACCACACTGGCACTAGAAGAAGAATTCAGGTTCAGTTTGGGCTTTCTGGTTTTCTGCATAACTCTTTTCAACTTCCGTCTCTGACCCTTTGCAGGTGGAGTGGACTCCATAGCTTGCTCTGAAACTTGTAAAAGATATTTTATAATATATGGTTATGAATACTTCAAATTTTTACTATATTTAGTAGTTTTACAATTATAGATACAGAATAACTATAAGTAAATATATACCATAATATATATATTTATGGGACATTCAGTGCTGTAACACATTATACACAATGTGAGAATTGTGAATGTGCATTAAGGTGCACAGCACTGAATGTCTCGTAACATGATTACCATAGCTATCTGATTCCAAGTAAAAAAAAGTAATGAATAAGATAACAGTCTGACAGTGACACCATCACTAGTGTCAGTGTGACAAACAAGACCAAATGTCAAATATATATATTATACTGTTAGTGTTACTGTATTATAGTAAATATACACAAACTGTACACAATTACACTTACAGAAACAGTCTTTCAGAGCCTCCACTAGAACATTGATACTATCACTATCAGTATGTGGTACCAGCAATAACAAAATATTCTGGTGCCAACCCTTGTACTCTTGTACATCAGCCAGTACATTACCAAGGCTTAATAATGTGCTTCTTATACAACATAAGAACTCTGGTGGGAAAAGTGCAACAGGAAGGGGTAAAAATAAAAGCAAACTTAGACAACACTTTAGGCCAAAACTATGTTCAAAAAGATATGGTGACATGATAAACGATAAGGGGGAAAGTAGTGGTGGTGGTAGGGTAGGTAGGATATTATTTACTAGGATGAGGCAAGAACTTTTTGTTTTCCATTATCCATAAATTTTCAAAAATAATATCATTAATAATTATCTCATATAATATAATTATATACATCATTCTGTAACCTTTTTTCACTAGATCAGTAGATGGTTAGTTTTCTTCTTCAGTTAAAAAAAGAAAAGAAAAGAAAGTCTGCACCAAAAACAGGGTTATAATTTATTTATAAGGCATTCTAATTTATAACTACTGATTTTGGATGTGGGGGTGAGGGTTGTTTTTTGGTCTGACTCTAGCCTTAGTAAATTTAGGCATGTCTCATTGTCTGATCAAGAATAGAGTAGCTATGCAACAGCCAAAAATTGCTCTATGCCTCTGACTGAATGAAGTGTATCAAATTAAAGGGCTCGTGAAGCTGAATCCATCGCAGTTTATTTCACTCATATCGGATCAATAGTTTGGGAGATATTAAAATTTTAAGTTCCAAAAATCGGCTCAATTTCGGGACAGTCCTTTACTATGACAATGAAGGATATGAAGGCAAAAGGGTGGACCTGTGGAAAGCAGCAATAATAAGGGTTTATGTACATAAAATCTGAATGACTCAAGTCATTGGTACTAAAGTTGGTGAATTTATATTCTGGGACATGACGAATCCAAAAACGGTGAAAAAAGGTGCCTCACAATCCAATTTCAAGAGATAATTAGCATACTGTTATGTACTAACTAATTAAGTATAATAATTAACTGATTTGTGCATGTTCACAGGACTTACAGATTTTAAACAAGGAAATTTAGATATACCAATAGTGTACACCACTTCTCAGCATAGAATCTAACCCAGTTTGATCCCTCATTTGCATAAATTACATAACAAACTCGTTACTGTTCCTTGTTGTGTTGTGTTGTTGAGATACCACAATTATCCCTGAAACAATCTTCAAAATCTGCACATGGGGTTTCTTATTTGTGGTAACCTTGCTGAAATTTGTACCTGTAGCATTAGCAGATCATTGATGTGCAATCTAATCTGCATAAATTAACATAACGAGCATCTATAAATTTTTCATAAATTGTTTATATGAAGTTACCTGCCACATCTATTAGAATACTGAAATTCAGCTCCTGGAGCTTTGCCATTATAGTAAATTGACTGAAATGGTGTCAACCCTGTGAAGTAATTCAGTCCCATTTGCATAAATTAGCATATTAATAAAACATGCTAATTTAATTCAGTTTTTTATTTTTTTATTTTTAACTAGAACTTTCAGATTTTTAGTTTCAATGTTGTTTTTTGTGTTGCAATTACCACAGGTAAACAGGATCAGTCAGTGTCAATTTGTGTTCATATCATTACCATAATATAACAAACAAGCTCGTTAGGCTAATTTATTTGCAAAAATATATACCTATCCACACAATATCAGCTTTTTGTCCAATTCACCCTCACCAAAAATCAGTCATTCACACATTCACACAATGATGACAAAAATATTTTCCCCAGTTGTTTTTTATTTTAATGATTCACCAACTGCCATAAAAAAAAAATTAACAAAATTCATGATGACACTGTGGTCTTCTAAGTTCTATATAAATCCATGTGGTCTGCCTGGGTTTGGGCACAGCTGCATCACTCTCACAAAAGGCTCTAGAACCTGCAACAACACAATAAAAGGAACATTAAAAAACTGCTAAATCTTTGGATCATTATTTGAAACCAGTTATTAAAGTTAATATAAATAACATTAGAAATAAATCAAATTAAAAATAAAACTGATATTTTACTCCACTTGTTTACACTAACACTTTTAATCTTGGTTTATTAATTTATTATTACTATTATACATCATGAGAAATGCTGGCACCCTCCCACCCCCCACCCAAAAGAAAGAAAGAAAGAAAAAAGCAGGTTTTCAAAAATTTCAGTTTAAAAAAAAAAAAGACTGAAGAGACACTTAATTAAGTCTGCAAAGCAACTCACTACCTGAAACTGAAAGTGCCATAAATATTAAATCTGGACAAACAAACAAAAATCACTGATATAAATTTCAATAGGGGAAAAAAGAAGAATCTTTAAAAAGTCCAGACCAATGTAAATCAAGAAAATAGCACTGATTAAATATCTGACACCCCTCGGCTGAAGAAATAGACCTGCCTGTAGTCAAAATCCAGGTCCGATAAAAAGCACTCTGGGTGCGGCCATTACTGAGACAGGAGTGACCAGTAGCTGGAGATGGAATGTTCCAAGAACGATCCCCAAACTTTTATAAACTTTAACCAAATACCTGACGGAATAAACATATCAACCGAATATTCCTCAGGTCAACGTGTTTAGCTTTAGTTTTAGTGCTTTTACTGCACTTAGATGAGAGCTGCTTTGTATTTTTAAGTCTCCTCCATCTTGCTTGATCTGGAGTCTGACGAACCCACGCGATGCGCAGGCCGAGTTTGAGAGATTTTTTTTGCCACATTGTCATCGTTTTAAGCCCATTACCGTCGTATTTTTCAACAAAACCACTAGTGAAATACATGCTCTTGTAGATAAAAGAACACAGAATAAGCCTGCGGGTGAACTTTTTTCCTAAACGACCAATTTTAACAAAATATTTGAGAAAGAAATTACAACAACCGTACTTACCGCCATTATGCTGTTTTCATAGACCGCATCAAAAAAGTTCATATACCGCACGAAAGAGCGTTCTTTCTTCTGATTGGCTGTAAAGTTTAAGCCTTGTACGTCGTCATTTGCGACGGTACGAGGAGTTCGAAGAGAGCCACCCGAAACTGTCCTTTCGGAAATCGGTCCACGGCGCGAGGCCGGCCGCTCAACCCGTAAAATGACATTTTTTCAAAGATTATACTACTTTCAAAGGCATGAAATAAAACAACACACAGTGTAGGCTGTAGAATATTCATTCACTCAAACGATAACACAAGCATGCAGGATGAAAAATGCAGTTTTAACTGTGCATTTTCGATTTGAAGTGATGCACCCCCCCGGAATCCATAGTGTCCCAGGCTAAGCACAGAGGCTGTTGCACAGCTAAATCAAGGTAGGCATTTATTATAATTATTTACTTTAACAGTATATAACAATCATATATAATTCGTTAATGATAATATATATCCATAATGTAATGATTTAATTATTTTTTTATTTTATAATTTGATTGTGTGTGTGTGTGTGTGTGTGTGTGTGTGTGTGTGTGTGTGTGTGTGTGTGTGTGTGAATGTGCTTAATATATAATTATAGGCTAGAAGTAGAACAGTACTTTTAGTAGTTAAAGCAAAACCAGTACCTGTGTCAGTGTGTTGTCACAAACTGCAACAAAAACAACAGAATTCCTGTGTTTAACTTTTAAGACACAAAACTTCACAGTTAAGCCCGTTCTTAACTGGACGAATGTTTGTTGGCCAGAACATACTTCGGACACTTCGACGAACTATGATTCATTTCTTAATTGAACATTTAGTTCGCCAAATATGGTTCGGACAGTCCAGACTTTACTTCATTCTCAACTGGCTTGTAATGAGATGCAAGCTTCGGCCCGAACTTGCGGCATACGCGCAGCAGACAGCATGATCGAAAATGTAGGCTAAAGTCAAGTCAGTCAAGTCAGTATACTTTAATCATCCCTCACAGGGTAATTCAACTAACTACTATCTCATTCTGGGTTCTCCGAGACAAGGCTGCGCCTTCCACAAGTCAACAAATAAACAAATTCCCTTCGAAGCGAGTGAAGAACCTAGCGACACCATCATCCATTTTTATTTTTGTTTTTTCTCCATTTACAGGAGAGCTCTGCTCTCAGCCAATCAGAGGCAATGATCATCCAATAGGGCGAATGTTCCCAGAACATGTTGAGCGAAGGTTTTTGGACCCCGAATATAGCTTGGACGAATACTTCCAACTAGGTTTGCGAAGAAAAGTTGGCCCAATTAAGAACCAACTAGCTTCGCCGAATACTTCCAACTAGGTTCGCGAAGAAACATTTGCCCAATTAAGAACGGGCTTTAGTGAGTTAATGAACTACTACAACTAGGTTACCAAATAATGATCATCGCCAATTATGCCACACAAGGAAACCCAACAACTGTTTGAATAATTTATTCATTAATTTAATCCATCCTTTTCTTAATCTTACATTCTTAGACTGTTTTGAATCAATCAATTCAGCCAGATTTTGGGGCAACATTACATTTCCAATAAGCCCCCATTATTACACGTTCAGCAACTAATAGTGGTCATTTTAAACAAGGGTCTTGATGATGTCAGAATAATTCATTGATGTATATAAATATATAATTTATAATGAGAAGTTACCGAAAGGCATTCATGAAAGGTGAGCTCCATCAAAATCAAATCTCTACAGTCTATTATTAAGTACTGAAGCCCGGAACAAATAAATTTGTGTGAGTTAAAAGGTCCGCTAACGAAATCAGGTGCATCTACCCATGCATACCAAACATACCTGCACGCTTTAATAGGCACAAACTGTAATTTCGGAACAGACGTTCGATTTCTTTCAACACAGTACTTCTTTTTCTTCTCTCGTACTTTTTCAAGATTTCAACGCCATATTGAAATAACCGCTACGCAATGCACGACGGGAGTTGTTGGGGGGCTCTCAACCAAGATACAATATCATTCGTCAATAAACACGCAGAAACTTGAGATCTCTAGAAATAAATATGAAATATCAATATTTCAACTTGCTATTTGTATTGCATAAGTTTAGAATAAGTATCGTTATCTTCTAGCGGAAAATACATTATACCACTTCGTTGGTAACAGACAGGGCCGCAGCCTGTGACGTTTTGCGTCAAAATGGCTGCCGTGGTTTCGTTCTGACCCAATTTATTTATGAGATGGGAACCGTCAAACTATTTGTGTGATGTTGCTGGTGTATGGTTTGTAAGCCAAGGATCTTGAACGATGACGTTTTCACCAGGAGATACAAAGGATGTCTCCAAGATGGTTGCTAAGAAGTTGTAAGTGACTTGTCATCTTTGGTGCACCTTGGGCCCTGTGCTGCCTCTCAGGGCAAATTAGGTCAAGTTGTCACGCTCGCGCAAACATTTTTCCTTACGTTTTGAGCATAAATCTTTGTTACCTGTAGTATTATATATTTTTAGTTTGATATTTGCTTTACAGTTTGGTGTTTTTGTCATATTAGTGAACATTGGCTTTCTTTTGGGGGAGTGCAAATTTTCTGCAAACTGCTAGGCTAACCCATGGAGCACCTCACAAGGATTATTAAAATCCCTAATCCAATAATCCATGCAGACGGGATCAATCACCTGGAGATGAAGTATTGCTAGCCAGTGCCTTTAGCATGGTATGTAGATCGATTTCAAATGTAAGGCTTGCCAGTTGGTTACTGTAC
>OY757542.1:32354131-32376631 GCA_963584105.1 Alviniconcha strummeri
TAACCATCATGGTTGACTGGGCATTATTAAAATAATGATCTAGCTATCTGGGAAAAGTGAAAGGTCAGATAGCTTTTTTCTCCTCCAAAACTAACACAATGACCAGGAGCAAGTCTTCCCTTGAGACTGATATCTACCCTCTCACCTTTGTGAACTATAACGTATATTGGAGCAATCACACTGTTTCTACACTATGCTGGCAAGCATATAGCAGCACACAAGTTGAATGACAATGGTGTTGCAAATACAAATTTGTAGATTATGCTTGCAGGACTAGAGCAAAAACGTATCTCAGTAGATGTATCAGGTTTTAGAGTGATGGGTTTTGATGGGAGCATGTCTGTGGTCCCTCAGTTATTCTCAACAGCCACAATGCTCCCTCAGTTCAGTGTCCCTCAGCCCCCCTTCAGCTCAGTATTTCCTCATCCCAATGTTCCCTCAGTCTGATGTTTATTCATCTCAATGTGCGTGTGTGTGTGTGTGTGTGTGTGTGTGTTTGTGTGTGTGTGTGTGTGTGTATGTGTGTTTGCATATATAGATTGAGTGTACGTTTGTTTGTGTGCATGTATGTGGTGATTGTCAAATCCCATGTACATGCTGAAAAAACAGTGTTGAGGGAACGTAGGTCTGACCGCATTGTGACTGTGGAATCGCATCGTGAATATGTTCATTCAGAGTGACCAGCCCCTGGACAAGCTGCAGGTGATCCACAGGTACCGTCCCCACAGCAGCGACATTCCACCCATCGTGGAGAACGGACGTGTACAGAACTACTCGCATCATGTTGGCTCTGCCCTGCATGCCAAGAACTATGTTGACTACTACATGAAAGAAGGTATTATGCTGTTTAGTTGTTGTTGGGTTGGGCTTTCCTTTGGGGTACTCATGTGGTTGTTGGGTAAGTGACTGGGTTTTTTCCTTTCCATTCAAGCTCGTAGGTCATATCACTCTCAGGGTTACCTGTGGTGTGTACATAGGTGTGGAAACTAAGGTCCCTCTGCTTGGATTCTGAACCTGTCATAGGGTGAGGAGACACTGCAGAAATTAAAAGTGTTTTTGTGTAGAATCAGACCTGTCAAAGGGTCTCTGTCTTCATTCTGGAGTAGGTCAGGAGACAGCATTGCAGAATTGTAGGTTCTGTTCCTTGGAATCTAGACCTGTCATGGGATAAGGAGACAGCTCTGTGAAAATTAAAGTGTCTTTGCTTAGATTCAGACCTGTCAAAGGGTCTCTCTTTTTAGTCCGAAGTAGGCTAAAGACAGCTATGCAGATGTTAAGATCCCTTTGCTTGCAATCTAGACCTGTGAAAAGATAAGGATACAGCTTTGCAGATGCTAAGGTCACTTTGCTTCAAATCTAGACATGTCAAAGGATAAGGAGACAGCTTTGCAGAAGTTAAGGTCCGTTTGCTTCAAATCTAGACATGTCAAAGGATAAGGAGACAGTTTTGTGGAAGTTACAGGACAAGTCCAAGGTTAGGGGTGATTTTTGACATGATTTCCGGTAAAGCTCGCTGAGAACAATGATGTAGGTGAAACTGTGACAGTTGTAAATGCACGAAAAAAAGGCATTTTCTGTCGTACCGAAAGCGTCGCCATGATGCTGAAATCACATGACCATATGCCTACTATGTCACTCTGGGGAGTTGTTGCGAAATGGCCAACTCAAGCTCCAAAGATGAAACTGATACTTTGCCCGAGAGACCCACGAGGATACAGCCATATCAGTTTGAGCCTGTCAAGCAGGATTTTGAAAGAGTACCGGAACATTGTGTCAGTTTTGACATGCGGTATTCCATGGGGTTTGCAAAATCGCACTCACTGAAGTGCTCACTACACAAATGGGCATGATGTGGCACAGCAAGAAAGTCAGCTTGTTTGAATTGTATAAACTTAATCTGCTTTCGCCTCACTGCTGGTCGATTGCGCAGGAGCTCGTGCATTGTTATACTTGGGGTCGTCTGTGAATTGTTACAGTTCGCAGCAACACAGTAGGCCGGCATAGCGGTTAACTTTTTTGTCGACCACACACATACACAGTTTACTGAAGAATCTAACATGGCAACCGCACTGACTCCCCAGACTGACATCACTTCCAGGGAAGCCTACAGAAAATAAAATCGATTAAAAACCCAATTAAACATTTTTTTTATATATTTATTTCATTAAATCTGAAACTAGTGACACATTTGTCAATCAATTCGATGGTCATTTTACATACTTAAAAACCTTGGACTTCTACTTTAAGGTCCCATTGCTTGGAATCTAGACCTGTCAAAGGATAAGGAGAGAGTTTTGTGGAAGTTAAGGTCCCTTTGCTTGGAATCTAGACCTGTCAAAAGATAAGGAGACAGCTTTGTGGAAATTAAGGTCCCTTTGCTCGGAATCTAGACCTAGCAAAATGTCTCTCTTTTCAGTCTGAAATAGGTCAGAAGACAGCATGCATGCTTCATCCACTGACAGGAATTCTGCCTTTCTGCCTAGTTTAAACAGCTTCATTCTCCCTGCAGTCTTTGTTGTTGTTGTTGTTGTGGTCCCCAGCCGAATACTGTGGGTATATATACAATTTTACGTTGACAAATGCAGTCCATAGGGTGAGAGCTTGTTTGTCTGGCAGCCTGTTCCAGAGGGTGTGTACAGCATTTCAGAGTGACCTTGTGCCTGTGTGCGTTTTGTTTGTGTTCACTTTACAGTCACCAAAACCCCAATTTCTTTTCTCCAGGTCTTCAAACAGGAAAAAAGGAATACTCAAAGCGACTACAGAGACTCAGCTCTTCCAAAAAGGTATAAGCTTGTTCATGCTTTTGTAATCCTGATCATTATGGATCAGCCAGTGTACATTCACTGGTGTGGTAAAAGTTTATTTGTGTGTGAGTGTTCTTGTTCTTTAAATCAAAATTTAAAGCAATTATTGTGATGAATATCAGTATTTTAACTGGGTTATCTCCAAAAGCTAGAGTCCTGGCACCAAACAGGCAGATGCTTGTAGTGATGAAGATGATGTTACTATCATGTTTTTATCAAATTAAATTATGAATGATAATAATATCAATGATACTTAATATGTTAAACGTTCTATGCCTCATCTCCAAAAGATCTGTTGACATCAACCAGCTGAAAGTTCATAAGCATAATCATGGTGAAGATGATGATGGTAATTAATTCATATGCAAGCTGATTGTTTACTTTGTCCAGTTTGAGGGGGGGGCGGGGGGGGGGGGGGGGGGGAGTTATACCTAATACTACACTGTCATCACCAGAAGGGCAGTGATCAGAGTGATGCACAAAGTAACACGACATTGTCTACAAGTTACAATGTTTGAAGAGAAAGGGAAGCCAGAGTGGAGAATTAAACCAACATCACCTGCTTACCTACCTAATGCCTTACCACTAGGCCAAACTGATTCAGGGTGTAGCAAGTGAATTCACTACAGTGTCTGTATTAGGTGTTGCAGGTGGCCTGATCACTGTGTTCATATTTCATGTTGCAAGTGACCCAATCACTGTGTTTATATTTCATGTGGCAAGTGACCCAATCACTGTTCATATTTCATGTGGCAAGTGACCCAATCATTGTGTTTATATTTCATGGGGCAAGTGACCCAATTACTGTTTTATATTTCATATGGCAAGTGACCCAATTACTGTGTTTATATTTCATGTGGCAAGTGACCTAATTACTGTGTTTTATATTTCGTGTGGCAAGTGACCAAATTACTGTGTTTATATTTCATGTGGCAAGTGACCCAATTACTGTGTTTATATTTCATGTGGCAAGTGACCCAATTATTGTGTTTATATTTCATGTGGCAAGTGACCCAATAACTCTGTTTATATTTCATGTGGCAAGTGACCCAGTCAGTGTGTTTGTAGAAGTATTTGATGTGGCAAATGACCTTATTACTGTACCAGGGTGCTGAAAGTGAAGGGTCAGAGAAGGGCAGCACAGAGCGAGGGTCTCGATGCCGATCACCTTCACACAAGTGAGTAGGTTTGTTCACCCCACCTTGCCCTGTCATCAGTCAGTGTGTGCCTTTGTTGAACTAAAACTGAGCAACAGAGTGATTTTTTTGTTCTGTGTTACCATGTGTTTGAAATACTTATGTATGATTAAAATGTGTGTGTGTGTGTGTGTATGTGTGTGTGTGCGTGTGTGTGCGCACAGTTTATACAGTGTGCAAGTGTGTACATACACATGTGTGTGTGTGTGTGTGTGTGTGTGTGTGTGTGTGTGTGTGTGTGTGTGTGTGTGCAGTTTATACAGTGTGCAAATGTGTGTGCGTGTGTGTGTGTGTGTGTGTGTGTGTGTGTGTGTGTGTGTGTGTGTGTGTGTGTGTGTGCAGTTTATACAGTGTGCAAGTGTGTACATACATGTATGATGTGTGTGTGTGTGTGTGTGTGTGTGTGTGTGTGTGTGTGTGTGTGTGTGTGTGTGTGTTCTATGTGTGTAAGTATTTTCAAGTGCAAAAAGGATAAAAAAATCTTTGCTCTTTGACTGAATGGTAACTGCCATGTTAGCTTGACCAAAAAGACAAGCATGTAGTAGCATGTCTGTTTATGTGTATTTGTCACAGCATTAGTCCCCACATCTTATTTAGCTACCAACTGTTGCCTTGCTTCCTTAGTGGGAAAAAAAATGCATACATGAACTTACAGCACCTATCCGAGTGTTTTGCACTGAAATTTACAACTGATTTTGAATTTGGTAAACGTTTAGTTTTAAAACACCGCACTCACACCCAAAAAAGTGGGACACTGGTATGTATTTGGATAAATTCATTATTTCTCTGTTGTTATTCAATCATTTTCAGGCGGAACAAGAACAAGATGGTAAGACAGACAAACGAACAGAGTCTGCAGGAATTTGCTTCATTTGTTTTCCTCTCTCTGTTTATTCACCTTTGCAAAAATAAAATAAAATTATATTTGATTTTGTTCTCTTTCTTTGCTTTCAAGTGCCTTTTTGCTTGTCTCTGAGCTCCCTTGTACTGGACACATGGCTATTTGATTTTGTTCAAATCTGTTCTTCATTCTACACTAACATTTCTGTAGCTTCTCATATGTATGTTCTGTACATATTGTGACAAAAAGTCCTCCTGATCATCAAAGCTTTGATCATGTGTGCATACCTCCTTTGTTATTATATTATTTTTTTACAGTTTCCATCTTTATTTTTCAATTTCAAGCGGTTTTGCATGTGCTTTTTCTTCTTCACCTCTCCTTATTTTCAGTGTAAGCAGTTTGATTCATAATATCCCTCTTTAAAAGATTAATCTTGGTCCCTTAGTTTCACAGTTAGTACCTCTATTCCTCATTGGCTGTATTTGTTGCACTGATATTCCTTATATCCAGTTCTCTTTTCCACATTTATATATCTAGCTTGCTTTCTTCCCAAAACCCAATAATGACTTTCCATTCTTTGCATCTGTGGTGTTTCTGCTTCCTTATCAAGCTTTGCCTTTAACGTTATGCTGATTGAGCCTAGAACCTTATAATATTCAGTTAGTAATCAACATTATTACCTGTTTTGATTTCCCCCTCAGTGCATGCATGTGTGCTTACGTTTTCTCTATCTGTTTTAGCTTGTCATAAAATCACCACAGTATTTGTTTCTCTTCTTTTCATGTCTTGTAATCCACCTTCCTTTGAAAACAAATTGTTGCATTTCAAAATTTAACAAAATTTAAACACTCTTTAAAAATCTTTCCTGTCATTTTGATATGAGTTACAAATCGCCCTGATATAACCATAATGGCTGGCTGGGCATAAAACACAAAGTTACTTAATTAATTAATATTTTGTCCTTGTGTTGTTTTGTATTTACATGTAATGATCTGTGTTCGTGTATTATGTTTTACTGTTGTTAGAACTGCACTCAGTAAGGTCAGCAGTGGTGATGCTGGTAGCTTGTTCATAAATTTTATCTTTTTCTTTCTTTACATTTATCATGTCTTCTTCTTGT
Organism: Alviniconcha strummeri; assembly: GCA_963584105.1. Taxonomy (NCBI): domain Eukaryota; kingdom Metazoa; phylum Mollusca; class Gastropoda; family Provannidae; genus Alviniconcha; species Alviniconcha strummeri. Next base: position 32,360,093 of record OY757542.1, read on the forward strand.
GTGCATGCACGCACGAACTCAATGCATGCCACACACACGCACGCACGCATACACACACGCACATACACACACAGAAACGCACGCACGCACGCACGCACGCACGCACGCACGCACGCACGCACGCACGCACGCACGCACGCACGCACGCACACACACACACACACACACACACACACACACACACTTTATCTGAAGAAGAAGAGCTCTCATTGTTGCCTTGCTCATTGTCCTCCCAGTATCGCATAAGCATGACGCGAAGAGTACACTTCTGTTTTCCTTTTCTTTTTTTCTCCGAATCTATACACCTTTGTGTAAAGGCTTTTCAGTTCTTCTTCCATTATAAATCAAATTATGTTTCGTCACGAGGATACCACTGCTAATACAATCACCATGAGAAGAGGAGAAATGAAAATGTTACGTTTGGCCCTGTAGCGTGCGTTTGCCGCCTATCAACACGTTCTGTTTGCTGCATTCCGCTTTTCAGTGACAGGAAAGACAAGGCGAGGTGCAGCAACTGTAGGCAGCGATACCCGAGCTCCCACTCCTGGACAGCCCAAACCAGCCTGGCCCACCCCTCACAATCCTTCGACTCCATCCACTCGGACGCCTCGAGCAGCGGGTGCTCGTCCACGCCCAGGTCCCAGACTGCCACGCACCACTACATCAGAGTCCCTGTCGCCGTGCCGCCCCATTCCGCCAGGGGGACCAGGTCAAGGCCGCCAGCCCAGCCGCCCACTTCCGCCGGCGCCAGGGGCAACCGGAAGAAGCCGGAAGTTTACATGGTGATCGGCCCTGGACCGTCTCGCTCCTCCAGCACGGAGAACCGGGCGGAGGTGGGCGTGTGCGAGGACTACTCCCCGTTCCAAGGTGCCGAGAAATGGGCGGCGGAGTGCGAGAGGGACGGCGGGAGTTTTGAACTGAACGTGGACGAGGAGAGTCAGAACGGACACCCCCACAGCTACGTGCCCTGTAGGCCTCGCATGGAGTTCGAGGAAGACAGCGTTGATCTGCGGGCGAAGAGAAGCGCAGGCACTCCATTATCTGAGGAGGAGGAGGAGGAAGAGGCGGAGGAGGAGGAGGAGACCGAGGAGGAGGAGGAAGAGGAAGATGAGGAGGGTGAGGAGGAGCAGACGTACACAGAGACTGAGTACACGGCAGCCACGTCCCTGATGACCAACGGGACGGTGACGCAGAGAACAGCCGTGACGGCCCAGCTCTCCTTCGACCCGCACCTCCTGCACACGCCCCGCTCCCAGCACGCGTCCTTCGGTCAGCAAACCCCCAGGACCCCGCGGAGTCAGCGCACGCCGCGAACCCCCGTCATGTCCCAGGCGGCGCTGGCCGAGGTGCAGGTGGTCATCCACAACAGGGAAGGCAGCGAGAGCGCGCGCCAGGTTCAGATCGTGCGCAGCAAACGGTCGGGCAGCGAGGCCCCTTCCAGCGGCGCCCGCAACAAGGCCCCGTCCAGCACGTCCAGCGAGATGGTGACCTACAGCACGGAGCGGGAGAAGGCCGAGCTCCACGCCAGGGCGCCGGAGGACAAGGCGAGCGCAGAGGACGAGCGAGCGGAGGACGAGGCGGAGGACGAAGGCGAGGACCGGGCGGAGGGGAACGTCAGGGGCTACACGGGCGACGAGGACTACGTCAACAGGAACCAGAGCCTGGAGCTCGTGGAGGCCTCCGCCTTCGCGCCAGCTCTGCACGAGGACGCCGCCACCAGCACTCCCAGAGAGTGGTGGGCCACCGGAGGAGAGGCCACTCCGCTGCCAGCGGACGGGGACCAGACCCCACCCCAGGAGGCGGGAGGGGGCTGCAGCGGCGGGGGGGAACAAGGGGGTGGGGAGGAGGAGGAGGGGGGTGCTGAGCGGGAAGAAGGCGAGCCGGACCAGACGGGAGGCGGGGGAGCGTCAGGCAACGACGACGCGGACGGCGATAACAGCAACAACAATAGCAACGACAACAACGACAACAGCAACAGCAACGCCGGGGACCAAACGAACAGGGGCACCCAGACCGAGAGTCCGTTAGCGTCGCCGTCGCGCCAACCACCTCCATCGCAAGCCCCGTGCTCGGACGCCGACGCCGGGGAAAAGGACAAAGCGCGAGCGGCGTCCGCTACCCCGAACAGAGCCAACGAGCTGGAAGGGCTGGACATCGAGAGAGGAGAGGACGAGGTGCCGGATCTGGAAATAGCCCGAGGCAAGCTGCCGGAAGAGTTCCGAGTGGTGCCCAAGCCCGAGAGGGGGGACGAGGGGATTCTCAACCGGCCGGCGCCGCCGTCCAGGGAGCCGTCGGGAAGAAGCAGGACGGGCGGAAACTACCGCGTCTACGGCGACGACGACAGGGGGCTGGAGAAGGAGTACTTTCTCTCCGACCCGGCCGTGAAGGAGATGTACATGACGTCGTCCGACGCCCATGCCGACGACACGGTCAGCGACGTGGAGTCCAAGCCCGGCACCCGTCCGTCTTCAGCCTGCAGCCAGTCCTCCCAGGCCACCGAGGTCTCTGCGCAGACGGCCACCACCGAGAAGTCTGCCGCTACTGGGAAAACCGGCACCTCGGAGAAGACCAAGGCATCAGAAAAGGAGGAGGGGGAGGTGAAGGAGAAGAAGAAGAAAAAGAAGAAGAGGTCTCCCTCTAAGAGCAGCAGAAGCTCGAGGAAAAGCGAGAAAGAGCCTGGACCTGACAGGGTTCCCACACCGACGAAGTCTTCGCTAGATGGTAGAGGCGAGATGAGCTTGGAAGACCCAGGAGAGTCGAGCTCGCTCTTGGGCAGCCAAGGTACGGAAAAAACCTCCGAGCCGGTAGCGGCAGAGGCAGTCGTGGAGGCAGCACCCCGACGTCAAGAAAGAGCACAATCGCAAGAACGCTCGGCCGTCACCCTTAGCGCTCGTCTTGATCGCTCATCGCAACTCTCATCTGCAAACCAGGAGCCTTTGCTGTACAAACCGCCGCGCCCTTGCTCCGCAGGGAGCTCCAGAGGAAGCCTGTCTGTCCAACAATCCAGCGCCCCAGGCTCCGGCTATTGCGTATCTAGCGACAACGCCCGGGGAGAGGATGACGGTGTCAGCAGAGGCTTTCCTCAGCCTATGATCGTGCGGCCCACAGCAGCAGCCAAGGACCAGAACGTCCACTTCCCCAAGCTGAGCATGCGGTCCAGTTCACTCGTCAGCCAGGCTAACTCGGAGCTTGGGAACCTCATCTATTCCACCAGAAGCTACGAAACCAACTACTCTTCCACGAAGCGCTACTCTGCGGATGTTTCCGAGTCAATGGTGGGCTCCGATATCTACCAGGCTGAGACACAGGTCGAGGCGGGGAATGAATCTATGCCACGCAGCAGAACCTCTTCTGTCTCCAGTCGGTCCTCCGGCCATCAGCCTATCATCAAGCATCCGCCTTCTGTTGCTTCACAAGTCTCCTTCAGAGCGGACTCTCCCAAAGTGTCCGCCAGAAGTCGACCATCCTCGAGAGAGAGCCAGGCCTCTGTAGTCGGGAAAGAAGGAATGCTGGACAGCCAGAGGGATGAAGTAACCGCGGACAAATTTGTATCTCCTCGTGATGTTCAGGGCATAGCTCCGGCACCATCAGACGAAGAACCACCACGACCCTCTCCAGCCCAGAGCAGAACGTCTGTACGTGACATTGGCTCTCCAGGAAGATCCTCTCCGGCCCAGAGCAGAACGTCTGTGCATGACGCTGCTACTCCAAGACTAACCTCTCCAGCCCAGAGCAGAACGTCTGTGCATGACGCTGCTACTCCAAGACTAACCTCTCCAGCCCAGAGCAGAACGTCTGTGCATGACGCTGCTACTCCAAGACTAACCTCTCCAGCCCAGAGCAGAACGTCTGTACTTGACGCTGCCACTCCAAGACTAACCTCTCCAGCCCAGAGCAGAACGTCTGTACACGATGTTGGCACTCAAAGGACCCCTTCAGCCCAGAGTAGAAGGTCTCTGCACGATGCTGGCTCTCCCAGACCCTCTTCAGTCCAAAGTCGGACGTCTCTGCACGATGCTGGCTCTCCAAGACGACCACTTTCAGCCCAAAGCAGAACGTCGGTTTACGGCGCTGGTTCCACACAGCGACCCTCTTCCCCGTCAGCGCAAAGCAGAACGTCTGTCTATGGCGCCGGCTCCACGCACAGACCTCCGTCAGCGCAAAGTGGGACGTCTATCTATGGCGCTGGATCTCCGCAGAGGCCGACGTCGTCTTCCAGTCAGCGTAAAGATAGGCCTGCTGAGTCCCCCGCCGATCGCTCCCCAAAGCCCGGGCCCCATCAAGACGAGCGCAAAGCACGCAGGCGGAGATCGTCCTCGTCAAGCGGCAGGTCTGTGTTCAGCTCTGCCTCCGTGGACTCCCAGGTGCCTCACCCGGGCACGCTCCCGCGGAAACGACCACAGAGTTCCGACGTCGTCATCGACGTGGAGCGGATGAGCAGCTACTCGCCCGCTGCGAGCGGACACCCGTCAGCCGCGAGCAGCGTCGCTGGGTCGGCCAGGAAAGCGGAGCAAGCCCCGCCGGTACCCCCGCTGGACCTCAACGTCTCGGCAGCCGGAGGAGAGGTCTACCAAACGTTGGAAGCCACCAGCTATCCACCGTCACCCGGCTCCAGTCTCAAGTCGGTGGAGGCGGCGCAGTGGGGAACGTACACCATCAACAGCCCCGACTTCGGCCGCCCGGCAACGTCCACTCCCTTGACGTCCGGCAGGAAGGAACGGTCGCGCGCGAGCTCAGTGGCCAGCCAGGCGTCTTTGAAGAACCAGCGGGAGATTGACGCGGCTGCTCCAGCTTCGCACACAGAGGGTAGGACGGCGTCTGTATCGAGTCCAAAGCCACTTAGCCACCACAGGGATGATGGAGCTGGCGATGTACAGCCAGAGAATTTTGCCGACAGCTCGCTGAACGTTTATGATGATGAACCTGTAGCGGGGCAGGTCGCCAGCACAAGCCAAGTGACAGCCACTGACCAGATGCAAAGGGAGCGACCACCTTCTGTTAGCAGTCAGAGGTCGGAAAAGGAGCGACCACCCTCAGTTAGCAGTCAGAGGTCTGAAAAGGAGCGACCACCTTCTGTTAGCAGCCAGAGGTCTGAAAAGGAGCGACCACCCTCAGTTAGCAGCCAGAGGTCTGAAAAGGAGCGACCACCCTCTGTTAGCAGTCAGAGGTCTGAAACGGAGCGACCACCCTCAGTTAGCAGCCAGAGGTCTGAAAAGGAACGACCACCTTGTGTAAGCAGTCAGAGGTCTGAAAAAGTGCCACAACCCTCTGTAAGCAATCAGAGGTCAGACAAGGAGCGACCACCCTCTGTTAGCAGTCAGAGGTCTGAAAAGGAGAGACCACCTTCTGTTAGCAGTCAGAGGTCTGAAAAGGAACGACCACCTTCTGTCAGCAGTCATAGATCTGAAAAGGAGCGACCACCCTCTGTTAGTAGCCAAAAGTCTGAAAAGGAGCGACCACCTTCTGTCAGCAGTCAGAGGTCTGAAAAGGAGCGACCACCCTCTGTTAGCAGCCAGAAGTCTGAAAAGGAGCGACCACCTTCTGTCAGCAGTCAGAGGTCTGAAAAGGAGCGACCACCTTCTGTCAGCAGCCAGAGGTCTGAAAAGGAGCGACCACATTCTGTTAGCAGTCAAAAGTCTGAAAAGGAGAGACCACCTTCTGTTAGCAGCCAGAGGAACACTAACCTACCTCCTGATGAAAATACTGAACCGGATATAGAAAGATCTCCATCTGTAAGCATTCAAAGCGACACAGAAAGATCTCCATCTGTAAGCATTCAAAGGGACACAGAACGACCTCCGTCTGTAAGCAGTCAAAAGGAGACAGACAGACCTCCATCTGTAAGCAGTCAGAAAGAAACGGAAAGACTTCCATCTGTAAGCAGTCAAAAGGAGACAGAGAGACCTTCATCTGTAAGCAATGAGAAAGAAACAAAAAGACCTCCATTTGCAAGCAGTCAGAAAGAAGCAGAAAGATCTCCATCAGTAAGCAGCCAAAAAGATATAGAAAGACCTCCATCTGTAAGCAGTCAGAAAGAAACAGAAAGACCTCCATCTGTTAGCAGCCAGAAAGAAACAGAAAGACCTCCATCTGTTAGCAGCCAGAAAGAAACAGAAAGACCTCCATCTGTTAGCAGTCAGAAAGATATAGAAAGACCTCCATCTGTTAGCAGCCAGAAAGAAACAGAAAGACCTCCATCTGTTAGCAGTCAGAAAGATATAGAAAGACCTCCGTCTGTTAGCAGTCAGAAAGAAACAGAAAGACCTGCATCTGTTAGCAGTCAGAAAGAGGTGGAAAGACCTCCGTCTGTTAGCAGTCAGAAAGAGACAGTAAGACCTCCATCTGTTAGCAGTCAGAAAGAGGTGGAAAGACCTCCGTCTGTTAGCAGTCAGAAAGAGACAGTAAGACCTCCATCTGTTAGCAGTCAGAAAGAGGTAGAAAGACCTCCGTCTGTTAGCAGTCAGAAAGAGACAGAGAGACCTCTATCTGCAAGCAGTCAGAAAGAGACAGAGAGACCTCTATCTGCAAGCAGTCAGAAAGAGACAGAGAGACCTCTATCTGTTAGCAGTCAGAAAGAGGTAGAAAGACCTCCATCTGTTAGCAGTCAGAAACAGATAGAAAGACCTCCGTCTGTAAGCAGTCAGAAAGAGACAGAGAGACCTCCATCTGTTAGCAGTCAGAAAGAGATAGAAAGACCTCCATCTGTTAGCAGTCAGAAAGAAACAGAAAGACCTCCATCTGTAAGCAGTCAAAATGAAACAAAAAGACCCCCATCTTTAAGCAATGAGAAGGAAACCGCAAGACCTCCACCCGAAAGCAGTCAAAAGAAGACAGTTGATGGAAGACCTTCTTCTGCTGCCAACCTGAAAGAAGATAGACAGGAAGAGGCTTGCCTGAAGCTAGACCAAGAAGAGACGTCACCGCCAAGCAGCACTGAAATAATGTCGAGCGATCAGAATTCAGCGGCAGGTTCGTCCCAAGTTCACGGGGCAGTCGATGCCCAGAGACCGTCGTCAGCTAGATCCGAGCCCGCAGGCAGCCCGAAACAAAGCAGAAAACCCAGGCGAGCCTCAGAACCTGATGAGAAAGCAGCGGAAGCAATGGGCAGTTCCGTGTCCGCTGGCACTGTCAAGGGGCACGAGCCTGCTGTTGATTCCACTGAGTCTCGACCCTCCCAGCAGGTAGCAGCCGACGTGAAGCTGAAGGAAGAAACCGGACCGCCAGCTGCACAAAGCCAGGATCCAGTCGAAAGGACGTCGTCGCCTACCTGTGGCCAGACACAGGCTCGCCCTGAAGGGCCGCCCTCAGGAAGCGTGGCCGAGACGGAAACTGCAGAGAGAACCACGTCGCTGGTTTCCCGGGAGCAGCCTCAAGCGGCAAGTCCTGCATCAACCCGGAAGTTGGAACGACGCATGGAGAGCTCGGCCTTAGAGGTGCAGCATATCTCCACGGAAGAAACGGCGTCACCTGTTCCAGAGGTCCAGACGTTGGAAGGACTGGTGGAAAGTGTCGTCACGGAAGAAACGACGTCACCTGTTCCCGAAGTCCAGACGTTGGAAGGACAGGTGGAAAGTGTCGTCACGGAAGAAACGACGTCACCTGTTCCCGAAGTCCAGACGTTGGAAGAACAGGTGGAAAGTGTCGTCACGGAAGAAACGAGGACGCTTGTCCCGGAAGTCCAGACGTTGGAAGGACAGGTGGAAAGTGTCGTCACGGAAGAAACGAGGACACTTGTCCCGGATGCCCAGACTTTGGAAGGACAGGTGGAAAGCTCGGCCGTACAGGTGCAACATGCCGTCATAGAAGAAACGACGACACATGTTCCAGACGTCCAGACGTCAGAAGGACAGGTAGAAAATTCGGCTTCACAAGAGCAGCATGCCGTCACAGGGGAAACTAGTTCCCCGAAGACTTCCACTGACGCCGCACACGACAAGCCAGCCAAGGCGGGCGGCGCTAGCCACGCAAAACGAGATGACGCTGAAGAGACGGACGACAAAGCAGAAGACATCTGGACCGTGTTCCTGGAGGAGGTGAAGTTCTCCACGACAGACGACGGCAAGCCTATGGCCCCCGAGCCATCAGCCGAAAGCACGACTCGAGACGAAACGCTGACCGGCCACAACGCGCAAGCCGAATCCTCCCAACGCAGTCCTGACCCTCACCCGCGCACGCCGGACACGTCAGTAACTGGAACGGAGGCAAACCAGCAACCCTGTTCGCGGACGGACCTTGTCCGTGACAACCAGAAGGACACACCAGCAGCTCAGACTGTCACGGTCTAGCAGATCTTGCAGACAAGCGGGTCTGGCCTAGCGGCGAGCGACCAGTAGACAGAGGACGTCTAGGGTGGTGATGTTCCAGCAGGTCCTCTTCTGGCTGCTGAAGGTTCTGGTGAACCGGCAGGTTTCATCTTAACGGCGATAGGTGGGGAGAAACCCGCTGAAAAGGCGGTAGGAAGGGTTGAATTATTCAGTAGTTGAGGTCTTAGGAGATTGCCCTTCCAATATGCTTTGAATTCGATTACCCTTACGACACAGAAGTCTAACCAAGTCAGAATCTCTGAAGCTGCATCCATTGTACGCGATATAACGCTAGATCTGGTTGTACTACGTTTCGTGCCTGGATTGTTTCAATGGTTTTCTAATGCTAGGAGTTCTGTCACGAGACTGTATCCAAATTCTGGCCAAATTTGTGTGCAGAGGTTTAACATGTATGAAGTATCAGAAGGCAATCGTTTTATGCAAAACTGAAGCAGGCCAAATAGTGGAGGCTCAGTCTGAATGATATTTAACATGCAATATTGTCCAGAGATGTTGGGGCTGTTTACATGATATTGCAAATACGAGAACATTGTCTTTAGCTGGTGGTGGTGGGGGGAGGGGGGGGACGGGGGGGGGGGGTCATTTACAGGATATTGAACATATAATAACATTGTAGTTTCGGGGCAGGTTTTACAGGATGTCGAACATACATTTACATATCTACAGCTGTGGGGCTTGTTTACATGTCATTGAATATGCAATACATTCCCGTTGTGTCTAGCTGTGGGGGCTCGGTTTGCATGGTATCGCACATGTATACGGTGACGTTTTGTATAGTTGTGAGGGTGCTGTATGATAGTCACATCCATAGTGCATATTAACTTTGTTCACGGAGACTGTATCGGCATACTGTTTTTGAAATATTTATTTATTACGGGGTCTAATTGTACGACCATCTAATTGTACGACCATCTAATTGTACGACAAGAATCTGGTAAACACATTTCTTCCTTTGATATTGTATCCAGTAACAATAGGAAGGAAACCGTTGATGTTGTTATAGTCAGTGCCACGAAAATATTGTCTTTGCAACGATTATCTACCACATAACCACGGTGATAATGTCTATTTATTCTAAGGTTCTGTAGCCTGTGATTTTTTTACATGTAATATTCTTCTGTATGCTGTCTTTCAGATACAGAACTCCACTGTTTATTGGCAATAGACACTAAGGGTTGTTTTTACTTTCATTGCTCCGCTAGAACTCAAAGGTTGATCCACGACCGGGCGAGATTGTGCGTGTGCAGCTCTACATGTAAATGCACGGTCTCTCACCGACTTTGGGGGAAACAAAAGATCCGCGTGGAACGATTTTTGTTGTTGTTATTTTTTTTACTTGACTTTCAAAGGACACATTTTCAGCACATATGACAGACGAACACACAATCAGTTGTTTTACGTAAAATAAATGTATAATTATGGTTCTTTTCATATTGATAGGTATGTAATAAATGATTGTTACTATGTAAAATATCTGTCTCCTAGCACATGTCTCAACTCCAGTGTAAACATAGATTTGCCGAAAAAATAAGTTGTAAATTCGCCAGAAATGTACACGCTTTGCTGCTTAATTTGGCTTTGACCTTTGACTTTTTGTGTGTTTTGATGTAAGTGACAACTGTCGCTGCTAACATTTTTCTTTATTATTTATTTATTTATTTATTTATTTATTATTTTATTTTTTACTTAGCAGTATGTCGTGTGTTGGTGTTGTTTTGCGATCAGTAGCAAAAACTGAGTGGTCGCCGCCTCATCAGTTCTTAATATTTTCTGAGGGAATTGTTTTTAAATGATCGTTTCCCACGCCTGAAGATCGATAACTTCTTTCGAGAGGTGAGTTAACCGCCATAAGCTTTCTTCTTTCTCACCGGCCTCATCCCCGGGGAAGGCAAACAGCTGCATGAGCAGCGCCACCCCGTTCACGGATTCTCCGGTGGGGAAACAAACTTGTGATTTACAGTTTGTGTTTATTCTAACGTAGAAGTTGGATTTGCCAAAATGCACCAGAGCTTCTTTGAAAAAATGTTTTGTTATAATCCTTATTTTCTCTCTCCCACTGACTGGGTTAATTTTGTACATCTCGTATTTCAAGTGTAAAATAAAACTGCTGCCACCTTTGGTGGAACCTGATTTTGGTCCAGCATATTAAACTGTGTAGCAAACTTGTTGTGTATGATGCATTTGTTTAGGTTTTCTTGTTTTGTGTACCCTTTCGGGCTAAAAATCAACGAATCATAAAAAATAAAAAATAAAAAATGCATTTTTTTATTTTATTTTTTATACTTGCTGCCTTTCAGCATTTTGCCTTGCAACCAGTGTATTCTCCACTGAATACACTCGTGCAGCTGTTTGCTAATATAGCTGTGTCAAGATAAAATCTGATATAGCATTTTGATTTGTACTTTTTCTGATTAAAACAAAAACAAAACTGTGTAGTAACTGTACAAAATGAATTTGCGACATTTATGCATTTGTGGGAATTTTACATCACAATGAAGTTAGAGTGTGAGAAACTCGTGTTTAAAGCGTGATGTCGATGTACATCGCGTGACGTTCAGTGTGTGAAATTCTTGTTTTACAACACATTCAAGTTACAGTGTGTGAACTTCTTGTTTTCACGTTCGCACCCAGATGTGCCAAAAATAGCTGCATTGGTATTGCTGTGTTTTTTCACATGTTTGTTGTTATTTACACGTTTCACTATGCAATATCTGTTGACTGTGATATTTAGTAGAATGATTATCTTGCTTAAGCTTGCAGTGTAGCCAATGGCAGTTCTGTAGCATCTAGTTCCTTCAACGACGACAGTTGGTAACATTTGACACGTTTGGACAAACCTGTCCACATGTGTACATTGAAGAAGCACTTGACGCCAGCTGATTTTTTTTTTTTTTTTTTTTTTTTTTTAGTTGTTACTTTTTAAGATCTGGAAATCGTTAACCTGTGCAAAGTGCCCATAATTATATGCCACACGCTCGCTGACTCTGTGACTCGCTTTGTTGGTCACTGGAAACTGACAAATGTCTGTGGTATCGTATTGGAACTTTTTAATAGTGTAATGTCGTTTTCCGCGGACGAAAAGGGAGGTCATTCTCACTGCATAATGATGACAAAGATAGCTGGGTTATTGTCTTGTACACATGATAAACGCTGCCTCAAGCGATTCCATTGTTGTTGTTTTTTTGTTTTGTTTTTTCTTAAAAATTTAATCTTTTAGATTATGTTGCTCGAATTGTGTGTCTGCCTTTTTTAATACACACTGTATACTCAGATCGTATATATGGCTATTTCATAACCTGCCCGAAACACATTTTGTATCACTATCCATAAGCGAACGGCATATTACAGCTAAGTAGTTATTTTACATATATGTTGCATTTTATTCGTCAGTAAAGAAGAAAGCAAATGTGATCGGAGTGCGCTTTTATTTACATTTCACACACACACACACACACACACACACACACACACACACACACACACACACACACACACACACCACACCGCACCGCAACACAACACACACACACACACACACACACACACACACACACACAGCACAACACAACATACACACACACACACACGCACGCACACATTTAAACCTTTGATCTTTATGAGATTGTTTACTTCATTGGGTGAATCAACAATTTTATTAATTTTTCTGATTAATTATTAGGTCTTCATCTGTCTACAAAAACCCAGACAACAACAACAAAAACCACACCTGCGGAAAAAAATGTCACACCAAAATGTCCAAACATATATTCCAGTAATGTGTTGTACAAAACATATATACAGTGTATATATTCCAAACTCCAACTAGCCTTCCGTTACATCCGGTTACACAAGGGTTCTTAATTATTAACAAAGGATATAGCTCGAAGCTTAAGGATCTAGCTTGTGTTCCATAGTTCATTTTTGGTTTATTTCATTACATAGAAATAAACATGCGCAATACTTGCTAGGAAGCCAAATGGACTATGTACACGACAACTATAACGCACACTTAACTACCATCCGCCCAGAAGAAAAATGCTGTGGAATCATATATATGAACTTCATAGAATTATACGACTGAAGTCAAGTATGAACAGTGATGGTGGTAAATGTATGTTTCATCCGCACATAGGTACGCCAAAATCAGACTTCTACGTGAGACTTTATAGATGATGACCTCTTGGCATGATTGTGAAAATCGCGACCTTTCTCTTCTTCTTTCTTCTTCTTCTTCAGCAAAAAAGAGGCTGTGCGTAGCTATTGCCTCTCAGTATGTTTATTGTGTAATCCAGAAATGGTGAAAAATGAAAAAGAAGAAAACAAAAGTATACAGAAAGGCAAAATGAGGAGGAAATAAAAATGGAGAGAAAAGATGGCCTTCCAACTAACGTTTGATCAGCTGTGCCAGCTTTGGACTGTGTCTGATTTCCCGGTAAAAAAAAAAAAAAAATTATTATTTTTTTTTTTTTCATTTTAAACGCGACTTCCATAAGCTAAGACTAACCGATAGACTTTAAGCTACGCGGCCTAACAACTCCAAGACAAAACTGGTTTGCTTTGACCAGTGAAGGTGGAGAGCTCAATGCCAGTGACCAATAAACACGCTGAAAAGAAGGTTTCGGGTTTGATATTCTGGTTTATTGCCGTGTCTACCCTTTGTGGAATTTATCAAATGTTCTTTCATCGATGTTCATGTACCCCACTAGGGTTTCTGAAAGAAATTCTTGATTTCTGTTGTTTTTTGTTGTTGTTGTTGTTGTTGTTGTTTTGGTCAGATTCTTTCCCAAAGCCAAAACAGGACGAAGAGGAAGTGTAGAGTGTATGTGGAACTCTTCTGCCGCCAGGAACATCAATGGGTTGAAAACAAATCAACTCAAACCCGTATCAGTTGTTAACTATGTTTCAGGCTACTTGCTGCTGCTTCTTCTTCTTCCTCTTTTTTTCTTTTTTTTTTTTCTTCTTCTTCTTCTTTCTTTTTTTTTTTTTTTTTAAATCGCTCTAATACACTTGTGACAGACACGTACACGTGAAATGATCCCAGAATCGAAATGTCTTTGTTAACGGTTCTTGTGAGACCATTTTGATGGCACTAGGCTTTAAAGAGAGTGGCATCTTTCTTTTACCGATCAAAAACAGACTCTATTTCTGGTGGCATGCTTCTCTAAGCGGAAGGCACGGATACTAAGTAGAAGTTTAGTCTGATTGCAGCTAACCGTGATGAAAGTTAAGGCACTATTGTGTTCGTACTATGATGATGAGTTGTGAAAACATAGATAAAGTTGCGAACCATTTCACATCACGCCAATCGCGCTGGGCATTCCCCATTCAGCGCTAAAATTTCTAATTTTGAACTGAAAGAGCGCTTTTTAAAACTAATTTGCTTCATAACAAAGTATTCAGTTTTCACCCAGTATAGTAAATCATGTAGTTTTAAAAGGTGCCCTTTTTTTCCAATGACTTTGACGGACGCTCATGTACAATTGTGGTTATCAGGCTGAAGTAATTTTTCTTGGGCATGTTTAAAGGAGAAGAGGGGGGAGGGGGTAACACGGGTGCTAAAAATGATAAATTAAGCTGAAGAAAAAAACATTCACTACAGTTTCCTTTACGGACTATTTGCATCAGTTAAATGTACAACCCAGACGAGGACTGTGTGTTTGACTGTGTGCAATACTATGGCCCTAAGGTCCAGGTGCGGGCAATGCTTGGGCCCGAAGGCCTCGCATATACATTATCTGCTGTCTATGTTATGTACAACGCTATGTCCCAAAGGCTTATGCGTGTGCAATGGTGAACCAAAGACCCATGATCTCAACCTACTTTCTATGCTGGCTGCTGCCAAAGCTGAGGTCCACAGGCCCAGGCACGCATAATGCTTGTCCCAAAGCATAGGACCTCAGTTATACTGGTTTGGTTGTGTACAACTGGTTTGGTTGTGTACAAAGCTGTGGTCTAAAATTCTTAGGTATATCCAAGCCTATGATCCAAAGGCTCTGGTGTTTGCAGTGCTGTGGTCTTAGGGCTAAGAAGTGTGCAAAGACGCGGCCCAGGGCTCCGGTGTGTGCAATGCTATGGTCCGAAGGCTCAGGTACATGTGCAGTTAACACTATGGTCCTAGTGTGTGAAATGCTTTGGTCCAAAGGTCGAAGTATGCGAAATGCAGGTCAAAAGGCCCAAGATGTGTGCATTATATTTCAAAGGTCCAGGCTGTCCCACATACTATGTGTCTGGTCTGCGTGCAAAACTATGATCCAAAGACCGAAAGCAGACGTGCGCCTCATCTGCACGGTTTGACCATCTCGCCAAAGTTCAGGGAGTAGCCGTCGAAGTCCACAGAGTTCCGCTCCTCGTGGATCTCCCTGATGCGGCCCACGAACTGAGGCGGCGTAGATCCCTGCGTGTGGATCTGAACAACATAAAACTCTGTGTAGGCATCATGCAGCACAATCAGTTACATGGTTTAGTTTATTGAACTCTTTCTGCACCTTGCGGTCGAGCCCGGAAAGTGCACTGGTAAGTAAACATGTTGCTTTACGTCCACAGAAGCGAGGTGCTTATTAGGGACGGGGGTGGGGAAGAAAGAGTTAAGGCTCGACCCAAACTCCAAGCACTGGTTTACGACATCCTTCCTCCAACCACTGCCGTATTTAGTTACGCCATAGGGTCCAGGAAACTGTCGGCTAACGAGTAGATTTTTGTTGGTGCTCAAACAGTAGTAAGTTTGTTACAAACAACTCAGATAAAACAAGGTGTGTCATTTATAGCCGCCAACAAATTTTACACCAGCGCAAATAAAACCACAATCGTTTGAATCGAGACGGAACTCTTTCTTTCACCCAGGGTGGATGCGTCCCATGTTTACGTACGTGCTTTGGCGCTAGGTTGCTTCTATAGTCATATTAGTACCCGAACCTTTCGGAGGGCGCTGACCGCGTTGCTGGACAGCTGCGCGGAGACAAAGAGTGCCCCTTCAGTGGCGTAACTAAATCTGGCAGAGTTTGGAGGAAGGTGCCGGAAAGCGATGCTCGGAGTGTGGGCTCGACCGCGTGCTCCGACCCGGAAGACCGAGGAGGCCGTGGACCACCGCCAGAACAACGACTATGTTAAGGCAGTGGGGACCTCGCCAATGCGTAGCAACTAGAATATATGGCAATTGCTGTTTCAGCTGCTGTGCGGAGTAGAGTCAAATGACAATGTCCGTAGCATTGCAGCTATAGTGCACTGGTTTATGCGGACCACTTAAATACATACATACATCATCCGCTCACTTCCATTATGAAGGTGCATTGTTTGGTGGCAAAAGCATCTAATGGAGTTGCAGTTAACTTGTCACAAGGACTTTTCGAACTGGATTTCCGAGTTTTCCCCCACGTGTAGTCTCATCTTTTTCAATATATATTTTTCCGTAAGATTGGTATGTCATTGAATCTTACACCAAAAAATAATAGAAACCAGATATTTTACAGAGGGGGAAAACGACGTCCAGCTCAAAGCAAGGGTAAAATAATGCTCACAATACTTAGCACCAACTTTTGTCGGTCAGGAAACAGCCTTCATATGTAGTGAGCTGTAGGGACAGAGCAGTGAGCTGTAGGGACAGAGCAGTGAGCTGTAGGGACAGAACAGTGAGCTGTAGGGAGAGAGCATGCAGTGAGCTGTAGGGACAGAGCAGTGAGCTGTATGGACAGAGAAATGGCAGTGAGCTGTAGGAACAGAGCAGTGAGCTGTAGGGACAGAGAAATGGCAGTGAGCTGTAGGGACAGAGAAATGGCAGTGAGCTGTAGGGACAGAGAAATGGCAGTGAGCTGTAGGGACGGAGCAGTGAGCTGTAGGGACAGAGAAATGGCAGTGAGCTGTAGGGACAGAGAAATGGCAGTGAGCTGTAGGAAGAGCAGTGAGCTGTAGGGACAGAGAAATGGCAGTGAGCTGTAGGGACGGAGCAGTGAGCTGTAGGAACAGAGCAGTGAGCTGTAGGGACAGAGCAGTGAGCTGTAGGGACAGAGCAGTGAGCTGTATGGACAGAGAAATGGCAGTGAGCTGTAGGGACAGAGCAGTGAGCTGTATGGACAGAGAAATGGCAGTGAGCTGTAGGGGCAAAGCAGTGAGCTGTAGGAACAGAGCAGTGAGCTGTAGGGACAGAGCAGTGAGCTGTAAGGACAGAGCAGTGAGCTGTAGGGCCAGAGCAGTGAGCTGTATGGACAGAGAAATGGCTGTG
>OY757542.1:32381631-32386631 GCA_963584105.1 Alviniconcha strummeri
GCAGTAAGTGAATCTGTGGCACTGTGACTTCAGTAAGTGAACCTGTGGCACTGTGACGTGGGCACCGTGACGTATGCAGTAAGTGAATCTGTGAAACTGTGACGTGTGCAATAAGTGAATTTGTCACACTGTGACTTGTTCAGTAAGTGAATCTGTGAAACTGTAACGTGTGCAATAAGTGAATCTGTCACACTGTGACTTGTGCAGTAAGTGAATCTGTGGCACTGTGACGTGTAGCAAGTGAATCTTTCACAATGTGACATAATGTGGTAAGTGATACCCGAGTTAACAAACAGTAGGGTTCGATCCCGGCACAGTCAAACCAAAGTACGGGCGTTTTTTTGTTTTTGTTTGTTTTGTTTTTTAGTCAACATTTAGCTCACCGGCAATGCATGCTCGTCGTCTGCTGCGCACGTTAAAGACCCATATGGATTATTCATGCAAAAGCACCAGATCTAACAGCCGGTGTGGAAAATCAACTGTCACAATCGAACCTGTTCTTTCATTTTCGACCCTTGGTCTGTTTCAAAAACACGCCGCGAGAGTTGAAATAGGCTGCCACCCAAAGGCACCTGACACTAGCCATGAGGAAGAGTTCAAGGTGCAAGAAAAATAAAACAATGAATTTAATGTGCATTAAGTGCCCTGTGCCGCTAACATCAGGTATGTCCCAGGCCGCACGTGCAACGTTCAGTTTCCGCGCCAGCACGAGTGGCACTGTTGACTCGCCGCCCTCGAGCTGGTTGGCTCCACGAGCCGACTGTGCGTAAATAACTCCCAGCTTGCGTGCCTCCTTCCATTGATTCAATCAGGTCCACTTTCCCTGCGCTCCACGCAAAATCCGCTTCCCGCACCCAGTGGCCATCAGAACTGTTCCTGGATTTACTTGGCTAATTTCGGTCCATGTCGTACAACTGGCATTCAGACAGCTTTCAGTCCAAATAATCAGTGTGTGTGTGTGTGTGTGTGTGTGTGAGAGAGAGAGAGAGAGAGAGAGAGAGAGAGAGAGAGAGAGAGAGAGAAGGGAGGGAGGAGGGAGGGAGTGCGGGTAAGTCGGTGGGTGGGTGTGCGTGTGAGCGAGTATGTAGGCTAGTGCTAATGGAACGCGACAGAAGAGGATGGAGGAAATCTGATTCCCATCACTAAATACGAAAGCATCTCAGTATAGACAGGAGAAAAACAGTAATGACACTGTCAGTTAGAGTTGACCGATTTCTGTTGTTTTCTGCAGTACTGACTTTCGCTGCAGTTAGGGTCAGTCACTTCACGCGACAAGGCTTTTACACTGGATTTAACGTGAGTAAGAAAGTACACATGGTGCTTAACGTCCACAGAAGCAAAGAATTCAACGTCAGTTCGGAAAGGGTAGTTTATGTAGCTAAGCTGCTGGCTGCACTTCTTCTCCCTTTTTGTTTGTTTGTTTGTTTTTGTTTTGTTTTGTTGTTGTTTGTTTGTTGTTGTCGTTTTCTCAAGTTTATCGCCCTGATATAACCGTACCGGTTGACTGGGTGTAAAACACCAACTTACTTGCTTACTTACTTTTTCAAGTTTAATTTTGTCCCTCCCCTTCCCCCCGCTCTCTCTGTAAATTACCTAAAATGTTTAGCTTTGTTGTTGTTGTTGTTGAATCCCACCCCCCCACCCCCCACCCCAGTTGTTTCATACAGTTATCCTTTTCATTTCCATTGTAGCCGCTGTCTCTTTTCATATGTAGTACTAGTAGTATTGATGCTGTATTTGTCTATATATATATTTCTATCATAACATTTCACTATGAAAGTCTTGTTTACTAGTAGTACTGTAGCAACGGCAGATATATATGTGAGTCGGCCTTTGTGCTAATATCTTCACCGTTGAGAAATAAAGTTTAATCACTCAGTCAATCGGTCAGTCAATCAATCTTCATCCGTTCTTGTAACTAGGTAAATCCATCCTGACAAAGTGGCAGAACGAGAGGGAGGGTGTGTGTGTGTTGGGGGGGGGGGGGGGGTAGACGACAGGCAGGTAACTGTGATAAGCACTGAAAATAAATCAATAACAACACAAACAGATAAATCAATAAAAGCAAAAACGCATTGCAAAGAAGACAGGGGAAAAAAGTGTTGTTCGGCAAAACTACTATTCTGCGCTTGGAAGGCCAGATGAAAACTGCAGACATTTCTGAACCGTACACACGAAACTGGAACAGCAGCATACAACAGGGAATGTAAATACTGTTCTCAAAACTAGGTCACGCATGTAGTTTCAACGATGTTCACGTGTTTTAAGTGTTTACCCCATTTCCACTCATAAAACTTAATCGTTGTCTGTGTTTAATGCGTGTGTTTAAAATATACAAAATTCGATGCAGATGATTCAAATTTGGAATAAATACGATCTTTTCGCTATGATATGACACTGTTCGACTACCCTGAAATTTTGGTTTTATGCAAGCATTGCTTCTTAGAGCCAAGTTCTAGCTTCTGAATGGCATTCGTCTCAAAAGTCCAGAGAAAAACATCCTCATCAAACAAAACCAAAGCTAAAAAAAAAATGTCACCGATTCAACATAATCTACTCACGAAGAAGGTAGGTTCGACAGAAACACAAAATGTTGGCACTTACAGCAACAAGAATCAGCACCAAAGTGTACATGATGGAATCTTCACGGCGCTCCCTTTCACGCAAACACAAACTTATTCAACGACAACAACAAAATCCCACAATTGTTGGAGGTAAAGACTGTAGCCAAACTTGTACACTAGATCCTGTTTTGCGGAGGTAGGAACTCTGCCCACGGCATGCTAGCTATTATGGCTGGCTGGTGATAACAACAGGCATGGTGGCGTGGTGTTCTCTTTCTGGAAATGCCAAGACTCCTGGCAGAACAGACCCCCGCTGTTTCCGCAGCAGCGAACGCGGCGATGGAAGGAGGGAAGGAGAAGGAGGCCAGTTCCGCCCCAGCTGTCTGACACGTTTACCATTTACTGTACCAGTGAGCGAGATCGGCCATGCCCCGAAACCCGCCACTTACATTCATCATCTTCAGGGAGTGAGGCGAGTGGACCGGTTCACAAAAGAGTGGACTGGCGTATTTAGATTGTCAGCGGTAATCTGTCGGAGCCAATCTGTGCGTTAGCCGAAGCACCGTCATGACTGTAATAATTGTTAAATGTGCCGTCACTCACTCCTGCGGCACTGACGTTGCACTGCCTGCGTTAGCGGCTGCGGAGACGGCTGGTGTGTCGGGATGCGTGACTGAACGGTCAGTTCACGGAACCGTCACTGACGCGTCACTGAGTCAGACCGGCTATGGTCAGTCACAGTTGTCACGTTCTTAACTGACAGTCCGCTGTCTAGATCGCCGGAGACGGTTGTCGTCACTGAGACGGTTAGTCCCGCGTGGACTCGCACTGCGAGTTGGCAATACGTGATGCGACATCGGCGGCAAATCAGACTGTGAGTCGTTGTCAATCAGTCCATGGACTTGCCAGTTGGAAAAACGTGACACGACATCAGATCAACTGACACGCGGAGTCGTTCTTGTCCGAATCAGTCCATGGACTCACGGTACTCACCAGATGGCAATACTGACGTGACTATGCGACATCAAATCAGATATACTGTGAGTCGTCACTTCGAGTCAGTTTCAATCATTCCATTGACTCACCAGTTGGCAATACATGACATTGTTGACTGTGACAAGACCACTGAGATCAGACATTGTGGGTCTTTCTTGCCAATGATTCCATGGACTCGCCAGCTAGCCCCACTGTTGACGTACATGACACTCCAGCGACAGTCAGGTCACTGAGACTACACTGAGTGAGTCACGATCGGTCACGCTGACTCGGACTGAGTCCCTCTGTCGCCATTCAGTCCAGTGACTCTCTCTCTCTCTCTCGCCAGTTGACTCTGTGACACGTATCGTGAGACGCTACCGGAGCGTAGCCGGTGACTGTTCGGATCGCGGGACTGACGCCGGGTGGTTCTTGTCATCAGTCCATGGCCTCCTCATTTGACGTGACACACTACATCAGATCGGCCGAGACTATGATGACGCTCCTCATAAATGGCTCTTCCAATCGTCCTGATTCAACACCGGCAGAGCCGCTCAGGAGCTGTGTGAAAGTCGAGGTGGACGTCCCGGGCTGTCCGTCCTAACGAACCTTCTGGTTTCCGTGGACGTAAAGATTTATTGAACCGTGCTTCGGCATTGGTCACAACTTGTCCCTAATATGTCAACTGACATCTGAGGACATTAAGCATCAACTCATCATCATTAGTTCAGGAGCTGTGTGAGAGTCGAGGTGGACGTCCTGGGCTGTCCGTCCTAACGAGCCTTCTGGTTTCCGTGGACGTAAAGCGATATTGAACCATGCTTCGGCATTGGTCTCAGCTTGTCCTTAATATGTCAAATGACATCTGAGGACATAAAGCAACACTACCTGAACGTAAAGCAACACTTCAACCAACCAAGTTCCATTCAAGCTGTCACTGAGTCTGTCACGGGAGAAAATCCACCCGGCCACCCGGCCACGCTAAGCATGCGTCAGTAAAACCTGACACTGGGCTTGGAACAGGTGCAGCTGGACGGCCGAATCATCGAGACTGACCTCTTGCCGGCAGAGCACATCGGGCCGTTGACTGTACTAGCTGACTGACCGGTGTCAGTCATGATCAGTCCGGTACAGCCCATGATCAGCCCTGAGACGCAGAATAATACCTACTCTGACCCGTATCAGTCGTGGTAACCCCTGTACAGAGACGCAGAATAATACCCACTCTGACCGCTGTCAGTCATGAAAAGCCCAGTACAGAGACACAGAATAATACCCACTCTGACTCTCACCTTTTGAAGAGAAAGGAGAGCCGAAGCGGAATCGAACCGAGGTCCTTCTGCTTACCAGCCTAACGCCTTACCGCTAGGCCAAACCGGCTCACTGAGTGAGTCTTCCGTGTCCAACTCCAGCAGGTACATAGCCAGTGCCAGTCCACCTCCGCGTTCGCAGCACTCCGCC
>OY757542.1:32393137-32405637 GCA_963584105.1 Alviniconcha strummeri
AAATGTGTGTGTGTGTGTGTGTGTGTGTGTGTGTGTGTGTGTGTGTGTGTGTGTGTGTGTGTGTGTGTGTGTTTGGGTGAGTTTTTTTTGTTTGTTTTATTGTTGTTGTTTTTGGTAAGCTGTACATCCATAACTGGACGTTTTGTCCCAGTGTAGTGTTCATGTGTGAAACATTTGGACGTTGTTCAAGATTTTACCTTGTTCACCTTTTTACCTGTGCATGGACCCAAGCTTGTCCAGAAGATACTGAGTTCTACATCAGTACATGGCTCGCCTATTGAACCCTGACTGAAATGGCCCCGAAGGAAGGTCGGTGATGTCTGGTGTTAACCCCCTCTCTGGAATCTTAAGGCCGTCATTTGATTTCTCGTTTCTGTCTCCTGTGTTGTTCTAGGGCCCAGTCGTGTTGCTCTTTCTGTCTTGTCCATTTGCTGCAGGTGGCCCATTCTCCCGACTTTTGCTGCCAGAAATTCATCAGTACTTGTCACTGAGTGACAGGCGAACTCTTGATGAGCAGCTAGGGGATAATAGTTGGTCGGTGGTATGAGCAGACTAAGGCCATATGGTAGTGATATTTGCCACTGTGCTTTAAAATAATTCTTTCTTTTCAGTCCTTTATTTATTTATTTTATTTTATATTTTGTCTAGTATTTATTAATCAGACGGAAGGGTCGACGATATCAGCAAGCCCTAGCCTCATATGCTTTTTTTAACAAGTGCAATGTTATAAGGACTAACTTTTCGAAAATTTGTGTTCTATGTTTGTGTTGTAAGTTTAGTTTATATATTGGGTTTGGGCTGATTTTGTAGATTTAACGAGTATAGTTTTACATATAAGATGAGGTTTGAAATATGTATTTACATAATACTGTTTGAACAGGGCTCAGCACATTGCCAGTGCACAGCAGAGAAATATTTATAGGCTTCCAGATTGCCTTGACCTAGTCCATTAGAATGCAGCCAAACTTGAACTGCACAGTGGACCAGGTGCGGCTACCCGCTAGGTGTTGGTGCTTTCCGACACGCATCGCAGCCTACTAACTATACACTATTCCAAGCGGATCATTCGTTGCATCATTATGTCAGGTATGAACAACGTGCATTAAAACTTAACCTGACCTGTAGGCCTTACAGCGGTCTAGCAATACTCTAAGTGCGTACAATTGTCTCCGTGAAGGCAATAATTCAAGGTCTTATCACAACACCTATAAATCAGTGTAGTTGTAATAACAGAGCCTAAGAGAGATAGTGGAGGACAATACGAGCCTCTACACCCCCCTCCACCCCCCACCCACCTCCCTTGTTGACGATATACCAGTCACGGGTATTCTGGCAAGTGAGATATGAGAAGTCCCCACGACTAAACAATCTCGGGTAGGTCGGTTTTCTTATCATAGCGAATGAAGTCATTTAAAAGCGCTGTCAACTGAATAGCTGTATCTACAAAATAAGTCAATGGACTTTTTGTGTTGTGTGTTGTAATCATTAAAAGCAAAAACAAAAAAGAGCGCTATCAACGAACGGCAATGAAATATACCACAGGTGTAGAAGAGGTCAGCATGGAAACTCCACACGGGATTTTTGTTTCCAGCTGCCTGCCCCGTGATCTTATTCCACGTTTAAAAATGGACGTCAGATGACGTGACGATTTTCGGGTGAGCATGCACCCAGCGAAGGCTGGTTCTTGATCTTGATCTTGGTAGTTACGTCGACTTGGGCCATGTCCTGGCATAAATGTCGACGGAAAAACGGGGAGAGCACTTAATGCTGAGTCGAGATGAGGGATCGAAATTCCTCCACCAACTTTGCAGACACCACTTCTTCTCTGAGATTGTTCCAGTCAGAAACAGTTCTGATGAAGAAGCTGTTTCTGTAGATGTCTGTTTTTGCACTGCCCAAGGAGAAGCAGCGGCTGTTGTTTCTGGCGAACCTCCTGATGATGTTGCTGGAGGTGAAGTAAGATCTACTGGTGGTCTTAATCTGCCTCTTGTTCCGCACAGGTGTCGGGTTGTACCGTTAAACTAAAAGAACGACAGCTGGGCGCACGAGCGGCGTCTTTGAAAATAACACAGGGTTCCGCGCTGAGCGCAAACTCCAAGCATTGGTTTACGACATCCTTCCTCCAACCACATCGCCCTGATATGACCTATAAGGCTGACTGGGCGTTTAAAACCTATAATGATCATAGCAATCCTCCAACCACTGCCATAATTGGTTACGCCGTGGGTCGTCGAAAGCTGTCAGGTGACTGGTAGTTTTCGGTCGGTGTTGAAACGGCCGTAGGTTTTTAATCACAAAGACAACTTAGATCATATCGGGCCGCGTTTCACGCCCGCGTTGCGCTGAGTAAAGAAGTGCTCCTTTAGTGGCGTGACAATTCAGTACGGCGGAGTTTGGAGGAAGGGTGCCGGAACCCGACTTGGTGTGTTCGCTGATCTTTAATCCCTGTCTCACTCCATGCAAGCATTCCGCTCACATTGACAAGTACAACCAAAATCGTTCAAATCGACACGGAACTTCTTCTTCTTTTTCTTTCTTCTTTTTTTACCCACTGCGGATGCGCCCGATGTTTGAAACATTGGTTTGGTTTAGTGTTGCTTTACGTCCACAGAGGCGAGTTGGCCTATTAGGGACGGGGACAGAGTGGGAAGGGGGCGAGAGAGTGAAAGGCTCGACCGCGGAAACCGCCCGAAAGAGACCGGAGAGACCGTGGACCGCCGCCAGAACAATGGAAGTGTTAAGGCGGTGTCCCCTCGCCATTGCCCAGCGACTTGTGCACTGCGCAATTGCTCTTTCAACTGCTGTGCTGGACAGAGTCACTAAGACAATGTCCGTTGCACCGCACCGCTGTTGACGAACAACTTGGACACCTCGAAGCAAAAGACGTCCAACTTGCTCAGCCCAGCTCCACCTCCCTACTCATGATCTCTTTTGGGCAAAGTTGAGGGTCCAGCTCCACCTTCCTCCTCTAAGATCTCTTGATCTTTTGATCTCGCCTGGAACCCTGTTTGAAACGTGCGTGCTTCGACGCTATATATACTGCTTTTACAGTCTTAGTACCCAAACTGTTCGCAAACTATGTTACAGAGGGCTCTGACAGCATCAGAGACTTATGGGGGCGAATTTGGTAGACGTAATTATGCGTGGGGAAAGAAGTGCTCCTTTAGTGGCCTAACAATGTACTGCAGCGTTTAGAGGAAGGGTGCCGGAAAGCGAAGCTTGGGGTGTTTGTTGAGCTCAAAACCATGTCTCCCTCTTCGCGATGTTTCCGATCTGACCAACATTGTGGTACTGTGTTAACTGGTGGAATGCACGATTACTTTAGGCTGAGATGTGCTTTTTTGTTTTGTTTGTTTGTTTGGGGGTAATCAAGTACAAAATAAAGATACAATGCTAGGTTCATGATGCCAAAGTTCAGGAGCTGTGTGAAAGTCGAGGTGGCCATCCTGGGCTCCCTGTCCCTAATAGTCCGTACGGTCTCTGTGGACGTAAGGCAACATGGAACTTGAAGGTTCAGGAGCACACCAACAAGCTTGTGGCTTAGATGCGATGCGCTCATTGAGGGCTGATGCCAGTGTTCAGATGAACGTACTTTGCCTCATTTCATGGCAGCTCATATAGCTCATCATCAACGAACGCCAGTAACGAATGTCAACAGGTTGTTTTCCTGTCTGACGCACTTTCAATCCTGGAACCACAACAGGAGACAAACTCCTTCGTCTTGCAGAAAGCCTTCATGAGGTCGCACAGCACAGACGAGTAGTCCTGCAGTGGGTCCCAGCCCACTGTGGTCTTCAAGCAGACGAGCTCGCCAAACTTGGAGCCAAAAGAAGACAGCAAGACAACAGTGTCAGTGTATGGGTGTGTGTGAGTGTGCGTGCGTGCGTGCGTGTGTGTGTGTGTGTGTGTGTGTGTGTGTGTGTGTGTGTGTGTGTGTGTGTGAGTGAGTGTATGGGTGTGTGAGTGTGCGTGCGTGTGTGTGTGTGTGTGTGTGTGTGTGTGTGTGTGTATGGGTGTGTGTGAGTGTGTGGGGGGGGGGGGGGTGCGTACGTGCGTGCGTGCGTGCGTGTGTGTATGTGTGTGTGTGTGTGTGTGTGTGTGTGTGTGTGTGTGTCTGTGTCTGTGTCTGTGTCTGTGTGTGTGCATGTCTGCGTGCGTGTAGCGTGTGCGGGCCGGTGTGTAGTCAGAGCAGTCCTGGGGCAACGCACTGAGAGGGGTGACTTCCACTTCCTTGACCGGTTTGCAGCAGGTTGTGGTCATTGAGACTACGCACCAGCCACAACCGACTCAATGCCAACATGTTCAAGAAAATGAAGCTGGCACCATCACCAACCTGCAACTGCGGTCTTGAAGACCAGAAGGCCGAACGTATACTGCAGAGATGCCCACTTCTGCAGACAGCAAGAAAAGCGTGTGGCCAACGGCAGTCCAGCTACACTCCAAACTCTACGGCAGCAAGGAGGAAGTGGAGAAGACAGCCACAGTCATCTTGCACTCTGAACTTTCAGTGTAGCGGCGATCGAGAAGAAGAATCAACGAACGCGCCCGTCATATTTTGAAGGTTGTGTTCGAAATCCATCAGTCTTTCGCTCTGGTGCTGTGCTTTAGCTTGTCAGCGAGGAACACGTGGCAGCAGCTGGTCGGGTTTGTAGCGTGGAATGTTTATTGTGACGGTCTGATTGGCTGAGGCTGCTCGAGTGATTGACAGCCCGGAACAACAGTCGGTGGGTAGAGGTCACGCGTGTAGTTCAGTGAGTCACTGATGGGGGGGGGGGGGGTCAATTAGTCACTAGTATGAGGAGGAGGAGAATCAGTTAGTCACTGATACGAGAGCGGGAAAAGTCAGGAAAATGCACCTTTAAATGGCAACAAATTACGAAAAATGGTGTGTGTGTGTGTGTGTGTGTGTGTGTGTGTGTGTGTGTGTGTGTGTGTGTGTGTGTGTGTGTGTGTGTGTGTGTGTGTGTGTGTACACGTTTATATCTAATTTGTTGTTGTTGTTTTGTTTCGTTTTCTGAGTCTGCTCGCATGTTCTGAAGTTGTGCACGGCCTTTCTAGATGCAATGCCTCAACCCAGAACTGTCAGTATCTTTGGCTACTTTAGATAACAGAAGTTTCCCCCAGTTTCAGTGCAGGCAGAAAGCACACAAACTGTCACATTTAGTCCTCCTGTACACAATATGTGTGTGTGCACGTGCACGTACACACGTAGTCAGGGACAAGACTCTTCTAGGTATGCGCCTGACCAGAGGCACTACAGCAATAGTTATGTAGTGTAGCGTGTCTAACTGTCTCAGGCATGACGGAATGGTAACAAAGGAAAGACAGCTGGTCTCGGGTCCCTGTGGTCACGATTAATTAGAAGTACAAGGTCACAACGTGTTTTTTCTTCTTCCTGCCGCTGTCCGCTAATCACTGACGCGTAATGTGACCGACGTTGGCAGTGTCTGTTTGCACGGGCTATGCCGGCTGTGGCTAATTAGCTTGTACTTCCCGTAAAGTGCAAGAGCACTGAACGTTCCTATTTGAGCTGCTTTTGTTGCTTTTCGAGTGCACCTGCACTGATAGGATACGTAGCAATTGCCATTAAATCATGAGATTGAACAGCTGCTTAGATAATTCAAATTTGTTTTATTGTTTTAGCCAAACTTGTTTTACTGTCGTTGTTTTTGTTACCCGCGATCAAACACTGTGAATGCTGACATTAAGGTGTAACAGAGTGCATTGTGTGTCGAGGGCCATGACCCTTTAACCTTTTCTTTCCTGTCGTCCTTTCATTTTTTTGATTTGGTCGGAGTTTTATGGCCCTAATTATCTGAAGTGTTGAAATTTGCGCGCTGGGCCCAGCAGCTGTGTGAGAGTCGAGGTGGCCGTCCTGGGCTGTCCGTCCTAACGAGCCTTCTGGTTTCAGTGGACGTAAAGCTATATTGAACCATGCTTCGGCATTGGTCTCAGCTTGTCCCTAATATGTCAACTGACATCTGAGGACATTAAGCAACACTACCTACCTGACCGCCGCATTAAGCCGTACGGGTTCATGTTTACCCCAAACATGATGTGACGTGCATCGTGAACAATGAACAAAACTGTATTTGTGTTTCGATGAATTCCGTTTTGCCCGCAGTAGCCCAAAAATGCACATTTGGAACAAGCTGATTTATACTACTTTTAGTGATATTTTGCCCCCGAGTTCTGTTTGACGTTAAAAACAGGTTTGTTTTTAATCCCAACCGTATTTTTGCACTGACGTATCCGTAATCTACAAATACGTGATTTAAAATAATGTTTGTTCGTCCTGATGTGACCTCGTACGATTGACGAAACGTTTAATTTCCAAGATCTAACCATAATCTACGCAGCTGACTGACGTCAAAAACGATCGGTTTATCTGTTCTTGTGTTGTTGTTTGTGATGAAGGCTGTAAAAAAATTATTGAAAAAAGAAGAAGAAAAAAAGCGATTATTCGCGTGTAAGTTACACGTAAGGAGTCCGTCGAAACGCTCCCACTTCACCCGAAGTGGGTCAGGTCAGACGAAAGATGGTCCACGTTGAGTCCACAGTCTTTGAAGCTGGTGATCTGCAAACAAGCCAAGCCGGTGACGTCCTGCGGGCGAGGTCGTCGCTGCAGTGACGTCCTGCAAGTGTGCCGAGGTCGCTGTCTTTTTGCAGACGTAAACCCAACCGACGGACCAGCCCAGCCGGGGGAGGTTGGGAGCAACGGTTTAAAGCAGGGGGCTGGGGGGGGGGGGGGGGGGGTAGCGGGGGAGGTCTGAGGAGGCACAGAGCTGAATTTGTGTTTGGCTGTTTTGCCTGTCTTCCTGTTGGGTCTCTTCTTCTGCACGGGGGGCTAGCTGACAGTGTGACAGTGTTGCTTTGTTTCTAGACAGCGAGGGGCGTTCATCACAACCCCCACCCCCCACCCCCACCCCCGCCCCACCTCCATACAACAAGAGAGACACGATGCGAGACACGACACGTGTTGTCTGTGTAACTATGGCTACCATGCTGATAGCCCAGGGCGGTCCGGCCTCCTTGTTTATTTGTTTGCCTTTCTCTCTCTCTCTCTCTCTCTCTCTCTCTCTCTCTCTCTCTCTCTCTCTCTCTCTTTTGGGGGAGGGGGGGGTTGGCGGGGGAGTGGGGGTGGACTTCTTGTTTACTTGGGGGTTGATGGGGTGGGAGCTTTGTTGTTCCCTTGTTTGCATGTTAGGGATGAGGGTGGGGGAGGGGTCCTTATTTGTTTGTTCGCATGTTTGCTTCTTTTTTCTTTTCTTTTTAGGGATAAGCAGTCTTTGCGTTTTTTCATCGGGGGTAGGGCGGGTCTTTGATTGTGTGTGTGTGTGTGTGTGTGTGTGTGTGTGTGTGTGTGTGTGTGTGTGTGTGTGTGTGTGTGTGTGTGTGTGTGTGTGTGTGTATGTGTGTGTGTGTGTCTCTCTCTCTCTCTCTCTCTCTCTCTCTCTCTCTCTCTCTCTCTCTCTCTCTCTCTCTCTCTCTCTCTCTCTCTCTCTCTCTCTTCTTCTTCTTTGGTTTGTTTGCCTTTTTTACCCGTTCTTGTGGTTGTTTGGAGAGGGACTGGGGTTGGGGGGGGGGGGGCTGTCAGGCAAACAGACAGAGACGCCCAGAGAGAGAGAGAGAGAGAGAGAGAGAGAGAGATACACAGAGACTGAAAACGAATGTAGACAGCAAGTTGAGTTAAAATGTCCCTGAAAAAAGGAAGACTGCTAACGGTCTAAAACAAGACCTAAACGCATAAATGATTTAAAAAAATGCTAATTTAATATCATTAATATTAAATAATGCTAATTTAATATCACTAATATTAAATAATGCTAATTTAATATCTCTAATATTAAATAAGCGTTCTTTTTACCGTTTATGTGTTTGTAAAATGTCCCCGATATTTTTTCATCGGCTCTCTTTCAAAGGGGATTTATTAATTTGTGATCGATCCTTGTCGCTTATATTTTTTGATGAACATTATTCAGCTAGAAAAATCGGATTCGAACCCGCGACCTTTCAATCACGAGTCCGGCGCTCTAACCACTGAGCTATCCCCGCCCCCCTCTAACAAATAGCGTTCTTTTGAACCTTTTATGTGTTTGGATCTTGTTATTCAGCTAGGTGTGAGTAATACCTCTGTGTGTGTGTGTGTGTGGGGGGGGGTGTCAGGAGGAGGCGGGGGGCATGAGGGCTTTTCATGATGCAATCTTTTTCCCTCTGTGAATCCTCGGATGGGCAGTGCAGTTGACCTAACCTGGGTGTGGCTGCTGCCGAAAAAGTGACGCTACCGAATCCTGCCATAGTTTTGGCATAAATTATGCACTTTATGGTTTACTTATTATCTAAATTTCGAGGATATGCAAATTATCGACCATATTCCTTGTCTCTGTTGGAAAGACACACGGCTATTCCCCTTTATGGTTTACATTTATTATCTAAATTTCGAGGATGTGCAAATTGTCGACCATATTCCTTGTTTCTATTGGACGGATACACGGCTGTTCCCCTTTATGGTTTACTTAGTATATAAATTTCGAGGATATGCAAATTATCGACCATCTTCCTTGTCTCTATTGGAAAGACTCACGGCTGTTCCCCTTTATGGTTTACTTAGTATATAAATTTCGAGGATATGCAAATTATCGACCATCTTCCTTGTTTCTATTGGACAGACACACGGCTGTTCCCCTCCAGCGCTTCAAAATGTGCGGTGGGTTTACGCGATCAAATGTTGGCTTGAGACGAGATATAGCAAATGTTGGCAGATTAGACTTCCCCGGTCTCTATCAAACGCAGGCAAATATCGCTCTTCCGGATGGCCAAAGGCTATGAACAGTAAGGTTTTCCTTCCGGACCTGTTCTCTTCCAAGACACACCTGCGCATGGACCATGCCCAACGATTATTCATTTTAGTGAAGTGAGGTCGCCAAGGTAACCGAGGTCGAAAGTGAGGTTTTGGGGTCCAGATTACGTTGCAGACGACAACCAACACCCACCCACGCGTTCTCGCCATTTTTGCACACCCCAGCCTCGCTTTCGACCTAGTGACCTAGTTCACGAAGAGTGGTCCATTTTAACTCACAATTTTTTTATTTATTTTTTATGAACATTTGTCGAGTGCCTCATCGCTAGATGAGTTCTAAGCGCTTCACAAATATCAACTACAGTGCTGTTCTCGCCTTCCGCAAGCGCTGTACTCGTTTGCGACTCTAAGTGACTGTAGCTTTATGCGTAACATTTTGAATATCCGCCGAAGTGGTTGCAGCGCTGATTAGTTGTTTGAGCTGCGGGGTAGGAGCATTACAAATTTCCATTATTATTATTACAAGGCTGGTGCCACGTGAAACTGCTGCGTCTATGCGCACGTTTTGTGTATATACACCCCATAACCATGCACCAGTTTACATCCTGTCATTTTATTACAAGCCACATACGTAGGGTAAATGTGTTTAGCTGTAACCTGCCACCTGCACTTTTGGCAGAATGAGCGAAGTCTTTTTCGTACTACTGCTGTAACACGGAGGCGCAACGGATACCGACGAAATAAGAGTCAGCACAGAAAGTTGACCCTGGACAAGACAATTCTCCCGCCGCCCCTGCCGGGAGTCCAGCGCTCTAACAACTGAGTTATTCCCGATCACCAAAGCCCAATAGTCGAACGATCAGTACGCCGGCTAGTCTAATGTAACACACAAAATCTGAAACACGAATGACATCTAGCGTTCGAAAACAAGATCCAAACATATAAAAGAGTCAAAAGAACGCTTATTTATTATGACACAGACACACAATGTGCAACTTTTTCGGGGTAATCCCTTTCCAAGCACTGGACAAGAAAGCAACTCAACCAAAAAAAGATACGTTTTTCCCCCTTTCTCATCCCATTTTTCATCGTTTTTAACCGTTTAACTGTTGTTTAAGTGTCGCTTTGTAGCTTGACGAAGGGGGTTACCCTGAAAATTTGCAGATTGTGTGTCTGTGTCATAATAAATGAGCGTTCTTTTGAACCTTTTATGTGTTTGGATAATGCAACACACGTCAACGTTGCAAACTGGCATCCTCCCGGAACGATTCTTCGCTATGATCGCTTTATACAGCGTCAGTCTCCGCTCTCGGGAATCCCCTGTTATTAGTTATCCCTAGGACTGCTACAGTAGCCGGTGTGGTCTTTACTCTCTCTCTCTCTCTCTCTCTCTCTCTCTCTCTCTCTCTCTCTCTCTCTCTCTCTCTCTCTCTCTCTCTCTCTCTCTCTCTCTCATTGGCGGCGGGTGTTGTTTTGTTTTTCCTCCTCGCACCTGTTTGTAAGCCTAGATTACGTGTCCCCTCTCACAACTGTCGTGATGTGTCCTTAGCCTACTCAGAACCGGGGTCATGTGTCCTCAGCCTAGTCGGAGCAGTCGTATCGTGTCTAAAACCTTGTCAGATCCGGGGTTATGTGTCTTCAGTCTTGTTAGATCAGGGATTATGTGTCTTCAGCTTTGTCAGATTCGGGTTATGTGTCTTCAGTCTTGTTAGATCCGGGGTTATGTATCCTCAGCCTTATTAGACCCGGGGTTGTGTGTCTTCAGCCTTGTTAGATCAGGGGTTATGTGTCATCAGCCTAGTCAGATCAGGAGTTACGTGTCTTCAGCCTTGTTAGATCCGGGGTTATGTGTCTTCAGCCTTGTTAGATCAGGGTTTGTGTTCTTCAGCCATGTCAGATCCGGGGTTATGTGTCTTCAGCCTTGTTAGATCAGGGGTTATGTGTCTTCGTCCTAGTCAGATCCGGGGTTATGTGGCTTCAGCCTAGTCAGAACTGGTCTTACATGTCTTCTCAATGGCCGGAATCACACGTTTTCTGTTATTTAGAACCAAGCTACCCGATATCTACTACTCGCACTGACCAAAACCACGTGTTTTCTATTTGGGACCGGGATCGCTTTTTCCGTTTGTTCAAACCCGGAATCACTTTATTCTAGAACAGGAGTCACTTTTTTTCCTCCTTTTTATTTTTTATTTTTTCCTTCTTCTTCTTCTGGATTTTTTTTTTTTTTTTTTTTTTCGTTCAAACCTGGGATTATGTTTTTCCAGAACATGACTGGTATCACGTAGGTGTGTTTGTCTTTCTTTTCTTTCTTTCTCTCTCTCTCTCTCTCTCTCTCTCTCTCTCTCTCTCTCTCTCTCTCTCTCTCTCTCTCTCTCTCTCTCTCTCTCTCTCTCTCTCTCTCTCGCTCGCTCTCTCTCTCTTTTTTCTTTTTCTTTTCAGGTCGTGCGTCACGTGTTCCCAAGTATTCCGAGAACTGGGATCATGTGTTTTAATTCTGTTGAAAACTGCCCGGATGACGTGTTTTGCACTGACCCAGAGCCCGGATCTCAGGTCATGTCTGCCAGCCCCCGACATCTGATGCATTCCGCTTGCACCGGGATGGGCTGCGCCCCGCTCTGGCAAGCATTGGCTGCATGCACTCTGGCGCGGGTTTGGGGTCTCCTTCTTCACGTGGGTTGGATGGGACAATGGCCACATAGCGGACATATTTGCACTGAAACATGGAGCGCATTTAACCCTCTGGGCCCTTCTGATCGGAAGGGATCTTGCGATTTGCTGATCTCTATCAGTGCGCATGCGTGCGTCTGTGTCAGTGTGACCTCTTGAAAAGCAGCGGGTATTTTTTCCTTGCCCAGTTTAGGCCTCTGAGTAACAATGAATGTCAAACCATGGACCTACATAGGCAGGTCTATGGTCAAACTGTGTGGTTTTAGAAGTTACTTAGCCTTACTCGTTCATACTGTTTCCACTGGTTGACTGTTGGGGCTTATTACGTCCAAAGAAACTCTTATGGTTTATTGTTGACGGGGAAGAGTGGGGTAAGGGGGGGGGGGGGGGTACCTGTGAATCGTTCCGATCCGAAATCTTTTTTCCTTTTTCTTTTAAAGGGAAAGAACTCCACCACTACTGACAGCAATAGATATTAATGTGGTTGGAAACTCGCCGGTGCAAATACGGCAAATTGTGTACTTCGCAACTTGCTCTTTCAACAGCTGTGGGGAACAAAGTCGCAAAGACGGTGTCCACAAAACCAGCTGTTGAAAACAACTACGTGAGAGCCCAGCTCCACCTCCCTGTTCACACAGCTCCTGGGCTCCCACGGACCGTTTTCACCGACCTTGATCTTGTTTTAAATCCACGATGGTGCAGGTAGCAACTAACAGATAGAACTGGAACTAACTTTTCTCGGTAAAGCCGATGGAATTCGAACTTCTTTTAAAAAATATATTTCAGACATACAAAAAGGGCGAAGATGCGTATGTGACAGAAGCACATAATAACTACAGTCAAGTTTCAACTGAGAATAATTAAACAAGAGAAAACATGTGATACTATGTTTAATATAGGGCCTACGTATATTCAGGTGAGCTAATTGCCAACTTTTTTGACTCGACAAACCTAGGGCCTAACTTTGCTTGCTGTTGTGTCAGTCAGTGTTCAGTTGTTGTCGCTGTTGTTGTGTTGTAGATGTTGTTGT
>OY757542.1:32408137-32409577 GCA_963584105.1 Alviniconcha strummeri
GTATTCCTGGCAGTAAATTATGACTCACCGAAAGACACATCAATTCTGACCTTGCGCTCCGGACGTGAAAGAGGGATCGAACCGTTAAAGGCTCTGGGTCCTCAGCAGAAGGGACCATTAGAGATTGATTCTGCATCTGCGGTACCCCACTGCGGGTAGTATGCAGACCTATAGGACTGTCGTAGATAACGGGTCACAGGACTACAACAATGGGAACGACCTCGCCGAGAGGTGTCAGTTTCCAAAGCGACGCGGGCTTCATTCCTGCACCGCCCCGTGCGAATTTGTTGCAAAGTGCAAGAGTCTCGGCTGTGTTTGTTTCCGTGTGCCAGGGAGATCGCTGCCCTGCGGTTGTAATCTGACTACAAACAGTATCACTTCTGGTTGGTACAGTGCAAACGCGTTCCAGTTTGTCCCAGGCTCGCCGAGTGGTCGATCACGGCCGTTTTGGAGTGTCCGCAAACATCGTGTTAAACATTCCTTGCTTTTTCCTTTCTTGCCGTTTGTTTTCTCTTCCGCTCTTAGAGTTATCCCCCACCCCACCCTCTTCCTGGTGAATCGTACTAGACTCGAGTTTGTCAGTGGTTGTGTGTGTGTGTGTGTGTGTGTGTGTGTGTGTGTGTGTGTGTGTGTGTGTGTGTGTGTGTGTGTGTGTCTGTGTGTGTGTGTATCTGTGTGTGTTTGTGTGTGTGAGTGTGTATCTGTGTGTGTGTTCGTGTGTGAGAGTGTGTGTATGTGTGCGTGCGTGCGTGCGTGCGTGCGTGCGTGCGTGCGTGCGTGCGTGCGTGCGTGCGTGCGTGCGTGCGTGCGTGCGTGCGTGCGTGCGTGCGTGCGTGCGTGCGTGCGTGCGTGCGTGCGTGCGTGCGTGCGTGCGTGCGTGCGTGTGTGTGTGTGTGTGTGTGTGTGTGACTAGGAGGGAGGGAGAGAGGGCAGGGACATGTGTTTTCCACGTTCAAATCAAAGTCTGTCCGTTTCTGACCGTCTCGGCGTGGGACTGCACTTCAGTTTTTGGTTTCAGCAAAGTTTCTTCACGTTCACATAAATATGGACAAACGTCATTTGCACACGAGAATTAAGCAAGCACAGCTTACTGTAAACGCTAATGCATATGATTAACTCAATTCAGTTTGCAACAACGTGCATTTGTATGTTATATTAAACAACGTTAAAACAAGAGAAGACCAAACAAACATCAAGGTTAATTATCGAGGGAGAGACAGACAGAGAGAGAGAGAGAGAGAGAGAGAGCGAGCGTGAGAGAGCCTTTATGCCAACAACGGCGCTGTTTTATCTGTATGACGCGTAAGAGGATGGTGCTGACATGTATTGTAAGGATTATGAAGGCAACATACACAGGCTGTGATAACCCTCTGTATCCTGCCTTCGCAGGCTATGATGATCCTGTGTATCCTGCTTTCATAGGCTATGATGATCCTGTGT
>OY757542.1:32409777-32514342 GCA_963584105.1 Alviniconcha strummeri
AGCCATTCCAACCAAATAAAACATGACCAAAAAAAAATCCAAAAAAAAATAATAAAAAAATATTATAATAACAGGATGGATCAGACTCAGTAACTTTTAAGGCCTCAGAAGTTTCAGAAGATTCAATGACACATCATCAGTAGCCTGCAGAACCTGGAGCAGAAATCAGCATCACGACAGCATGGCAAACCCCACAGGCTTCAGCTGCTGTGTGCCTCAACAGTAAGAAGGCAGAAAACCGAAAACAAAAACAAAAAACAAAAGCAGTACATTGCAACCAGTAATCAGCAAACTGGACTTCTCACAGCCAGGTTTCAATCAATTGTCTTGGATGAAGTAAATCTTAATCATGATGTAGTTTAATGGCAAAGGCATATAATATATCTGGGACAAGAAGCGTCTAAATCAGGAGCAATCAAATAAATCATGTTGGCCATAAGGAGGAACAGAAGGATCAATATGGACATGTACATGAGATTCTGTAAATTCACACCCTGTGTTTCTTCCAGAATTTATTTTATTCCAGGAAAGGATTTTCTCTTTTGCAAAGTAAAATAAAAATAGTGTGAGTAACAAAGAGAGAGAGAGCGAGAAAAAGAAGAAGATCTGTAACAACCAAACCTTCTGATCATCTCAACAATGTCCATCAAAATATTGTTGAGATACAAATCCAGGGAGCTTTTTTTTTTCTGTGGGGTTTTACTTACCACACTGGGGCTTGAACTTAATTATTATCTGAATACATGTTATGTGTTTATTGAACACAAACTATGCTGTGTTTGTGGAATGAGTAAAGCTTGACATGAAAAAGTACTTAACTGAAACATTTCAATCAGACTTGCAAAAAACAAAACAAACTAACAAACAAAAAAACCTGGAAACTGAGACCCCAGTAAGGACCCTAGCAGAGAAAACAAGGATTTCACTTTAATTAAACTATACCTCAGCCCAAAACTGAAACACAAATCATTTTGTTCTATCATATCCACCATAACCAACACCTTTGAAAAACAGATTCATACATACACAAAAAAGAAAGAGAATTTTTGTACCACCTAACTTCCTGCCTATGCACCCCAAACTATGACAATAATAACCATCTCCATAACAAGCACGCCTCAAAGACTGAAGTCATCACACGTGCACACTACATATGCCAATTTCTCTGTATATTGCCACAGACGCTAATGCACATTCATCATTTGCTCATAAGCTCATAACACGAATACCAGTCACAAATTCCATTCACGCACATCCCCTGAACACGCATGACAATGGACAAAGTAACACTACAGCCCTTCAAAGTCTGTACATTGTTGGACGTGGCACAGTATGCCTGTTAAAATACTTTTAAAACAGTCAGTAATCAAGAAAAAGAAGAAGAAGAAGAAGACATGTATAGCCACTGCACGCCATGTGAGGCTATGCTAGCTGTAGAGAAGAAGGGTGGTGACTCCAGCGGCAGAGCTGACCATTGTTTCCCTCGGTATGCAACACAGCGTCGGCAGCAGAGAAGATGGGTGAATGAAGCTGCAGAGGCCACGCTGAAGCCTCCATCTATCTCCACGATCAAGTCAACCTTAACTCTACGCTACAGCCAACTTTTAACACCATCGTAAAGTCAGCCTTAGCGCCTCTGTAAAGTCAGCTTCAACTCCAGCATCAACCTTAGCTCCATTTACAAACTTACAAAGTCAACTGTAGCTCCATTATAAAGTCAACCTTAGCTCTGTGATACAGTCTCTTCTAGCTCCATGACAAGTCCGCCTTACCTCCAAGGTAAAGTCAACCATATCTCTCTGGTAAAGTCAACCTTGCCCCCATGGTATGTATAAAGTCTACCTGACACTCCACTGCAAAGTCAAATTCCAGTGCTAGCACAAAGATACCAGTTTAGAGAATAAAGTGACCATAGACACTATTTCTGCCAGGGTTTTTTGTCGGCGCCTTTAGACTTTGGTAGGTGTTTATAACGGCATGCGTCACCATAGTCACAGCCTGTGGTTCTCCAGAAATAGCACTCATCTCCATTGACTGGTCCAGAGAGCTTCGGTGTGTTCCGAACACCGCTGATGGCACTGAACACAAACAAACACATTGGTCAAAACAGGTGATCAAAACACTGGTCAAAACATGCAATCAACTGCTGTTCCTGAATGAAGGGAAACAAACAGAAAGTGAGAAAGCCAGTCTAGCACAGGCACACTGAGACAGAAAATTTGTTTTTACTGCTGAGCTGACAGTGGGGGTCATACCTGGGACACACACAGAGTGAAAGAGACAGACAGATAGATGTGGATGAGGATGACTGTAAACTTGTAGCAAGTTTAAAATTTATGTGCAAGCCATGCTTATGTTTAAATGAGAGAGACAGACAGAGAGAGACAGAGAGAACAGTGAACAGTCAACCACACCGATCATACCTGGGAGAAAAAATGGGCCAGCCAGCCAAAGACAGAGAAACTGAGAGACTGTTATTCTGTTAGCCTATAACTTCAGCAAATGAGCAATCCATACGCATGATTTAAAAGATGCCTAGAAGTAACACACCAAGAAGTAAAAACATGCTTGTTTTAATGAAGTACAGCTTGCAATGGTGAGGGGAGAGCTGAGCAAAGTACAGAGAAAGCACACCAAGAACCAGGTCAATGCACATACATGTGTGCTTCAACTTGTACCAAATACACCGACAAAACCAGCTCTGCCGCTGTTGGCACACCCATGTATTTCATTTTCCCTTGCAAAAACAAAAACAAAACTATGATACAAACAACTGCACCATCTGCTCTACCACAAGTGATACGTCCCTACTCCTACCCAGAGCCGAACACCGGTGGGCACAAGCGATATGTCTCTAGCCAGGGCTGAACACTGATGGACACAAGTGATGTGTCTCTAGCCAGGGCCCAACACTGATGGACACAAGTGATGTGTCTCTAGCCAGGGCCAAACACTGATGGACACAAGTGATATGTCTCTAGCCAGGGCCAAACACTGATGGACACAAGTGATATGTCTCTAGCCAGGGCCCAACACTAATGGACACATGTGATATGTCTCTAGCCAGGGCCCAACACTGATAGACACAAGTGATATGTCCCTAGCCAGGGCTGAACACTGATGGACACAAGTGACATGTCCCTAGCCAGGGCTGAACATTGATGGACACAAGTGATATGTCCCTAGCCAGGGCTGAACACTGATGGACACAAGAAGCGATATGTCCCTAGCTAAGGCCCAACACTGACGGACACAAGTGATATGTCCCTAGCTAGGGCCCACAACTGATGGACACAAGTGATATGTCCCTAGCTAGGGCCAAACACTGATGGACACAAGCGATATGTCCCTAGCTAGGGCCCAACACTGATGGACACAAGTGATATGTCCCTAGCTAGGGCCCAACACTGATGGACACAAGTGATATGTCTCTATCTAGGGCCCAACACTGATGGACACAAGTGATATGTCCCTAGACAGGGCTGAACACTGGTGGACACAGGTGGTATGTCCCTAGCTAGGGCCAAACACTGGTGGACACAGGTGGTATGTCCCTAGACAGGGCTGAACACTGGTGAACACAGGCGATATGTCCCTAGCTAGGGCCAAACAATGGTGGACACTGGTGATATGTCCCTAGACACAGGTGATATGTCCCTAGCTAGGGCCTAACACTGGTGGTACAAGGTATGAACCTAGCTACCCGGCATTGCCATTAGTGAACACAAGTGACATACATGTTCAAAGGGTCCAACACAAGTGGCCAGATGAGCATCAACGCTACTGGAAAGAATATCAAGAATCTAACCACTTAATGAAATGCTATCATGTAAATGGTCACTGACCGTGGCTAAAGGCTATAATGTACCTGGTTGTTGACTGTGGCTAAAGGCTATAATGTTACAAAATGTACCTGGTTACTGTGACTAAAGGCTATCATGCACCTGGTCACTGACTGTGGCTAAAGGCTATAATGTACCTGGTTAGTGACTGTGGCTAAAGGCTATCATGTACCTGGTCACTGACTGTGGCTAAAGGCTATAATGTGCCTGGTTACTGACTGTGGCTAAAGGCTATAATGTGCCTGGTTACTGACTGTGGCTAAAGGCTATCATGTGAACGGTCATTGACTAAAGGCTATCACACATACACATGCATGAACACACAAGCACACACACACACACAACAACAACAACAACAACAAAAACAGGCCCTAAGACAGAGCCTATACAATAAGACTCACCATGAAAACAAATGCAGCATCTTACATAACATCACCATATGGGAAACACCAACCAACAATTATTCATAATTTGCACACATTATCAGTTGCAAACCAAACCACACAATTTATATTTTATCTTCACAAAACTGCTCTTTTTCTATGTTGTATTTCTCTCTTCTTTTTTTAATGACTAGGCACTCATTAAAAAAGAAGAGAGAAATACAACATAGAAAAAGAGCAGTTTTGTAAAGATAGTGTGTGTGTGTGTGTGTGTGGGGGGGGTTGGTTTGCAACTGATAATGTGTGCAAATTATGAATAATTGTTGGTCTAGTCACATGAGAACGACGGTTACTGACAAGTCACAGTCACATGAGAACGACAGTTACTGACAAGACAAAACAAACAAGTAACATGTAAAAAAATATTCTGGAAGGTACTGATTCTGACAGAATTTACAAAGGTTGTAAATCATATTTGTTTTATTCAAGTTTTCATGAACGCCTTTTGCTAGGACACAAAAACGTGTGAACTATCAAACAAAAAAGGCCTTTTTTAAAGCAACAAACAGTGTAAATTTACATGAAAACAATGGAAAGGGACACACTATCTGTACGTGTAGTGTGCATCTTGAATTTAGGACAAGCAAGTAAAAAGTGTTTATTCTTAGTCCTCAGTCTGTCCTGATATTTTTCTTACTGCTGACATGTGTTCCAGTTTTTTTGTTTCGTTTTCAGCTTTTATGTTGGTGATTTCAAAGATTAAAAGCTCTCTTACGGGACTATTTTGCGGTCAGCTGCAAACCTATTTTGAATGTGAGTTTTATTAACCATGTGCAGCTGTACGTGGTACATGTTTGTGTATAATTAGAAGCATGCACTGTGTGCATTCATTGTTGTGAGTATAGCAGCAAGAGGACGGGCTTACATGTGGTGATTTTTGGCCGAGTCTTAACAATACTCAAAATGGTTGTAGCAGGAAAAGCAACACCCAACTCAGAAGTAAAGAAAGTTTGCAGTACTATCCGAGTACACACAGAACCTGTCAGCTACCACCTCCGAACACACCCACAGACAATGCAACTAATAACCTGCTGGAGTATGTTCCTGCTCCAATACAAACATTGTGAAAACTGACCACTAGACCCACATCTACATGTGCACACTTATAATTCACCACACAGCACTGTAACAGGAGACAGAAGTCTGGCTAGAGCACAAGCACACTCCACCCTATCACAGAGGATCCACTAACTGCCTGTAGCCCTTTCCAAAAAGAGCAAGCGCCCAATTCCACCACCTGCAGATGGCATTCTCTTCTACAACCAACAACAGCACTCTTGGGAAAGGAGGGGGTTCGCTGGTGTGGGGAGGGGGGGGGGGTTGTTTGTTTTTAATCACATTTAACTTAACATTCATTTTCAAGACACAGCAATATATCTAGATAGATTTTCAGTTCCGGACCTTTCAAGAACCTTACCACAAACACCATAAAGACATGAGCATGGGCAACACAGGTAATGGGAACATCAATGACAGAGGCAGATGCAGAAAGACACCATTTCTTTTTAACATTTAACAAAATGATACACAGAGCAGCTCATAAAAGAGACAGACCATAAAAGAGACAGACCATAAAAGAGACAGATGATGAATGGGAGAGACGATCAACAACAGCAGGGACTTTAGTAAAAGGGACAGATAATGGTCTGAACTGGGGACAACAGGGATGTTCATAACATGGGCAATAAAAGGGACAGATAATGGTCTAAACAGGGATGTTCATAACATGGGCAATAAAAGGGACAGATAATGGTCTAAATTGGGGACAACAGGGATGTTCATAACATGGGCAATAAAAGGGACACATAATGGTCTAAACTGGGGAGAACAGGGATGTTCATAACATGGGCAATAAAAGGGACCGATAATGGTCTAAACAGGGGACAACAGGGATGTTCATAAAATGGGCAATAAAAGCCTAAAAAGGGATTAATGGTCTGAACTGAAGAAAACAGGAACGTTCATAAAATGGACAATAACAGAGACAGCTACTGCTAATGGTCTAAACAAGAGACAACAGGGACATTAATTAAAGGGACAAGTGCTGATCTTGACAAGAAATAGCAGGCACAATAAGACAGGTGATAAACAGAAGGGGCAGGTGATAAAGGGGGTGGTGATCAATAAAAGGGACAGCTGGTGGTCTAGACAGGAGACAGCATGCCCAATAGTAACAGTCACATGATTAATAAAAGGGACAGGTAACGAATTAGACAGGAAATAAGAGGAAAAATGATAAACACTCTATCAGAACACAATGAATGTTAAAATAAAACAAACGTGTTAAAACTATCAGGAACAAATAAAAAGGCAGAGAAAAAGGACAAATGGTAACACGGACAGGGGGTGATTTACCAAGTATCATGCAGAACTGATAAAACAGCACCAACATGACTCACAAACAACCTGAATTATCAAACAAGTTAACAAATGCAGCATTTAGTATACACAGTAATTAAGCAAGTATTTCAGTCTCCCTTCTTTTCCCACCTCTTATCCAAACCGATGAAGCCTATGCTGAAATACCTACTGCACTTGATGTAGAAGGGAAGGCTATGCCAGTATCACGTGCATCAACAAATACACAACAACAATGCCAAATGCAGATTACTGGGTGGGGAACCAGCTCAAATGTCACACAAAACAAGATCAGGGAGAAAGCCTACAACCTGCACAAGTCCAAAGCCTGCAGTCATACTCATAGCCACTTTAACATCCCAGTCACAAACATGATGGCTGCACAAGTATTCAAGCCACATATACACTGACGCCATGTGTGGTACGATGACGTACATTCAGGCAAAAATCAACACCAAAAAGATGCATGCACACCTTAGCCATTTTTACTTCAGTGTACATCTACCAGAAACTAACCAACACGAGTGAAAGCTCAACAAAATTTGAAGAGGACAGCACAACTGAAAAAAAAAAAAATGCACAAACAACACCAAAACAATCCAAAGGTCAAAAATGAAAGTCACCCCATTAAAAACCAAAATCACATGGACAATAATGGCCATAAAAATTACTTCCTTAATTCAGGCATTTAAAAAAAGTTATCATTAACCCTTAAATCCTCCCATAACTCCTTATTTCAGTTCTGTGCTTCAGTAATCTTTACGAGCAAACTTGCATGCTTAACACAGGCTGACCCATCTATCTATTTTCCTTCTTTCTTTTTTTTCCTTCTTTTTTTGTACTGGGCAAACAACACAGAAAAACACATTCAAATCGGGACAGCTGCATTTCTTTCTCAGTTTATGGCCATTAGTGCACATCACTAAAAGAAAGAAGAACCACAATACACTAAGACTGGACCAACTAACAGTGAAAGAATGTTTCTTTTTTCTTTTTTACCTTTACCAACCACCCTGGCAGAACTGCGGTAAGGCAAGGCTGCTATGCTAGAAATTTGCGGTTGTATCCTGGTTTCCTTTAAGAGATAAAGTGGACACAAAGTTGTGCATTATTCTGTTCCTCAGCCACTCAAAATACTACTGTAGCGTAACTGACAGAATGCTTCCAGAAAATTGTAGAAAAGAAATTAATCTGATATCATACTTATAAATGATCAGATTATTGTCATTAATCTTATAATTGGGAAAATAACAATTTGGTAAAATTTACACATAAAAAACACACTCTCTAGATCAAAGCAGGTCAAACAAAAAATATGTTCTAATACTTGTGGGGGTAGGGTGGAGGAATATTGGGGGGGGGGGGGGGGGGGGGGCGCTGGATGATGCCTTTTACGTCCTTGCAGCCTCATCCACATGCTTGTACCCTTAACCCCTTTATTGCCCCAGCCTGTAAAATTTCTGGGCTGAAAGATGCATGGATGCACCTCAAAAATAGAATATGTTCCAGTCCTATAACATCTCCTTTCATTGTGATGTATTTTGATGAAAATCCTCTCCAAGGCCAGTGCAAAAAAGAAAACAAAAAGGCTTAAAGCTTTCAAATTTTGCACTTTTATTGGCTGTTTTCAAGTGACACCATGGCAGTGAAGGGTTCAGTG
The DNA here is from genome assembly GCA_963584105.1 of Alviniconcha strummeri. NCBI lineage: Eukaryota > Metazoa > Mollusca > Gastropoda > Provannidae > Alviniconcha > Alviniconcha strummeri. The sequence continues at coordinate 32,418,081 of OY757542.1, forward strand.
TAATGTTAATGCTGGTATTCATTTTCACCTTTCACACAGACCTCCTCAAGCCAAAACAACTCATTTGCAGTTGTGTCTTCATCAACAATGCACCGCAAACATTTTGAGTTTTTTTTCCACCACAACTGCCACCTTACATCCATACCTCCATTAAGATTGTTTCCCCCCCCCCACCCCCCAAATTGTTTTTGTTTTTTACTTCTCTTCTTTTTGTTCTTTGACATCTTAAAGTCTACAAACGTTCACAAGAAATATTCCATAGCTGGAAACAGACTCCTGGGCAGATCAGCACAGAGAAACTCCTGAAGACGGACAAGGCAACATGCTTGTCTAAACCTCTCTGATCAGTTTGGGTTTCACCTACATGAACCCCTCGCCAAACAGTTGGACACCACCCCATTTTCACGGCTGTTTTTGCAGAAACCCCTCTGACCATGCTGTACACCAACCCCAGCCTTCTCAAAACAAGTATCATCCAACAGGTAGAAGAGACCAAAACAAAAGCCTAAAATCAAGGATTCTGTTTTCAAACACTCTTGATTTTATAATCATGAATGTTCTGAACCTACTTTCAATAGCAATGGATAATGGGACTGACTGCACACAATGACAAGCAACCTAGCTCACACGTGTTGCATGCACTGCTTCTTTCATACTGGGCATGAAAGGTCCGTGTTTACAGTCACCAAAGGAACCACATCAAATACGGCTGCACACGTGTTGCACGCACCACCTTTTTCATACTGGGCATGAAAGGTCTGTGTTTACAGTCACACAAGGGGCTGAACATGTGTTGCATGATCCACCCCTTTTTCTTACGGGGCATGAAAGGTCTGTGTTTACAGTCACCCAAGGAACCAGATCAAATGTGGCTGCACAAAGCTGTTAAAGCGTTAGGCCAGCTGTTCAAGTTCAATGTTGCTTTAAAGTAAAAGTGCAAGGTTTTTAAGTATGCAAAATGACCATCGAAATGACTGACAAATGAGTCACTAGTTTCAGATTTAATGGAGAGAAAAAAATGAAAAAAATGTTTAATTGGGTTTTTAATCAATTTTATTTTCTGTAGGCTTCCCCAGAAGTGACGTCAGTCTGGGGAGTCCGTGCGGTTGCCATCTTAGATTCTTCAGTAAACTGTGTATGTGTGTGGTCGACAAAAAAGTTAACTATGCTGGCCTACTGTGTTGCCGCGAACTGGAACAATTCACAGACGACCCCAGATATAACAATGCACGAACTCCTGCGCAATCGACCCGCAGTGAGGCGAAAGTGGATTAAGTTTATACAATTCAAACGAACGCTTTTGGTACGACAGAAAATGCCTTTTTTTCGTGCATTTATAACCCTCAAATCACAGTTTCACCTACATCATTGTTCTCAGCAAGCTTTAACGGAAATCGTGTCAAAAATCACCCCTAACCTTGGACTTGTCCTTTAAGCCCCCAGAGACCATGGGGACTATTAGGGCCAGGGAGCACAGTATGCCATGGCCACTTCATCTTTCACACAGCTCCTGAGCTCTGTCACACACTGTGATAACTCATGTTGTTTTATACAGTACAGTTTCTGTCAGCCGCTACTAATGCAAAAGCACTTGATATCAGGAATAAAATCAACAGAGCATTCTAAAACCACAATCTGGATTTCACATTTTTCAATCAGTCTCTTCTACCTGTTGGAGAAAGGCAGGTGTTTCTGAACAAAAGCAATGTGTGAGAAGGCAAGTTCCTTCCAACTGCCTCTTTTTAACTCTACATTCACTCAAGCTCTGGTTTCTTTGAGGAGTGATGTGATGGGGATGATTGGGGGGGGGGGGGGGGGGGGGTTGTCTTTTGTCAACAGTTCCTCCGCAGCATGTACAGAAACAAAAATGTTTATCATTTGATTAGAATCAAACAGAACCACACACAAGGTAAGGTAAACTACCCAGTTAGTTCTAGTAGCAATGGAGTCATTATGCTGCTGTACAGTTAGTACTGGTGGCAATGAGGGCATAATGAATATGCTTTTGACTGCACTACCAAAGTACTGGTGGCAATGAGGACATAACGAATACACTGTTGACTGCACTACCAAAGTGCATTCAGTTCAAGCCATAAGCAAGCATTCAACAGTCCACAGGGGCTTGAGAACAGGAGGGTTAACAGTTGCTGAAATTGCATTCAGAACAGCATTTGCTGACGCTGCAGCTTAAACAGACTGCTGTCTTAGACTAAGCTTTCTGAAACACTCCTATTAAATGAAGTTTTACAAAATGCACAAAGACAAGACCCTTGTTAGGTCATTCTGAAAAGAAAAGAAATCCTCAGAAATGGTTTGTCCTTGGATAACCGTTCCATAATAACAGGTCTGTCAAAGCCATTCCAGAACATGGCAGTAAAAACCAAAACTGTCACTGGCAGAGAGGGAGTTTCACAGCATGTCGTCAAGACTGCCAAAACAGCAAATGCTTTGCATCAGTTGACTCAAGACTATGAGTTTCCAAAGTCAATAACTGGAAATAGGTTTGACTGCTTGATGCATGGCGTCAAATCCAAAGCCAGCAATGGAACCATTAACCCATTCTGTCTTTGTCCCCTGTCAGTGTAAGCCTTCACAACGCCCAGGATAAGGAAAGCCCACTCCCGTTTCAAGAGCACTTTTTCAAAAGGTCACTCCCAATATTTTCCAGTTAATAAACTCAAGAAAGGAAAAAAAGCCCTACCTCAAAACATGTCACTGTTAACATGCTCTTCAAACATTCCTTCCAAATGCTGAACTATAGATTAACTACTATGAAAAGCTCACAAGTTTGACTGTCATTCCACCACCTCCCCCTCCCCCCCCCCCCCAAAAAAAATAACAACTCACTATAAATGATTAACTATCAACTGACTCCCAACAAAAGTTAACAATATTCATTTGTTATTTACAATGTTATTAACAAAATTCATTTGTCATTAACAATGTTCATTTGTCATGACAGTGATTACATTCCCACAAATCCCCCACCCCCACCCCCCATATTTTCATGCCAATACACCACTTGTTGAAAATGAGTTTCTCTTGATTTCCTGGGGTGGGTTTGGGGGTGTAAGTCTACAAAGGGCTCCGTCAAACAGCAAGCATCAGCACCAGTCAAACTATTTCCCCTCAAATGTGTGTAGCGAGTTAAGAGTTAAGAGGGGGGCGGGGGTAGTGGCAGAAGGAAGGAGCAGCAACAAGGGCTGCAGCACTCAGTCCCGTTCATGGCACCAGAGAGAGAAATAAAGGCCTTACCCTTTTGCTGATGTGGGCGCCGTTGCTGACAAAGGCGCTGACTTATTGGTGGCCGCAGCGGCAGTGGACCCGCCAGTGGTGCCCGGGGGATTTTTGCGAAGGGTGATGTTGCCTGTGGGGTTGATGGGGTTGTCAGGGAAACGTATCAGCAGGTGCTGACCCTCACACTCTTGACTCTGTGACAATGGAGGAGAGAAATGAAACCTAGCAACATGCCCTGCTATGAACTGACTAGACCCAGGGAAAAGGTGTGAAAGTATGCTTCTCAAAGTTCAAGCCAAACACAGTGCACACACACACACACACAGAAGGCAAAACTAAGCATCATTAACACTGACACAATAGTGCAACTGACACAGTGACCAGTAATGTAATGTATATTGCAAAGTTCCATTGCATTTGAGTGAAACCATGCCAGAACAGGTGGTGCACAAGTCTGACATTCATTGCATCAGATACACATATTTATTTATGCATAGTGATAAACACAGACCCCCCACACACACCACACATGATGAAACAACAGCTGTGTACCTGCAAACATTGCATAGCTCTTCCAGCAGATTCTTTCAACTTAAAATTGATGAAGGCGCAGTATTTTTCTGGTAGCATCCGAACACTTACAACAGGACCATATCTGGAACAGAGAGAACACATCACACCATTCATGGAGTAAATAAAACACATAACAGAGTTCACACACACACACAAAAAAAACATCCCAGCTATGGAACAGAAAAAATGCATCACACTGTTCCTGCAGCAGAAAAAAACACAAAATGCATCAGGCTCTTCATGGAGCAGAAGAAAACACATTGTGTATGGCACTGTTCATGGCACAGAAAAGTATACCACACTGTACATAAAGCAGATGGAAGAAATCCTTTTCCGCACATGGGGGGGAAAAAATCACTGTTCAAGAAGAAAATAGTGAACACTGATTACTACATAGCCAGAAATGCAAACACTGATTATGACATGGTCAGATAGTGAACATGATGTTACATGGCTACAGTGAACATTGATTATTACATGGCTAGGCATGTGAATACTGATGATTACAAGGGCGGACAAGTAAACACTATTACATGGCCAGACAGTAAACACTGCTTATTACATGGCCAAACAGTAAACATGTTTATGTGGCCAGACATGTGAATATACATGGCCAGACAGTGAACACTGATCATATGGCCAGATGGCAAACACTGATTATTACATGGCCAAACAAGTGAACACTGATAATTACAAAGCCAAAAAAGTGAACACTGATTATTACATGGCCGGTGAACAGTCAACACCAATAACTGGCCAGACACACAAACACTAATCATTACACACTCTCTTTGTTTGCACTGGCTGACAAACTCCACAGTGAAACAATAGCTACTCAGCATCTGAACAATAGACTGTCTGAAGAGCAAACTGAATTTTATCCAGCACAGATAACAAATGACAAAAAAGCATGAGGAACTCACTTTGAAAACATCTGGGTTAGGCGTCTCTCTGTGACTTGCGGTAAAACGTTGCCCACCCAAAGCGCTGTCAACCCTTCTGGATTTTTGGGGCTGCACCATCACCAATGAAATACATCAGTCAAGTTCACAACTTTCTGGGGCTGCAACTATTGTCGCTAAAATACATCAGTCAAGTTCACAACTTCCTGGGGCTGCAACTATAGCCACTGATGAAATACATCAGTAAAGTTCACAACTTCTTGGGGCTGTGACCATCACCACAGATATACATCCATAAAGGTAAAGTTCACAACTTCTTGGGGCTGTGACCATCACCACAGATATACATCCACAAAGGTAAAGTTCACAACTTCTTGGGGCTGTGACCATCACCACAGATATACATCCATAAAGGTAAAGTTCACAACTTCTTGGGGCTGTGACCATCACCACTGAAATACATCCATAAAGGTAAAGTTCACAACTTCTTGGGGCTGTGACCATCACCACAGATATACATCCATAAAGGTAAAGTTCACAACTTCTTGGGGCTGTGACCATCACCACTGAAATACATCCATAAAGGTAAAGTTCACAACTTCTTGGGGCTGTGACCATCACCACAGATATATACATCCATAAAGGTAAAGTTCACAACTTCTTGGGGCTGTGACCATCACCACTGAAATACATCCATAAAGGTAAAGTTCACAACTTCTTGGGGCTGCAACCATCACCACTGATATACATCATCAGTAAATGTGAGTTCTGCAAAGTTCACAATTTCCCAAATCCTGAAATATACACCAGAAGAGCTGCACTGGCAGTCAAGGGCCAGCACCCACATGAAGTTCAACAGGACAAAGTATTTACTACAAACTGAAAAATGTTGGAAAACTAGGATTGTCTTTTCAAAGAAGAAAGGCAACAACAAACATATATCAACATGCAAAATAACGCTAAAAAAAGAAGAAGAAATAATGTCACCGACAACAGCACTGCCACCAGGAAGAAAGTCACAAACTTAGAGAGCAGACTCTCCAAGGTTTGTGGAGGCCAACCTTCCATTCTATCACTATTGGGCGGTTCAGTGAAGTTGGTTTGCACAAGTGAATGCCCTTTGTAATCTTCTGTGCAAGAAGTCGCAAGAGGTCACAGTGTCACTTCCAGGCTGATTTCTGAGTAGGCGTTGCTTCACGCTGTGTATAACAATGGAAGTTGAACCCAGAATTGTGAAGCAATACAAATGACACCACTGTTGCAGTTGCAAAAAATTACTAGGGAAAGGGGATGGAGGGTGGGAAAAAAAGTCTTTCCGTCTTTTTTTGGCTGACCAGAAGATCGTGAGTTTGGTGGAAAAATGCGTTTTGGGGCATCCTACAGCATGAGCAACAAGTTATTGCTTGTTGCCAGACACATTCTGACTACAGGCCCCCCAAAATGCCTTTAAATTTGGCAGTGTAAAATTTGCAAATTCACTGTCACTGCCTTCCACAGTGAAGAAAGTTGCACCAAAAGTAAAAGCAGCCAAGGGACTTAAGCAATACCAGGCAAAAGTCAAGGGAGTTAACAACCCCACCTGAACTGCCCGGCAGGAGTCAATCAGGTCATAAAGCAAGCAAGGAAGAAAATCATCTGACCACTGAGTCATCCTGGTGAGAAGAAGAAGCTGCACAAATCACTGTACAACACGTTACAGTGCGGCACATGGAGCACTACATAGTTTTCCATCAAACTGGACGCGTCCTCTGTTGGCCATTCTCAGCTGATAACCATCAAAGTGTGTTTACAACTGTGTCCAATTTCAACAGAGTTGAAACAAACGTGATACATCCAGAAAACTAAGTGTTCAAGCATTATCAAAATGATGTACGTAACATCTCCATCCACATGTCAACTCATCCATCCTTATATTGCCAGTAGCACCCCATGATCCTTTTCGAATGCACACAGTAGTGAGAACAAGCAACAAAACATGACGAATCAAACGAGAGGTCGGCGTCTCTCAAGACAAAGCAGAAACCGGCCACTTACTCCATCTTGACGTCAACAGACTGAGGGGCCACGGGCTGAGGGGCAGGTATACTTTTGGCCGGGGTATAGTCCTCCTCGTCAGAGAGGTAAACTTCCCCCGCTAAACTCTCATCAGCTGAAACACACACACAGGCCTTCTCAACTCAAACCCAACACAACGCACATCTCTTTATAACAACTATGCACACCCCAGTCCCTCTGTGCTGTTCAATAAGAAGAAAAAGAGCTCTACACAAAATCTGCAAAGCAAATTCCCAAGCACTATTGCCTCAAAGACTGGACCTACCAAACACTTCTGTTTGCTCAAAATCCATGAGAAACTTAAACTGGCACCACTTTCAAAGATGATTAGTTTTTCCAAACACATGCAGTTAATCCCTAAATATGTGACAGAGCCAACCATAAGCCTTGAGAATTAAGGCTTGACATGTCTGATGACAAGGAGGGGGGAAAACGGAAGAGGAAGACAAGAAGGAAGAAGAGAAAAGGCAGGAAGAGGAGGAGGAAGAGGAGCAGAACACGTGAGCATCTAACTGTCACTCACCTGTCCCAGCTAGAAGAGCCTCAAGTGCCGCCTGAACTGTGGCATGCTTTTTAATGGCTGCCAGGGCCTGGCCTTGAGAAAAACCCATGTCCTGCACAAGGAGCTACACATCAAGTCACACACTTTTTAATGGACGACAAGGACTGGCCTTGAGAAAAACCCATGTCCTGCACAAGGAGCTACACATCAAGTCACACACTTTTTAATGGACGACAAGGACTGGCCTTGAGAAAAACCCATGTCCTGCACAAGGAGCTACACATCAAGTCACACACTTTTTAATGGACGACAAGGACTGGCCTTGAGAAAAACCCATGTCCTGCACAAGGAGCTACACATCAAGTCACACACTTTTTAATGGACGACAAGGACTGGTCTTGAGAAAAACCCATGTCCTGCACAAGGAACTACACATCAAGTCACACACTTTTCAATGGATGACAAGGACGGCCTTGAGAAAAACCCATGTCCTGCACAGGAAGCTACACATCAAGTCACACACTTTTCAATGGACGACAAGGACGGCCTTGAAAAAACCCATTGTCCTGCACAAACATCACAGGAGCTACACATCAAGTCACACACTTTTCAATGGGTGACAAGGACTGGCCTTGAAAAAACCCATTGTCCTGCACAAACATCACAGGAGCTACACATCAAGTCACACACTTTTTAATGGACGACAAGGACTGGCCTTGAGAAAAACCCATGTCCTGCACAAGGCGCTGCGCATTAAGTCACACACTTATCACTGGACGACAAGGACCGACTTTGTGAAAGCAACACACAAGGTAATAATGCCTCAAAAGTCACATTTCAATAGCTGCAACTGCCTGGACCTCTCTAAACAAAGCCACCTGCTGCACAAGGACAGACAGACAAATGGTTTGTAGTCAACAATGCCCTGTCAGCCACAAAGGGAACAGCCATCACACACATTTTAGTGGCTGCCATGGGTGGCCTTATGAAAAACCCATGTCCTGCACAATGACATACTACTGTCACACATTTTTTAATGGTTTCCAGAACCTGGACTTCTCAGTAAAAAATCAAACTTACAAGGAATGTTACATCAGCATGAGTCACATGCTTTATAATGGCCGCAAGAGCCTAGCCTTGAGAATCTACAAATGCTTTATCCAAAATCAGAAGAGCATTCAAACTGTGTCACAAAACTGACAGAGCATGTCTGAGAAGCAGAATGCGGTATTCTCCCTTTTGCTTGCTATTTTATGTGTAGCTTAGGCCCATGAAACTGGATTTAAGACTCTGTCCTCTATACCTAACTCTGGGCTGGGTGCAGAAAACTGTTCAAATGTGCCCCTATTAGACTGTACGCATGGCAGACTGATTAGCATAAAACTGTTTCGTGAACTTTCTACAGCTGCTTTCAATCTTAGTTTATAAGCAATAAGGTAAAAAATCAAGTTAAAGGAGCTAGCCTTCTCAAAACAAGCTTCATCCAACAAACTGAAGAAATTAAAACCTAAACAAACAAAAATTCAAAAATATCAAGCTTTTGTTTTAAAATGCTCACTTGATTTTATACGTAATTTCTAAACTTAGTTAAGCCTTAAGGAACAAACAAGAAGAGGCTGTACACAGCCAACAGGCCAGCTGTGACACTTGATAGTGTTTTTCCAGTCAAGTCTGCAAACCTCTGTCCTGAGATGACCCTCTGCAGCTGACAGGACGTTAAAATCCAATTACTAAGACCCTATATAGTTGACAGGATGTTAAAATTCAATTACTAAGACCCTATATAGCTGACAGGACGTTACAATTCAATTACTAAGACCCTATATAGTTGACAAGATGTTAAAATCCAATTACTAAGACCCTATGCAGTTGACAGGATGTTAAAATTCAATTACTAAGACCCTATATAGCTGACAGGACGTTAAAATTCAATTACTAAGACCCTATGCAATAGACAGGATGTTAAAATCCAATTACTAAGACCCTATGCGGTTGACAGGACGTTAAAATCCAATTACTAAGACCCTATGCGGTTGACAGGACGTTAAAATCCAATTACTAAGACCCTATACTGTTGACAGGACGTTAAAATCCAATTACCAACTATTCTGCAGCCCATCACTGATGCAAGAAAGATTATTACAACTGAAAATAAAACCAATCTTTGATTTGAAGCTTTTATTTTCAATTCTCTACCTGGCAGAACAAGATACTGAGAAGGCTGGTTCCTTCAAAAAGACGCATGCACAACGGCAAGCTGTTGTAAAATGGCTTTCAGAGAAATACTTTACCGTCAACTGTCGTGTCCTAACTTGTTGTAGTTCTTGAACAGCCTCTTCGCAGTTTTTGTCCAGTTTTAAAACTTGTAAAAATGCTTCTTCTGCTTCTGAAAACCTCTGAAAAACACAAATGAAAGCATTAAATACAAGATGCCTGGAACCTTTTTTACCTGTCTTTCAAATGAGTGTTGTCCTGTGCCCCTCCTGATGCCCCCCCCCCCCCTTTCCTGGCTGCCCCTGACACACTAATGTAAAGCCTTTCAAATTCATGTCCTTTAAAAGCAGTCCTTGTCTATAATCCCCACTAACTAGACACATAGTTGGTTTTTAATGCCCAGTTAAACTCCACTAACTAGACACCACTGAAACCCAATACATGCATGATCTAATCATTGTGTGGAACAGCCATGCAAAGTCTGAACTCAATAAGGTAAGAACTTACATACATTATAATCTTCAGTTTTACTTTTCTCACCAAAACTGTGACCTTGCTATCAGAAAGTGAGTAAAATCAAACAGAAGTCACAATCAGCCAAACCTTGCAAAAATATTGCTCCAACCATAAAAAGGTTTATGTGGAATGGCACAAATTCTCTCCCCTGAACATACACTAAAGTAACAAACACAATAGACCACTCCACAATGCAACGTAAGATCCGCCCCTTTTTGGGAGTCTGGCAAGCGACCCGAAAAGATGATGCAGCCGAATGCAAAAGTACTCTCAACCTCATGCCGGAAGACCTGTCACTGTTGTGTTTTGGTGAGGGAAAACTCATACAAAGGTCAAAACGGCAAGGCTACCCGGTTTTTTTTTGTGCGATGCCGTTTTCCTGGTTTCTTTTCTGCCATGTCAAACACTGCCACCTGACCACGTGCACGAAAGCTTGCCAGACCATTTCAGGCCTTGTCCGCAAAACACGTGGGCGCCGTATTATACCGCGGCACACGATTGGCTGAAACCTAAGGGTGTGTCTGCTTTGACTGACAGGAGTGGAGTCATCTATTCTTCTTTCAGCTTCCATTTGGAGTAGCAACATTAATCACTTCAAGTATGCAACTATTACTAAGTGTGATCTGTGTGTTTTCATCCCAATGGCCATTTGGCCTTCTCGTGACAAAGACAGACATTTTTTGCTTACATGTGCAACAATCCTAATGCTTGTTGTGACCTGAGCAGTCTGCCCATGTGTTGAGTCAGAAACTGAACAAGGCCCACCAGCCTGTCTGCACTGGAGTCCAACACTTGCCTGACACTTGCCATTGGAGTCCAACACTTGCCCCAGGAGTCTAACACTTGCCACTGGAGTCTAATGCTTGGTCCAGGAGTCTAACAATTGGTCCAGGACTCTAACACTTGCCCCAGGAGTCTAACGCTTGCCACTGGAGTCCCAGGAGTCTAACACTTGCCACTGGAGTCTAACGCTTGCCCCAGGAATCTAACACTTGCCACTGGAGTCTAATGCTTGGTCCAGGAGTCTAATGCTTGCAACTGGAGTCTAACACTTGCGCTTGCCATTGGAGTCTAACACTTGCGCTTGCCATTGGAGTCTAACACTTGCCACTGGAGTCTAACGCTTGCCCCATGAATCCAACATTTGCCCCAGGAGTCTAACACTTGCCCCAGGAGTCTAACAATTGCCCCAAGAGTCTAACACTTGCCCCAGGAGTCTAACAATTGCCCCAGGAGTCTAACACTTGACCCAGGAGTCTAATGCTTGCTACTGGAGTCTAACACTTGGTCCAGGAGTCTAACGCTTGGTCCAGGAGTCTAACGCTTGCCCCAGGGGTCTAATGCTTGCTACTGGATTACAGTCCAGCACACAACACCAGTTGGCCATGAACCCCCACTGATTATCAAACACATTTCTTTGATGTGTGTTAACTGGATTGGCTGAGACTCTAAGAGTATCTGCTGGCCCGCTGTCCTGTTCACAGTGTAGTGCAGAGCTTAGGCAATCTGGTCTGAAGTACTTTTCTGGCCACTTTATTTCAAGCACTTCTCCTTCCGTAATACACTCAGTAGTCAGTTTACAGGTACTGCATTACTCGTGTTTATGCACACTGCTTAAAGGAAAAGAAAGAAAGAGAGAGCATGGCAGACAATGGAGGTAGGTTAAAAATAAAATAAAAAAAGGGTTGTGGGGTGTTTGGTTTGCGAGGTGGAGGTTTGAAACCTGTGACCAATGCATCAAAGGAAGGGACTCTGACTGTACTACTGGACAGGACCGCTCCAGTCTCTCACAAATCTTGGACTGAAGCTGCACTGCCTGCATCCAGTTCCACAGGAAAACCCTGGTCATGTCTTCCTCTGGCTTTGGACCAACACTGGACCTACAACTGTTTGGTTATGGAACCATGTGTAACAGAAAACTGCCTGTGTCCAGTTCCACAGGAAAACCCTGGTCATGTCTTCCTCTGGCTTTGGACCAACACTGGACCTACAACTGTTTGGTTATGGAACCATGTGTAACAGAAAACTGCCTGTGTCCAGTTCCACAGGAAAACCCTGGTCATGTCTTCCTCTGGCTTTGGACCAACACTGAACCTACAATGGTTTGGTTATGGAACCATGTGTAACAGAAAACTGCCTGCATCCAGTTCCACAGGAAAACCCTGGTCATGTCTTCCTCTGGCTTTGGACCAACACTGGACCTACAACTGTTTGGTTATGGAACCATGAGTAACAGAAAACTGCCTGTGTCCAGTTCCACAGGAAAACCCTGGTCATGTCTTCCTCTGGCTTTGGACCAACACTAGACCTACAACTGTTTGGTTATGGAACCATGTGTAACAGAAAACTGCCTGTGTCCAGTTCCATGGGAAATCCTAGTTCCACGGGAAATCCCTAGTCATGTCATCCTCTGGCTTTGGACCAACACTGGAGCAACAACTCAGGGCTGTTTGGTTATAGCTCCATGTATAACAGAAAACTTCCTGCATCCCTAGTGGAGAGGGCAGTGGGTGAGAAGGAGAGACAGACAGAGAGATAGAGGGAAAATGAGAGAAACAGGGAGGCACAGACAGAGTGACAGTAAACAAACAGAGGACAGACAGAATGACTTACATTCAATCCTGCCAACGCCCTTCCTTTTCTAAAATAACCTTTCGGCCAATCTTTTGAAAGTTTTATAGCCTTTTCTGCATCTTTCAATGCTCTGAAAAGATATTGAAAAAAAAGGCAGCTTCTTTAACAATATGATCACACACATTAGCTTGAGCACCAAAAGTAAATAAGACACTCGACAGCAAACACCAAAATCATTCAAACCAAAGTGTATTAAGATACCAAGAAAAATATGATAAGAGTCGAAACACATGACATCAATTTTAATGCAGGAAACCAGCTTTAAAGATATAACACAAAACTGGTGTTATTTACACTTTCAGAGGTCACTGAATAGGTCACACAAAGTTTCTCCACACACTGATGGTTGTTTTTTGGGTCGTTTTTCTTTACTTACAATCAAAAGTGGAACTCATACAAAACAGAAACAGTAATAAAACAGCATACTAAGGGCCTACAATCATACATTTGTGATGGTAATGAGAAGGGTCTGTTGTGTATATGAGTGGTGTGGGGAGGCAATCAGACAGGTAATGGCTAGGATGGAGTGATCAGGTGTGCTGGTAAGCGCCTGTGTGGCTGGGTGGGGCAGTGGTTGGGGAGTAATAAGAGAGGTGGTGGCAGTGGTGGGTTCAGGTGATCAGAGGGGATGGTCTGTGAGTGGGGTAAAGTGATATAAAAGAAGTGGGTGGAATGGTACATAAAACAAATAAAAGAAGCGGGTGGAATGGTACAAAAAGGTATTGGACAATGTCCGTATCATTTACATTCCTAAATTTCAAGAAACACCCTGAATGCATAATATCCAACTTACTTTTCATATTGCTGGAGCCTGTCATAGCAATAGGATCTGTTTCCCAAAAACCTGTAATGGATATTGGCAAAAACTATCAGAAACATTAAAACCTCAAATGGATATATATCTCCATACAAACATACGGACTTAACAGTGATAACAACCAAACATGTATCGCCATGCAAACATACAGACTTAACAGTGATAACAACCAAACAACAAAATAAGCATACGCATTGATGCTGATGCTGCAATACATCCCAACCACATTTTAACAAACTCTCCGCCAGCCGACTTGTTTCGGTGACTGCACTTGATGGCTGGCAGCAAGATTCCTGCGTCTGTGATTTCAGTCGGACACGGGGCAACACAGGACTCTGGCACACCACCCTGAAGTCATTCAGGCCACCCTAAAGTGATTACATGACTCCCTAAAGCCACAGAGCAGCTGCCAGAGATAGTGCACTTACATGCATGACAGTATGCATGGGTGTGTGGGAAAACGGTTGCAGGTGCTACCTTCTCATCCAGTGCTGGGTGAACCTCAGAGTTTCAGCGGAGGAACGCTAACAAACAACATTAAATGTGAAAACTGACCTGCAGAGGAAAGTGCTGACTGCCTGTCGTTCACTCACCAAGCTCATACATCACTTACCTACAAAGGAAAGTGCTGACTGCCTGTCATTCACTGACCAAGCTCATACACCACTTACCTAAAAAGGAAAGCGATGACTACCTGTCATTTACTGACCAAGCTCATACACCACTTACCTAAAATCTTTCGGGTCCAAGGATATTGCTTCTGTGAAGAGCTGTATGGCAGCGTTGTACTCTTCTACTTGTGCCATCTCGTTACCTCGAACTAAGACAAACATTGTCACCGGATTATCCAACCAGAATCTACTAGTTCTGAATATGTCACAGTGAGCATAAACCAAACGTTACTCACATAATAGACATTAAAACTGCATCCAGAAAACTAAAACAAAAGAAGAAGAAGAAAGAAATAACATTTACTAGGGCATTATTTCAAGTTTAACCAACTGCTCAAGAAACTGCAAGATTCCCAAAGACCACGTTACAAAATCTATAGTTTGAAAAACAACTGCCATTAACTTTAATTTTATAAATCATACTCTCTATTCCCAAACCTTCCATTTAAAAAAAAAAAAAAAAGTTGATGACACAGAATGAACTCAACACCAAAAACACACATAAATAAATAAATACAAAGAGAACTTACTTGCCAGTTGTCTGCTTCGAAGAACTGTGGAATCAACTTCCTCAAACTGAAGAAAATCAAATCAAACATTGTTATTGACTCAGTGCTTCCATTTCAAAGTTCACACTCAAACATTGTTATGTTATTGGTGGTGGTGTTGCTTGTGGCATGTGTTGTTTGTTTTTGAATCTTCATGACTGGTATATAAGCTAGCTAACAGGTTTGGATTTTTATATTCATGTACTGTAATTTCCTCACTACAAGGTGTGCGTGCATGTGCATGTGCATGTGTGTGTGTGTGTGTGTGTATGTGTGTGCGTGACTGGTGTATGTCTGTACATTCATATGCTAAAAAAACTGGTATTAAAAAAAAAAAGAATTAAAAAAAGTGAAAAACAAGAAAGAAAAACCACTACTGACAGTGAAGCTAGCAACCAAAATGCCCTGCCTGACACTGCCATTATTCCTGCTGGTCAAAAAGTTCACCTCTTCTTCGCCGTTGTGCGCACCATTCCGTTCATGCCCTCTGTCCTTCTTTGATGACTGTGTAGGGTCAGACCCAGCTTTCTTCTTCTTGTTCACCGCTTTGGTGAAGAAGGCAGAGGTAGGGTCAAAATCCTGCAAGATGCAGCAGTTGACCGGATGCACACAAAATGCAATCAACATCACACATTTAAAGATGCAAGCTGGCCTGCAAACATGGAAACCGCAGTATTTCCATCTGTGGGTTTTCTAGGATTGTTTTATTAATATCCTACGGGTGCAGCCCTGTTTCTTCACTCTTTATATGAATGCAAAGCAGAAAAGGGCTGGGTTATGATGCAATATATACTTTTGCCACACATACCACTCTTGTTCATGGTGCTATTGAACACAGAATGCCATACACAAAATGGCAGTGCATACAGACAAAGTGCTTTCATGACTATTAACACTGATTTTCAACAAACTAGACCAAACCCAGCTGGAAAAACTATTACATATCCTATTACATAGCCTATCAACAGGGCCCATAATAGTGTTTTTGCTTGAAACCCCTTTAAACAATCAAAACCATACTCACAGCCTGTTCATCTGATGATGATCCACTGGCTGGTCTGCAACAACAGGAAACCATTAACAGACTGGACACACCTCCCACAGGAGAAGCATGCTGAACTTGCTATGAAACATCCCTGCCCCAACAGTGAAGTCCACGGGTGAAAACATTAGCAGTGCTCGCCACACAGGCTCATAAACACTATGCTTTTATTATAATCATAAAGACGGCAGCTCATGGCCTTTCAGACCTTCTAAGGGGAATCATGCGCCACGGACTAAATGGATCACCAATTCACTGCATTTCTCTCATATTTTGCTGAATGAATAACTGATGACATGTCTTCAAAAAAGCCATGAGCAAGAACGCAACGACTAGATCATTTGCCATCAACACCCAGTGGCATGAGCTCGTTCTCTCACAGCACAACACTTAATTGTTAGTTCATAAGAAAAGCCCAGTCAACCACAAAGGTCACGTGTAAGGAGAAAACAAGACTCATCAAAACCCCAAGCTGTTAAACAATCTGTTGAAGGCAAACAAAGGTCAGACCCATTACTAACAGAAAATAAGTGATATGTTGGACACACTCCGGCAGGGCCATGGTTTGCAATTGACTGATATATTCTGTGCACCTCTGTAGGTTTGTCTGTTGTGGTTACAAGTCAAGTATGCATGTGCTTGGGGCTTTTTATTAACAGTTAATCCCATTAAAAACTGTCACTATAATTCCTGAAAGTCCTTGCATGCTGATGCATCATGCACATGCTATTCAGATTAGTCAGACTGGGGGCAGCTGGGGCATACTTACTGAGTAGCTAGCTGGGAAACACTGATCAGCAGAGGCATATTCACTGAGCAGCAGGGGCATACTTACTGAGCAACAGGGGCACACTTACTCAGCAACACGGGCATACTTAGTTATTGAGCAGCAGGGGCATACTCACTGAGCAGCAGGGGCATACTTAATGAGCAGCAGGGGCATACTTAATGAGCGGCACGGGTATACTTAGCAGCAGGGGAATATTTAATCAGTAGCAGTGTGTGTATGTGTATAGTTATTGTTTGATAGGCAATAATGGTAGACTACAACATTTAAGGTTCTGTTTGTTGAAATGTATGTTAATCATAATGTGTTGTCATAAGATGTGTGAACAGTGCAGTGAGTTTCACACTGGTCAGAGAACAGCGCTTAATACTTTTCATCTGTCTTTTTATTCTTTTCTGGTTCACCACTTCCTTTATTCTTTTATTAATATTATTATTAATTAATACTTACTTTTTGTCTGTCTTTTTATTCTTTTCTGGTTCACCACTTCCTTTATTCTTCTTCTTGCCCTTTTCCTTCAGGGGAAAAAAAACAAAACAAAAAACATCATTATCACAGGGAACAGAAAACATTGAAACAAAGCACACTTCAATCTCAGCTGGTGACGGAATGCAAAAGACAGGGAGGGAGGGTTGGTGCAGGATGGGTGGGTGGGTCACAGATTTACAAGAATAAAAACAGAAAAAAAGGATGATGCATGTAGCATTATTCAAATTGGTGCCCAAACCTGCCAGTTGTAGGCTGTGACCTTAAGACTGATCACACATTTTGTCATGTTACTTTTTTTCTTCTGGTTCTAGCGGCAGCAGTGCACATGCTATCTTATCTAAACATCTTCCTGCGGTCACACTGCTCTTATCAGCAGATAACATGTGGCCACAGGTTGGTTCAAGACAGTTTTCAGAAATCCACAGGTTTGCAGGCTGGTGCAAGTTTTGTAACCTCAAGTTGGCGGTATCTGTGACTGTTAGGAGAAATTTGGTCAAAAAATAACCCTGCTTTTAAGTGCTAATCTCTGCCAACTACTCTCATCCCAAATCTCACCTTTGTGAGTTAATAGGTTATGATGAAGACTAAAGTGCACACAACACCAATGCAAAAATGTCAGCAGTGAGAATCATCTTCAGTGCCTGTACACATGTACAAAACTTCACATGAACTGATGAAGAGTTCTGCCCTGCCCCCAAAAGTCAATGACAAACCACAGGACAAAAGCCTGACAAGAGCCTTAACAAGACAGACATATATTCCAATAATATTACAAAGACTGGACTAATGTCATCTTTTCCCCCCCTTTTTTCTACATGAAAAAACACTTACAAGTCACACACACACATACACACGCCCCCATACACACACATACATCAAACTAATGTATTTTCTGCAACGCACTTGGCACAGAACGAAAGGCAAACATTTTCAGCATGCCAGCCCTTATCTACATTATGGTGCACACACCACTATCTTGTCCAAAAAGTACAGCTGTTTTATTCTCTTATTCTTTACTTCAGCACTACTCTCAGTGTTAACCTTCTCTTAGTTTCTTCTTTTTTCTTTAAAAAACAACATGTGCATTTGGAAGTATAATTGCAGATTATTACACTTATGTATACATGTATTATGTCCGCTTTTAGTGAGAAGGGAACTAGGGAAACTGACATTTAATAACATCCTGTTTTACTTTTACTGTCACAGAGTGTCAACCCTTTCTGTTCTTGAGTAATATATATTCATTAGAACTTTTAAATGGACCGAAAATGAAACTATCATATGACTGTGGAAGCAAGCATTTGAAAAAAACTAACCTGCTTCTGTTCTTGTTTTTCAAGCTTTTTTCGTTCCTTTCTTCTCTGAAATGGAGCAAAATGATTATGTTAAAACTTCAGGCAACACATTTTAATCAAGCAAAGAGCATAGGCACACAATATTGTCTACACTTGAGACACCAAATCAAAGTAAAGTGATCTAAAGTATGCAGAAAAAACACAATTTTTACATTTTCAACACTGTTGTGACCTTGAAAGTAGCTCTTCAAACTAAGTTCAATCTCAACAGGTTGAGTGGGTCAAGCATCCAATGAATCCATAAAATATATGCACATGTCCCTGGCCATACACACAGAGACTCTTATTATTATATTAATATGACTGTTTACCAACAAAACACTGTCAATAACCTAGTATGGGCTCAGAGCTGCTGCAATACATAATATTTTTGCTGCATGAAATATGCAGTTTTTACTGTGCATTAGTTAACCCCGTTTCTGCTGAGAACCCAGAGCTATCAAACTTTCAGTGTTTCCCTTGTTTAAGCCTATGGTAGGTCACAACACAGCTTCGTGTGCTCTGCCTGCTGCCAGGAATTCTGCCACTCTGGTTTCTGCCTTCCTGGTTTACTCAACTTCATTTTTTTCCCCAATACCCTTCAAACATAAAGTGACATGTGTCAGTTCAGATTTTTACTCCTAATTTAATTTTGTTTCATCCTGATTCCTGCAGTTGATGATGATGATGATAACTGCTTTTATATAGCGCTATTCTCCGCTCTCGAGCAGACTCACTGCACTCGCATGTGATTCTACGTGAGTGACTAACTATTTTATAGCGCTTTTTTTAATATTCACCGAAGTGGTGTACTTACAGTGCTGGCATGGCTGATGCCACATGAATCTGCTGCCATCTCAGCACGTTCTGTGTACACCAGACAACCATGCACCATGTCACGTCATGCAAAGCCACATACGT
Source organism: Alviniconcha strummeri (assembly GCA_963584105.1). Taxonomy (NCBI): domain Eukaryota; kingdom Metazoa; phylum Mollusca; class Gastropoda; family Provannidae; genus Alviniconcha; species Alviniconcha strummeri. The sequence continues at coordinate 32,437,323 of OY757542.1, forward strand.
AAGGTGTATGCGTGTTTAGTTGTAACCTGTCACCTGCACTTTTGGTAGGATGACCGGGATCTTTTACGCACTACTGCGATAACACGGGGGTGGGATGGATACTGAAATAGGAGTCAGCACAGAAAGTTGACCCTGGAGAAGAAAATTCTCCTGCCGCTCCCGCAGGGATTCAAACACGCAACCTTTCAATCACGAGTCCAGCGCTCTAACCACTGAGCTATCCCCGCCCCAAAAGCAGTTGACTGGGTATTAACTAACAAGTCTCTCCACTGCACAGTAAAACAGAAAGTGGCCACTACATTACTTAACACAGGCATACCTTTATTTACACATAATTATGTTCTTATAAGCAGTAAGTTAGCACACATCTCGTACAGACCTTTTTCTTTGCTCTCCTTTTTTCTGCTTTTCTCCTTTCCTTCTCCTCTTCTGTTATAAGTTCTTCAGCATTTCTGTTTATTTCCTGGATCAAATAAAACCACATCTTCACAGATTACACATGCTACAACTGTGTGTTTTTAGACAAGATGATTTTCCTAATATTAGATGAAACAATTTCAAAACCATCAGACCAGCAGTAGAGCAGATATGCATGTATTCTACTAAGGTAGAAGCAGAGGCATATAATATATATGACAAGTGTCATAATATCACAGTTAGTACTAAATGCTCAAACACACGCATATTGTTTCTTGTGTATGTCTGTAAATGCATGTGTGTGTGTGTGTGTGTGTGTGTGTGTGTGTGTGTGTGTGTGTGTGTGTGTGTGTGTGTGTGTGCATCCACATGCACATGTTTTAAAAGAATTTGTTTTTCCTCTTTGTGTGCATGTGTGTGTGTGTAAGCATGCATGCACGTGTGTCCCTGCTTGAACAAACACTAACTCAATAGGCTACTCATGTCATGCATATCATTTGAAGTAATAGCTAGTTTCCAGTTGAGAGATCCAAAAAAAGAAGGTAATAGTGATCAAAACAAAGGAGAAAATCCAAAGTCATAAACATTCACTAACCATCTGGGAAGTATATGTTAAAATAAATCAAATTTATTAACTGATAAACGAGGACATTACAAGAAAAGATTCAACACTACCACTGAAAACCTGACAAGATTAAACATGATACACAGATCTCCATGCACCCATTTCCAATAGCTTACCTCAGCTGTAAGTTGGGAATGCTGTGATAAACCATCTGTAGAATCTGAACAAAAATCAGAACATAAATGAGATTCCACATCTGCGTTCCATGCATGTCAAGATTATGGGGTTGTCTGGGGCAGTGTGGGGCAGTGTGGTACAGTGTGGTGCAGCATGGTGTGGGTCACAGGTGGGGTGATGTAGGGTGGGGCAATGTGGCATGGCATGGTGTGGGGTCACAAGTGTGGTGGGATGGTGCAGGGTCACAGGTGGTGGTGTGGAGGCAGGTCAGGTCACAGGTAGTGTGATGTGGGTTGGGTTAGGGTCCTGGGTGGTGTAGTGGGGTGTGGCATGGTGTGGGGTCACAAGTGTGGTGGGATGGTGCAGGGTCGCAGGTGGTGGTGTGGAGGCAGGTCAGGTCACAGGTAGTGTGATGTGGGTTGGGTTAGGGTCCTGGGTGGTGTAGTGGGGTGTGGCATGGTGTGGGGTCACAAGTGTGGTGGGATGGTGCAGGGTCGCAGGTGGTGGTGTGGAGGCAGGTCAGGTCACAGGTAGTGTGATGTGGGTTGGGTTAGGGTCCTGGGTGGTGTAGTGGGGTGTGGCATGGTGTGGGGTCACAAGTGTGGTGGGATGGTGCAGGGTCGCAGGTGGTGGTGTGGAGGCAGGTCAGGTCACAGGTAGTGTGATGTGGGTTGGGTTAGGGTCCTGGGTGGTGTAGTGGGGTGTGGCATGGTGTGGGACCATATGTGATGTGGGTGGGGTCATATGGTGTGGTGTTATGTTGGATGGGGTCATGGGTGGTGTGGTGTAAGATGGGATCCTGGGTGGTATAGGGTGGGGTCACAGGTGGTGTGGTGTAGGGTGGGGCCACGTGGTGTGGGTCACAGCATTGTGATGCAAATGATGGGGTGCAGGGGGATGGGGGGTCACAGATGGTGCAATGTGATGATGGGATGGCTTGCAGATGGTGTGGTGTGGGGGTGGATGGGGTCACAGGTGGTGTGGGGTTGCAAATGATGGGGTGCAGGGGGATGGGGGGTCACAGATGGTGCAATGTGATGATGGGATGGCTTGCAGATGGTGTGGTGTGGGGGTGGATGGGGTCACAGGTGGTGTGGGGTTGCTGATGGTGTGGTGCTGGGCTGGGTGGGGTCATAGGTGGTGCGGTTGGGTTGGGTTGCAGGTGGTAGGGTGTGGGTCGGGGTGGGGTCCTGGGTGGTGTTTGGTGGACAAAAGTGGAGTTGTATTACTGGCTGAAAGAAAACAGTTGTTCATTAAATCAACTCAGTTTAGCTTTCTGGGGATCTCATGACCATGAACTCTGGCCGCAGGTATAATTACATTTACGCTGTCTGAGAAAGAGCAATGGTTCATAGTCTCTACAGAGGCAAATGTTTAACTCTTTGTCATGTCTGAGAAATAGCAAACATTCCACAGCTCTGCCCAGATGCCACTCGCCACAAAGACATCTAATACCAATAATTAACACTTCAAGCACTTCATCTTTATATAATCTGTAAACACCATAGGGTAGGAAGCTGACTGACTGAATCCTGCTGCCAATGGGTGCTACTTCATGTGCAACTGCTGCCCTGCTACTGGCATTAACTGACAGAAGTAGGTTCAGCCCTCTGTAAGCATATGAATGGCTTTTTGAAAAGTACAACTACAAGAAAATCAAGTTAGTTACTAGCAGGTTATTTGCTATGTAACACCCAGTCAAGTGCAAACGACACCTGGTGTATCAAGAGCAAAGCACAATTCGTAATTTCACAAGTCAAGTCTGATTCACTGCGAGTCAGTGGGACTGCAGGCACTGAAAACTGGGTCAGCCAGTGTCATAACACACACTACTTCATGTTTGATTTTGAAGAGGTGCATGAGGCAAAACTGAAGTTAAATGAAACGAGAAGGCAGAAATTAGAACAGCAGACTTCCTGGCAGGAGGAAAAGCATGCAGAACTACATACTGACCTACCTACCGGTACTGCTGGCTGAAACCCTTTGACAGTTAAAGACACACATCACAGGGGACCTTAAAGGACAAGTCCAAGGTTAGGGGTGATTTTCGACACGATTTCCGTAAAAGCTCGCTGAGAAAGATGTAGGTGAAACTGTGATATGAGGGTTATAAATGCATGAAAAAAAAGGCATTTTCTGTCGTACCAAAAGTGTTGCCATGACGCCCAAATCACGTGACCATATGCCTACTACATCTCTCTGGGGAGTCGCTGCAAAACGGCCAACTTGAGCTCCGAAGACAAAACTGATACTTTGCCCAAGAGACCGACAAGGATACAACCATATCAGTTTGAGCCTGTCTGGCAGGATTTTGAAAGAGTACCAGAACATCATGTCAGCTTTGAAGCAAATCCCATGCGGTATTCCATGGGGTTTGCGAAATCGCACTCACTGAAGTGCTCACTACACAAATGGGCGTGATGTGGCACAGCAAAAAAGTCAGCTCGTTTGAATTGTATAAACTTAATCCACTTTCACCTCACTGCGGGTCAATTGCGCCGGGGCTCGTGCATTGTTATACCTGGGGTCGTCTGCGAATTGTTACAGTTCGCGGCAACACAGTAGGCCAGTATAGTTAACTTTTTTGTCAACCACACGCATACACAGTTTACTGAAGAATCTAAGATGGCAACCGCACTGACTCCCCAGACTGACGTCACTTCCGGGGAAGCCTACAGAAAATAAAATCAATTAAAAACCCAATTAAACAACAACAAAATTATTTCATTAAATCTGAAACTAGTGACTCATCTGTCAATCATTTCGATAGTCATTTTGCATACTTAAAAACCTTGGACTTTTACTTTAATTCTTGCATCAGCAGTACTATGCACATTTGTTTTTCAGCACATCACCCCATGACCCAAAACAAGGCAAAACAGACATCAAATCTCAAACAGTTAAATGAACAGGACACCACAAGAAAACATAAATTTTCTGATCAATAAATGTTGACCATCACTGATTTTTCTTTCAGCAAGACTGAAATAGTGAAAAGGTTTAGAATGGTAAATAAATATTTGTAAAAATCAAAAAAACATGCCTCTAAGATAAACAGCCCCCCAAAGAATCAACAGATATGGGAATTAGTAAGTGCTCAAAAGACGTCACAAACACTCCAACAAAGACCTGTCACCTACAGTAACTCTCACCTGGCATGCAAGCAAATTTGAGGTACATGAACTCCACCATAGATACATCCTCAGCCCCCAAAAGATAATCCACCCCAGACACAATAAAATAGTCACAGAAGTCAAACATACCCCAGACACATTACTAAAACGGGGTCACAAGCAAACCCAACCTCAGACACATTACTAAAATGGGGTCACAAGTAAACCCAACCTCAGACACCATACTAAAATGGGGTCACAAGTAAACCCAACTCCAGACACAATACGAAAATGGGGTCACAACAAGTAAACCCAACCTGAGAGACAATACTAAAATGGGGCCACAACAAGTAAACCCAATCCCAGACACAATACTAAAATGGGGTCACAACAAACAGATGGTTTTATCACCAAAGGCCAGTCAGGGTGGGGTTCACTGAAAAGCAAGATGTGTCCATAGTTCACAAAGACAGTGCCACCCATAACTAGGCATAAGGTTTAACTTTCAAGCCTGACAACAGTCGAAACAAAAGCAGCCATGTATGCCTTGTGAAGTGACAGCCAGACCACAAATGCAATCGTTATATGCCTTGTGAAGTGACAGCCAGACCACAAATGCAATTGTTTTGCTCCAAAAACAAATTCTGATGAGTGGAACAGTCAGTCCAGATGGACATGATAATGTTTGACAGCCCACAAAGACTCCTGTGGATCTACTGTCCTGAACATGCTGAGTCAAGGGAAATGACCAAAGAGATACAGACTGGTGGCAAAGCAACCAGCACAAGTGGCCTGTGTCCCTGAAAATCTTATAAGTGTTGAGGAGCTTGAGACACTACCCTCACACACAAAGTCAAGGACATCACAGTGCTAGAGGGGAGACGTGTAAGAAGTGGCAGTATCTGATGATCTATGTTCACAAAGCAAGACGGGCTTATTGTCAATCAGATCAACACTGGGACTGTTTCTGGGGCACAAAACATCTGGGAGAAGAGATGAAATGGATACTAATTATTATCCATGGGTTTTCATAAGTATATTATGCAGAGCTTGGTATGAATTAAACTGAGATTTTAAGACATGTGATGAAAAAGTGTTCCATATTATTTGCCAATCCAATCTGATTTAGGGGCAAAAGAAAATGAATAAATAAGAAGACAATGAACAGCACATTATTACCTCTTTTCTTTGTGAGCCCTTTCACTTTTCCAGGGAAAAATTTCCCAAACTGCAGCTCTAGTTTTTCCTCCTCATCACTTTCATCTGTCTCGTCATCATCAGAAGATGTGGAATCGTCGGAAACACCATTCAATACACCTGATGAATAATAGGCAGTTTGGCTACTGGATTTGCAAATACATTAATACGATAATAAAGATGAAGAAACAACTCAAGAAATCTACAACAAAGATAAAAAAACTAAATGACATACATACTAACAAAACCAATTCAAATAATTGTGCACAAACAATTTGAAGTTTGAGAAACACTGTGAATTTTCAAAGTTGCGAGGTGGACGCGCAATAGATGGCCGAAAAACAACAAAAGCCTTACTGTTAGCAATGGCACCGGAGCTTCATCCTTTGAGATTTGAACTGCAAATTTGACTCAGTTGCTTACCAAACTCACAGAGCTTCATCTTTGGAGATTCAAACTGGAAATTGTGCAGTCAGTAGGCCCCCCAAAACCCAAAAGTCAGATGTGGACATTTCTGACTTGGGATTTCTTTTCTTTTCTATGCTTTTATTTTTTAGTGAAAAAAATCAAAACCTGTTGGGTATACAAGAACACTGTATTCGCAAAATGGGAAAAATACGAAGTGAGCTGAAACTTTCATTCGGTGTTATTATTAATTTTTTAAGTTGTATACCGGGATCATTTGACACAGTTACTTCCCTTTGCAAGGGATTTCGTAGCGAAAGGGCAGCGGCTGGTCCGGGGCCATGTGGGTTAACATGCATTATGTGCCATACAATCTATATTATTACCTCTTCTTTTTTTTAAGTGTATAAGTTGTTTTCTGTGATGCGATATATATTATCATATGTTTTATAGCCACATACTTAGTGTTTCAAGAGAGATAAAAATGGAGATGAGTATCAAATTTTCTACACAGCTCCAAAATCTAAAATGACATAAAATATGATCCAAACACATAAAACTATGTTCAAAAGAGCACTATTAGGACAAAACAAAACATGCAAATTTTGGGGGTAATAGCCTTTATCAAGCTACAAAATGACTCTTACTGTCTTAGGGGTAATCCCCTTTATCACGCTATAAAACAACACTTAAACAACACTATTTGTAGCTTGATAAAGGGGATTTTTAAGTGTCATTTTGTAGCTTGATAAAGGGGATTACCCCAACAATTTGTATGTAATGTTTTGTCCTAATAAACAGTATTCTTTTGAACCTTTTATATGTTTGGATTTTGTTTTAGAATGCTAGCAGTCATTCTTGCTTCAGATTTTTGACATAAAATATATTCTACAACTACAAGGATGTCTGGAGAGAAAAAAAACTGAAAAAATAATTCACATGCCTGAACTGAAAAATGGCCCTTGATTTACACAGCACAAGAACCAAACTCTAGAGAATAACAAACATTTCTCTTAGTCTTACCACAGAACATAACTTATACAGTTATTTGTACTAGTAGTACGACATACAGTTTGTAGCACCAAACTTACTGGTATTTGAAAAGTAGACATCTTGAAAAAACTTCCTTGCTTCTGCCTGCAAAATCAAATGGTTCATTTTGTTTTTCATTTTTTTTTTTTTTATTGTAATGGATACGAGTGAGCAAAAAGTAAAGAGCACTACTCAAATGTTGATTGCTTTTTTGAATTGTACCAAAATTTTGTATAATTCCAAAAAGCAATCAACTTTTTTTCTTCTTTTTTTGTAACTTAATGATAATGTCTGTACATGGATGTAAGTTGTAACCTTACTAACTGCTAAAATAAAATTAAAAAATATATCAAGGCGCTAATGATCAAGTTATTAATAATTATGCAACTTTATTCAAACAATGACATTCCAAGAAAAGAAAAAAAGCAGTACACAATGCTAAAAATAATACAGGAAGATCTAACCAAAATATATCTACCAACAGAACAACTACCAACAGATCTGCCTGTATACAATTAAGCCCGTTCTTAACTGGGCGAATGTTTGTTTGCCCGAACATACTTTGGACACTTTGATGAACTATGATTCGTTTCTTAACTGAACTTTTAGTTCGTCGAATATGGTTCGGACAGTCCAAACTTTACTTCATTCTCAACTGGCTTGTAATGAGATGCAAGCTTTAGCCCAAATATGTGGCAGACGCGCAGCAGACAGCATGATCGAAAATGTAGGCTAAAGTCAAGTCAATATACTTTCATCATCCCTCACAGGGTAATTCAACTAATACTATCTCATTCTGGGTCTCTGAAACAAGGCTGCGCCTCCCACATGTCAACAAATAAACAAACTCCCTCCGAAGCAAGTGAAGAACCTAGCGACACCGTTATCCATTTTTATTTTTTCTTCATCCACAGGAGAGCTCTGCTGTCAGTCAATCAGAGGCAATGATCGTTGAATAGGGCGAATGTTCCCAGAACATGTTGAGTGAAGCTTTTTGGACCCCGAATATAGCTTCAATGAATACTTCCAACTAGGTTCGCGAAGAAAAGTTGGCCCAATTAAGAACCAACTAGCTTCGCCGAATACTTCCAACTTGGTTCACGAAGAAACATTCACCCAATTAAGAACTGGCTTTAAAAAGGAAAAGCTTTGCCAATAGAATTTTGATGTGAATAATCTTTCACTGAGTTTCTCTCCTTTGAACTTACTTGAACTATGAGTATGAAGTTAAAGGAATTTAAATATTTGAAAAATACAATATCTTTGTTTTTCTTCAAGGCTGGACAGAAAACCACGTCTGCATGCAAAATTCAAATTTATCAGAACTCCCTTCAAACAGATGCATATTTCATGAAGATGTTTTACTTTTATTTCTAACAGTTCAAACCTGACCAAAGACAAACACAAAATAGACTCAGCTTAGCACTGAAATACTTACTACTGTCATTTCTTGTGAGTTGTTAAAAGCCAGCAATTTGTAAGCTTGGGTGATTTGTCTAAAACGCTGCAAAGAGAACATGAACAATGCAATTTAATGTACATGATATATATATATTATATAACTTGTATAATATTAATCTATAAAAAATGTTGTTTTTAAGTTTATTAGTAAAAACCCAACAACTGTTTCTGAGGTTGCACTGACAGTGACACTGTCTGAATTACATCATCTCATGCTCAGCACCATTTTCTTCTTATGAATAATAACTAATAAGTAATACGAACAATCACTCAACACAGCAAGAAATAATCCAAGTTTTTCTAACCCAACTGAGGACTGAAACCAAAAGCATTATTTATTATTTCATTCATTTTTTCTCTCAACAGTGTTTCTATGACCTCTTGGGTGTGGTGACACGGTCCAAAAACCACAATGACGGACAGTGTGACGGTTCAGTGTCAGGACTGTGTTCAACTTCAAGTCTTCAACAACAAAATGCTGAACCAACTACCAAAAATGAGTCTCATGTTGGAAAAATGAAATGTGCAAACAAAATTTTGCTTTTAGTTTTACACTATTGCTATTACTGTGGCCCCTGACAAAAAATTTTTTATTATGTTATGATACATTGTTCATGAAACTTGGTCATTTAATCATTACTGTTTTACTTAACTGACACTGAAATTTACGTACACATTTATATACAGAAATCCAACAGTGTCAGATAAACCCAGGTATGTTTTACACACATCAGTGACAGTCACCAGTAGTCCCATTTAATGCCGGTTTTAACAGATTTTCCTTCCATACTGTATACTACCATTAAGGCATTATAACATTACAGTGCAGCCATAAAGTTACAAACACATGTATTATTGTACATTCTTGACTTACTTTTACTGCATCTGGCGCATTATTATGCTTCTCTGGATGCCACTTTAAAGCAAGCTGTTTGTATTTTCTCTGCAAACTTTCCAAATCTGACCCTGTTGAACAACACACACATTAAATATTATATATTATTATGGAACAGATTTATAATATTATAAATGTGCATACACCATACAGAATATATATTATAAGCACTAAATAATTTTAAGTTAAAACAAAGGCGTACTGATCAGCAACAGTCACAAGTTGATGGAATGTCACTGTCACTGTCAATCATAAACATAAAACTATTATTGTATTAAAAGTGATTAAGCACAAAATGCACACCTGTGGCAGTATCCAAGGCTTGATGCAATAAACTGACATGCATCACCAGCACATGCTGAAATTTGATCCAGATACACTAGTTACTCTTAGTAAGAGTAGAACTGTAAGTGTAACTGTAAGAGTCTTACACTAGTTACAGTTTTAGTCTTGTGTGTGTGTCTGTGCATGTACGCGCGTGTGCACACACACACACATTACTGCAAATCATACCAGCTGCAATAAGATCAGTTAATCAGACACTAATTGACTAAAGTGTATCCTGTATTAACTATTATTACTAACTACTGATGTATGCATTAGATCTAAATTGTATACTTCATGTGGTACTGGTTCAGTGGCTGCAACAGTGCAAGTGCAATAAGTTCAAAAAAATTAAGTGTAAACTCAACAGATTCTAATGATAGTTTGTTATTACATTATTGGTGACACTGAAAGCAGCATACTTTAAATAATTTACTGTTTAATTTTTTATAAAATCACCATTGATTCAGCATCCAAATTTTCCATGGCTTTAGTTTATGGTGGACAATTTCTTCAAAACTTCTTTTGGCCAGCATGCAAACAGGCTGAACAGTGCCATCTAACTCAAGTGAACATACTCATTAACTTAGTAAAGTCAGTTACTGATACAAATATTTAGTAACTTTAGTTTAAACTAAAGGGAAATTGTCAGGTGAAAATTACATGTATATAAAACTAATTACATGTAAATGGTGTATGTCTTTAGAGAGAAATGTCTGACCAACAGTTTTTACACTGTGTGACTGTAACTAGTGTAAGCATATATTTATTAATATTATAAAGCAACACTCCAAGTCCAACAGCTATATCTTATTTCTATACTTCAGTCTTGCTCTGAAAGTAAGTCAAGGTCCACTCCTGCCCTGTTTCATATTAAAATGATTAATATTATGGAGTAAAAACTAAAAATGTTTTGTTTTTGTTTTTAAGCAATGAACCATTCCAAATTTCTGACAATATGGGGCCAGTCTACATTCATCATTTCACTTTTTATAGAGACATTCACTGACTCAGATAGTACACCACTTCTCTTTTTTTCTTTTCTGGAGACAAACTGCATAATATTATCTTTTCAACCATGTTCAATGCCCCTTCCATTTGGGTAGCCACATTCTGTCTTTGATCATTTGATGGTTGACCTATTTTTCATTTCTTGTTAATCAGAATGGGAATTAAGGGAGTCTTTCGTTTACTGTGTCAATGTGTGTTTCAACAGTACAGCTGAAAATGCTTGGGTTTAACACTAACACTGTAACAGGCACACAAATGTCACTGTGTAACTGGGGAGCAGGGATAGCTCACTGGTGCAGCACCAGACTTGATCAAACAGTCTCAGGTTCAAGTGCAGGCAGGAGTGGCAGGATAAAAAATTAAAAATCAAGGGTCATCTTTCTGTGCTTACTCTTTGGGTATACATCTCCTGTTAGTGTTACTGCTGCAACTGCAGTAGTACATATAGTAACATAAAACTAAAATATCCCAGTCATTCCGTCAAAAGTACAAGTGGCAGGTTACAGCAACAGGGGTTGCATCTACAGATGTATGTATTCATTTCATGTGGCTTCAAATAAAGTGACAGTCAACTGGTGGTTGTATGGTGTATACTGAATGTGTGCCGAGATGTATAGCAGCAGTTTCACATGACACCAGACTTGTACAAGTTATAACAACCAAACAGCACTGTAACTAGTGTAAGTACACCACTTCAGTGGATATTCAAAACACATTATAAAATTAAAAAAGGCTACAGTCACTCATTAAAAATCACATGTGACAAGAGTGCAGTGAGCCTGCTCAACAGCAAAGAATAATGCTATATATATTATTATAATTTAGCGATCAATCATAATAACTGTTATTACGTTAATGCAAGTGGTTTTACAGGTGGTTTGTACATAGAACATAAGGCTCTTAAGAGAATCTGTGCTCAACACCGACCCTCAGAGAAAATCCCTTTCCACATTGAGGAGCTGAACCTTTTGTACATAGCAGCAGTTTCAACAGCAGTGTGCCAGACATGACACTCAACTAAGTTTACTGAGGAACATCCCTGCCCCGGGCCAGTCTCATGAGTTTGTCAACATTAAGAGGCTTGTTCCCTGTCACTAGTGTCAGTATTAGTTATTACACTTACTTGGCCTTTTCAGATTTCACACTCAAATTTTCATCTCATTCACTATTCAGTCACTGCAATGGACCGGTGACACTTGCATTACTTCAGTTCACACACCGGATGTTTCTTTACACACCTGATCTACTGGCTAAAACTGTTGTTCTTGTAAGTATCCGTGTCTTAAAAAAAGAAATTCTAACAAATACTAATGTCTGATGTTATTTTTCAAAGTGTTTTTTTTTTAGTAATTAATCACTTCTCCAAAGAAGAGAGGTGTGTTCTATAAAAGTATAATACAAATTACAAACTGAGTTCTTCACCTGATGTTCCTAATACTAATACTGTAGTGTAATACTAAATTACTAATACTAACACTTTCTCGGTGTCTCACATGCCATGTGTGTGATCATGATAATTGATCATGGTGCCCTAAATGGCCTAATACCGTTCATTACCTGCTTTCCACCCTTGTGACATCAAATATTCGTACTTAATTTTTTAATAAAAATATTTAAAAAATCATACATGGACTAGTGCAATGACACTTTCACAGTGTCACAGTACGAAAAGCACCTCAACTCGCATTCGTATTTCATGGAACATTTGGAAATAAATTGTATCACTCAGCATCCGGCTCTGTATCATAAATAGTCAAAGAGAAATCCAAGATAAATTAATGCCACGTTTTTGCGTATTCGAGTGACATTGACAGGGTGACCTCATCTCAAGCTGATTTTAATCTCCGGAGTCCCATTTCCTGGAAACTGCCACTCCTGTCAGACATGCCTTGAGCGAAAATCAAGACAAGGGGATTTACCGTTGAAGACAGGGTTCTAAGCACTGTCGTGTCAACCAAACTTTCAAATACACACCTGCAGGTATTTCCAAAAGACCGAAGGCAGCTTCTCTTGTTAATCCCATCTTTGTAACAGCTAATGTTTGAAGTATACACGATTCGAGCCAGCAATATTACATCCAACTGTTACCTTTATCACAACTATATTGCCGCCATGTTTTGTGCAACTCATTCTAGTCACGTGATCAACAGAACAACCGGGATTTTACGAGATCAAAACAAATTATACACGTGTCTAGTGTCCAAAGCGAAACCATATTAGTCCCGAAACTAACTGTTCAGTTTCGAAGCTTCCGGACATTAAAAAATAAATAAAATCCAAAACAAATGAAACCAATCATCAACTATGAAAACGTGGAGGATTTTTCCTTTCAGTAGAGCAAGCAGCTTTCGTACCTTAGCCGTCTCAGTGCCTAAGCATGGCCACGAGTAAACAATTTTAAAACAAAAGGTGCCTTTCTGTGGAACAACCTACCTCTGACAGTCAGATCTTGCCAATCACTCAGCTCCTTCAAGCAAAAACTTCGTGTACACCTTAAAGCAGAGTTGGGGTTGCCTTCGCCGCTAGAGGGATTGGCTAGAGGCGGCCTAGACTGACACCCTGTCGGGGTTCACTATTAAGGGCCAAAATAGACTAATTTGCCAGAGTGTGTGTTACATGCTCAGAGTACGTTACCCGCGCTTACACTGGCTTTAGGGGCTCCACTGATTGAGGGGTTGTCAGTTTAGCGCTGCTTAGACTGACTGGCCGGAATAGCCAGGGCTGCTTGAGGAGGTTGGTTACTGAGAAGCCGACCAAGAGGCCTAATGGGCCGTCTCAAGGGGCTGGCTGGTGGCTGTTAGCGGCCGTCAGCCTAGAGGCTCAGAGCACCAGCCGCGCTTACGAGAGCCGCTAGAGAGGATCGCCAGGCCGGCGGTTGCGGTGAGCGCGGTTTAGGCGGCCTAGCCGGGTAAGGCGTTAGGCTGGTGAATCAGAGGGACCTCGGTTCGAATCCGCGGCTTCGGCTCTCCTTTTTCTTCGAAAAGGTTGTGGTCTGTGGACACTGTCTCGTGACTTTGTCCTTCACAATTAATGAAACATTACAACGGCTCTCATCGTTGCCCATCTGAATTAAGGCAGGTCATTCTGGTGGTGAGAGTGTAGCGATATGTATACCTTCCTCTACCGCCACACTCCCCCTCCCCCCTAATAAGCCTTGTGGTTTCTGTAGACGTTAAGCACCACCTTTACTAGGCCGGTTGCTTAGAGGCAGATAACCGCCGGGCCTTCTGAGGGTTGGTTAGAGGCCTAGAGGCCCAGTCGGGGTTGATTAGAGGCCAAGGTGGGCTCAGTAATAGGGCTAACTGGGGGTTGTTAGAGGCTTAGAGCATTAGCCGCGCGTACAGGGTAAGTAAGTAAACATGGTGTTTAACGTCCACACTCGGAAACCATAAGGCTTATTAGGGACGGGGAGAATGGGGGGAAGGGTGTATGGAGGTGGGGGAAGAGGGAGAGTATATGCCTATCGCTACACTGTCACCACCAGAATGATTCCTGCATTAAGATTGGCAGCGATGAGAGCCATTTTAATGTTTTAGTAAGAAGTGATGGACAGAGTCACAAGACAGTGTCAGTCCATAAACCACAACCTTTTTGAAGAGAAAGGAGAACCGAAGCGGTATCGAACCGAGGTCCTTCCGCTTACCAGCCTAACGCCTTACCACTAGGCCAAACCAGCTCACAGCGTACAGAGGCCAGGACCAGTTTGCTTTACGTCCACAGAAGCGAGGTGGCTTATTAGGGACGGGGACCGGGGGGGGGGGGGGGGGGGGGGGAAGAAAGAGTGAAGGCTCGACCGCGGATACCGCCCGAAAAAGACCGGAGAGACCGTGGACCGCCGCTAGAACAATGGAAGTGTTAAGGTGGTGTCCCCTCGCCATTGCCCAGCGACTAGCACGCACATGCAATCACACGTACACGCCGCACACACACAACATACAAGCACAAACACTCAGTTTTGTCAAATGCCGCGACGAGTCAAGAGTTTAATTAAACTGACAATTAATCATGGTTACAGGGTCGTTTATTTACATGTTTGTAATCAAAGACGCAAGATAAACGCACTAAAAAAAACTTTTTTTTTTTCTTTTTTCATTTTTGATTGGTCGTTTCCTCGTTGTGCGTGCATGCGTGTGTGTGTGTGTGTGTGTGTGTGTGTGTGTGTGTGTGTGTGTGTGTGTGTGTGTGTGTGTGTGTGTGTGTGTGTCAGTGTGTGTGTGTGTGTGCGCGCGCGCGCGCGTGCGCGTGCTGGATGGAAATGTGAAAAACAAAACAAAAAACTCTTTAGCCACCGCAGACAGGGCGACACGCGGCAGTAGCATGCTGCACAAGAGAAAAACGTCACATGAAGAGTTTCTGTGCAGTGGCTCCGTGTGCGAGATAAGCCACGTTGCTTGACTGCGCGTGCAGAAATCGTCACGTGTCGCGCGAGGCGTTGCTGCAGCCAACCACAGTGCAGATCACGACAATGTTCCTCGCACGCACGTGCGTGTGTGTGCGTTTTGTTGATGGCGGACGTCTGCACGGACTTACAGAAGCCCACGGATGTACACTTTCGATTGAGTTAGCTTATGCATGTCAATGTTGTCGTTTGTATGCTTACTGCGCTACAAGACACTTTCCTTCTTGCAAAACGTTGTGACTGAATAAAGAATCCGAACCTGAATCGGCTTCTATGCCATGTCACTAAGTTTTCTCTCACCGAAGGTGGACTCGAGATGTGCAACGTGAGCAAGGACCTCGGTGCGTGCTGTGTACAAAAACGAGGCGAGGCAGGCACCCTCACCCTGCCTCGACCAGGAGTCAAGCCCTGGCCGCCACAGGATTTCAGTACAGTCATGCGCGGCGTTAGCCAGCTGGACACGGACCCTCTCCTTCAGTTTTAACTGCCATGGGATCTTTTCCCTGTCGCCGGTACGGGCTACCTAGGGGTGTTCAAGCCCGGAGTCGTATATCAGGGCAATGGACGAAGAAATGGCTTTTAAGAAGAGAAAGATTTTCAAAGAAGACTTAAAAGAACTGACAGAGGTAGAATGACGGACACTGAGACTGATACAGGGAGTTGGTTCCAGATAACTGGAGCTTGGTAAGACCAAGAGAAAGAGTGCTGACCACTGACTTTGTCCGGAAGGACGGTATTCTGAACAATCGGGTATCTGGACAAGATAAACGTCGCACACACACACACACACACACACACACACACACACACACACACACACACACACACACACACGCGCGCGAGAGAGAGAGAGAGAGAGCGAGCGAGCGAGAGAGCGTGGCATTGTTGAAAACTTTAAAAATAAACACCGTGCTTAACGTTCACAGAAACCACAAGGCTTATTAGGGACGGGGAGAAGGGGCGGTTGGGGGGGGGGGGGGGGGGGGGGGGAGGAGGGTATGGAGATGGGAGATTACATTAATAAACCAACTTTCGTTCAGCTGTCTTTATGATTACAATATATGAAGGAAAAAGCAAGGCCTACTGTGAGAAATAACAAGCGGTGCAGAACAAGAGGAACGTCTCGCTGAAAAAAAAAAAAAAAAAGACTACACGGATACAAACCACATCAAATTTGTAAGGATTAAAATAAAATTAAAAAAATCACGATGAAGAGATCTATCTCGAAACGTTTTTCATATATATATATATCCACGTTTTTCTTTATAGATATAAAGAAAAACGTGGAGATATATACATACGCGTCCGGTCCTTCTGGCGAGAACATTTCCCCCCTTTTTTTTTTCTCCTTACATTATTTTGAATGTTGGATTGCGTCAGTGTGTCTGACTTAAGGGTTGACGGCTAAACTGATGCAATGGAGCCAGGACATTACACAACACTTGCTGGAGTATCTGAATCGAACATACCGCCCTCTTTCTGAGCCCGTCTTATACTGCAGAACCGACTACCTCAGATTATCATCCTTCAAATGTGTACTCGTCGACTGGTATAGCCAGCCTAGGCGGTGACCCTGGCCTCTTTCTGGTCCCGGCCGTCTTCACCTCGCTAACCGTAAGTAAGTAAACATGGTGATTAACGTCCACAGAGACCATAAGGCTTATTAGGGACAGGGAGAAGGTTGGGGGGTGGGGGGTGGGGATTCTATACCTATCGCTACACTGTCACCACAAGAACGACTTCTGCATTAAGGTGGGCAGCGATGAGAGCCATTTTAATGTTCAACAATTGTGAGGGACAAAGTAACAAGACAGTGTCCACAGACCACAACTTTTGAAGATAAAGGAGAGCCGAAGCGATTCGAACCGAGGTCCCTCTGCTTACCAGCCTAAGGCCTCACCGCTAGGCCAAACCGGCTCACACCGCTAAATTGATCGTGTTTACAGCGCTGTTCTCCGCTCTCGAGCAGATTCACCGCGCTCTTATCGCATGTGGTTGTGAATGAGTGGTTTTATTTATAGCGCGTTTTGAATAGCCACCAGTGGTGTACGTACAGCGCTGTTTGGTTGCATGGCTGATGCTGCCGCGTGAAACTGCTGCCGTATCGGTGTGGTTCCATGTACACCAGACAACTATGCATCATGTCACGTCACTGGGGTGCATGCGTGTTTAGCCGTAACCCAACACCTGCACTCTTGGCAGAATGACCGGGATCTTTCACGTGCTGCTCCATTAACACGGGGATGGAACGGATACCAAACTAAGAGTCGGCACACAAAACTGACCCTGCAGAAGAAAATTTCTGTCGCCGCTCCTACTGGGACTCGAACCCGCGACCTTTCGATCACGAATCCGGCGCTCTAACCACTGAGCTAGTCCCGCTCCCTTTGGGTCCCCTAAGTCTTCTCTCTCTGTTGTTGTTATTAATACTGGAAGCTGCCCCCACCCCCCACCCCGTAAAAGACCAGTCTTCAAAGTGAAGTTACATACTGCACAACGTGTAAACGATACCAGTAATAAACTTAAAAAACTGCTGGTCTTTTGCTTTAGACAACCGAATTATTGATGAAATTTCTCCCGAAAGCCGTCTGAGTGCTGGGGCCACACACGATGAAAGTGTCACACAAACACAAAGCTACCGTTCCAACAAGTTTCAGGTCACCATGTGATTTTAATGAAATGACGGCAGCTTGAAAGATGATGTATGAGCCAATCAGAATGATGCTTCAAATGAACAATACCCATACAACACTGAATGAAATGAGCTCTTTTACCATACAATAAAATGTAGCATGGTTTATATCAAACAATATTCCATACTTCATATGCAACCCAATGTACACACACAACAATCACACACCATACATACATAGCCAAGATCAATGCCGTGTCAAAAATATATATGTATAAAAAGCATCATTTTCAGTGTAAAAACAAAAAACAAGAACACAAAACAAACCACTTGCACACAGATCAGTAACATTTTTATTTTTTTATTTTTAGACAATCTTCTCCAAAGTTTAGAATTTCTGAACAGAAAGGTACAGGTTGTCTTTTAAACACACACATTTTCACCCACAAAGAGGGAACCATCAGAATTTTACTGCAAGAGTGGACAGAGCCACACAAGACTTTTTACAACACTTTCACACTTCATAAATAGATATACAGCATTAACAAAAACTTAAAAACAAACAAAGATGCAGCTCAAGGTGGATGACAAAAGAGGCTTAGTTTAAAGTCCTGCAACAAACCGGGAACTGTTTCAGGATGTCAACCAAAAACTGAACAATAAAAGGAGGAAATACTTGAGGCTGGGCTGTGGTACTTCATACAAAGACAGCAGTCCAATAGAAACTAGAGCGTAAAAGGAAGTGAGAAGCCCAAAGACAATGACAGAAAGTTGAGCTGAAAACCCTCCGTTGGGACACCGTGAAGAGAAGGGATTAGTCAGGCAAGGGTGGTGATGTACTGCTCAAAGATAGACAGGCATAAACGTCAAAGGTAGGAAGGGGTAGAGAGGTCTGAGATGGGGTAAACGGGAAGTCAGACAGTGTGGACTGAAGGTCAGAAACAGGCAAGAGTGGACAGGTCAGCCAGAGTGGAGTGGAAGTCAGAGAGTGCAGAGTGGAGGTCGAGGCAGCGAAATGTGGAGGTCAGCGATAGTGAGAATTAGAAGTCAGAGACAGGGTGGGCAAGAATGGAGAGGTAAAAAAAAAAGAAAAAGGGTGTGGAATGGAGGTAACAGGAGGTCTGAGACAGGCCAGAGCCAGAGGTCAGAGACAGGGTGGAATGGAGGTCAGAGGCAGTATGGAGTAGAGGTCAGAGACAGGGTGGAATGGGGGTCAGAGACAGGGTGGAAGAGAGGTCAGAGACAGGGCGGAATGGAAGTCAGAGACAGGGTGGAATGGAGGTCAGACAGGGTGGAATGGAGGTCAGAGACAGGGTGGAACGGAGGTCAGAGACAGGCAGAAGCCAGGTCTAAAATGTTCTCCTAGGTCAGAAACAGATAAGAGTTAAAAAGGTAGGAGAGGCAGGAATGGAGACATCAAAGAAAGGCAGAAACGGAGAGGGTGGAAATAGGCGGAAATTGAAAGATCAGAGACAGGGTAGAGATCAGAAACAGACGACAGTGGAAAAGCTGCTGACATCAGAGTGAAATGGGCAAAAGCAGAGAGGTCAGAGATGGGCAGGGGAGGTCACAGACAGGCCGGAGTGGGGTTTCTTGATACATGATGCCCAGTCAATAGACGATTTTTGGAAATCCAGGGGACTGCACTTGGTAAGTGCCTACAGGCATGGCCTGTATATATCAGTCCATGCCTGTGGGTGTAGTGCAGAGTAGGCACGCTTTTGTTGGGGGTACAGTGAGTACGTGGAAAAGATGACAGGTACCCGTAAACAAAAGGGCAGAAAAGGCATCAGAAATGCCAATCAAGCGCTCACTGTTCAAGGGTATCATGCAGATCGGATAGTAGGTTCCCCCAGCTGGTGGTCTAGTATAAATTATAATAGATCCACGCCTGAAGATCTAAAATTGTCGCAGATCGGCTCTTCTCAGCTGACGCCTCCATTCAGGGGACTTCACTTTCCAGGAGTAAGAAAACACTGTCAGATTATCTTTGTCTGTTATTTCCAGAAATCGTCTATTATAAAGGGTCACATCAGCAAGCAGGAGTGGAAAGGTTTCATCACTGACCTGCAATGCCAATAAGCACACAAGATCACAAAGAAAGAATAATGCCTACTGTCATGTGTAATTTCACCTTCCTTTGCGTTGGTAATTTCACCTGCCGTTGTCTTTTTTTTTTTCTTTTTTTTTAATACTTCAACAAAACTGTCACACTTCACATAACACTATAAGAAAAAAATGGGGTCTTTTAGGAGGTGAAATGACAGTTTTTCCATTCAATAAATGTGTATTTCAAGCAGTAACAGTTCTGCTCCCAAGAAATTTACCAAATTTCCAGTTATAAAAAAAAAAAGACAGGCCTTGCAACTGCGCTTGTTTTTTGTTTTTCTGTTGCCATTAAAATGCCCTTCCTTCAGCCAGTCACAGTGACAAAAAGTGATTAATGTGCATGTATTGCACAGGTGAGGTAAGGTGGGCATTTATGAAATTATCAGAGGTTCACATTGGGTTACTGTTCTGAGCACTAAAATGGCAATCACTGCTAAAACTGTTAATTTTTTTAACATTTATCCAAAGTACACCATTCAGTCCCCCCACCCTCCAAACTTTTCTCTTTCAGTGACAGATGAATTCCTACAGCTTTTGAGGATTTCAAAAAAATTGTTGGGCAAAGGAAAGTGAAATGATCTATGCCTTTCCTGTCAAATTTTAAGGTTATTGAAACCAGTATGAATTGGAACATTCAACACAAGCAGTCTTCACCTAAAACTGGCCACCTCTTGCCCACTCTGTTCCTGAGCAAGCACCAACTGTGTTTTGCCAGAGAAGAAAACATGTCAAGTATTGCTCCAAGTTAGACGCATGTGGCCCCAGAATCAGTGCTTACAAGGAACTGACCACAACTTGGAGTCTGTCTTGGACACGAGTCAAAAACACATTCCCTGTTCCTTTACAAGCAGAGCCACACCTGCATCTATCGAGGAAATGGCAAAATAAACACTGGCTGACATCCATCAAACTAAGAGAGGTTTTAACACAGTCTGCTCCTCCCTACCAAACAAAAAGGAAAATGTGGGAAAGGGAGAGAATGGGAAGTGTGGGAAAGGGAGAGAACGGAGTACAAAGATGCATAACCATTGCTGTACAGCTGCTTCCAGTTCAGAATTGTGCAACAGGCTCCCCTTTGCCAGCTTACTGTGTAAAAAGGGTGTTCAGGGTTCAGTCAGTAATAAATGATCAATATTCACTCATACACAATAAAAATGCTGCCTTTCACAGAACATAAATGGTGCATATATTACAATGTACCACTGAATTCATTTCTGTTGGGTAAGGGGGGGGGGGGGGGGTGACAGGGGGCCCCAATTACATGTAGCAATGCTGACTGATCAACTGTAGCCAGATGACCCTTGGTCAAAACAAGGCTTCTGAACATTCTCCTTCCTATGCAGCTGCGCTGTTTTCGAAAAGTCTTTTAATAACAGCCAAAGCCAACCAACCAAACATCTCTTGAGACATGCACCCATGTGCCCAATTAACAACAGGTTACAACAACATTCTGCAACCATCTGATTTCATCTGCCAGCTTTCTTTTTTTGCTTAGCAGGTAAACATAAACTGGGTAAATGCTTTTCAGCTAGGATGAAAAGTTCTGTACATTTTGAAAAGAAATTATTCTAAAGCTAGGAATCCATTACTGTGTTTGCGTTAGTTCAGTTTCCATAATAAACAGTATTGTGGTAGCAGAAATAAAGAATACCTGAACGTAGATTTTTTACAGCTGCATTTTGACTGTTTTCTGACTGCCCAATGGAGCAATGTTTGAATGTGAATGCAGTTATAGATAAGAGTAAACGCAAATGCACTAACAGA
Organism: Alviniconcha strummeri; assembly: GCA_963584105.1. NCBI lineage: Eukaryota > Metazoa > Mollusca > Gastropoda > Provannidae > Alviniconcha > Alviniconcha strummeri. Next base: position 32,458,824 of record OY757542.1, read on the forward strand.
TTTCTAGCTTTATGTGATAATATGTACATCCACCCCAAAAATGGTCAAAGAAACTTTCATCTCACTAGCCTCCACCATATTTACAGTCAGTCACTTATTCTCCCTATACAATGCCAACACATGATGCTTATTCTCCTCATGCAGACGTAGCAGGCTTTTTAACACAGTCCCTGATGCATGTGAAATCCACAATAAAGATTCTCTCATGACATAACTGGGTGACTAGTGGAGGGGTCTGTAAGGGGAGGTACTACATGGGCCCAAACAAACCACCACTGCCATTATCCCTGTGTGAATTTACACATCACCTGTCAAGAGCCAATTTATCTCAAAAGATGGTTCAAAGTTTGCCTCATGGCCCAGCCAAAGCACATAAAATCATCACACAAAAGACATTCCTACACCCCATCTTCAGTACACTGAACCACCACATAAAACACATCTGGTTACTCACTTTAATGCCTCTGTGTTCAGCCTGTTTCAGTGTTTTAAATATTGCTGAGCCTGTTGCACTGTGTTTGTCATCCATGGAAAAACGCAGACTTCTATTTCACTGCTATGGGCCTACGGCAGCTCTCCCTCCCCTGTTCCCCCCAGTGAGGCAATGGGCCTCTCCCCTGTACCCCCTCCCCCCCCCCACCGTGAGGCAATGGGCCCTCCCCCCCTCCCCGTGAGGCAATGGGCCCATGTTTGTGTTGGCTGACACTGGCCAAAGGACTGTATGAGGTTCTACACAGTGCTGTCCAACAGCACCGTTCCCCCACCCACCCAGTCAAACAGCAAAAGGCAATGGTACCTCTCCCTCTCTTGTTCCCCCCAATGAGGCAGTGGGCCCATGCTAGCTGGCCCTGGCCCAAGGATTTGATGAGGTTCCAAACGGTGCTAGTTTACTGCAGACACTCCCTCATCAACTGGTGGGACTTCTCTGAGCTGGTGGGGTCCACTTCAGGCAGGTGGGGTCGATGACTTTGCTGGAGCCCTCTGCAGGCCGCTTGGACTGTTTCTCCAGGTAGTCGTCTATTAAATCCTGCATATGCAGAAAAATTAAAATGAAGTCAAGGCAAAGTAAAATCTTTAAAGAGGAGAAATCTGTATTGTGTATGTGACAAAATGTGTAAGTGTGCTACAAAACCTGCCTGAAATGCAGCACGCACAAAACCCCAAGAAATGTTAGAATGCATAATCTACAAGCCATGGAATGAGTCAGCTACAACTACTGGAATGAATAAGCTACAGGCCATGGAATGAGTCAGCTACAACTACTGGAATGAATAAGCTACAGGCCATGGAATGAGTCAGCTACAACTACTGGAATGAATAAGCTACAGGCCATGGAATGAGTCAGCTACAACTACTGGAATGAATAAGCTACAGGCCATGGAATGAGTCAGCTACAACTACTGGAATGAATAAGCTACAGGCCATGGAATGAGTCAGCTACAACTGGAATGAATAAGCTACAGGCCATGGAATGAGTCAGCTACAACTACTGGAATGAATAAGCTACAGGCCATGGAATGAGTCAGCTACAACTGGAATGAATAAGCTGCAATACATGCACTGGAATGAGTGAAGTGACCAACCTGTCTCTTGAGCACCAGATGTTTTCCCTTCCAATACTTGAGCATACCCAGTGCCTGCAGCGTGCTGACAATGTCGTTGGCATTGATGGCTGTTTCCTGGCTCACGTCTGTCAAAATACACACAAAGTGCAATCACTAAAAACATGAGACAGCCAAGCAACATCTATGTAGTCGTATCAAACTCTTATCATGCTGGGGGTAGAACCTTGCTAAAGAACAAACGGAAGCAAGTTGTAAGACCAGAGAAGCCATGAATGCATGCCACCCCTCCCCTTCCCACACTAGCTTATTAAATTGGCCACATATATATGAATGGTTGCTCCATTCCCCTCCCTCCTTTCCCACTTGTACTACACATGCATGGGCAATACACTACGTTGAAAAACATGCACCATTAGCTTCATGTCGGAGACCACCAGGAAACTAAATGTACACGCAGCACAGATTTATTTTCACTTCTGTGCATTGATACACCACCATCATCTGCTGCACAGTTTTGTTCAAAGCCCAAAACACCCAAGTTATATACTTTCATGACCAAAACATTTTGTGTAAAATCCCAATTTTGCATGCCTTGCTGAAAAAGGGACTGCACCACTGATCACAAACTTTAAAACAGCCCAGTACAGCCATGGTTTTTTCAGCTCCTGTGGACATCCAACATCCTTGAACGCCATTCTTTCAGCTTGATGCTCTCAAATCCACAGAAATACCTGTGTGGCAACTTGTCACTGCTATGCACACCAGTAGAGATGGTGAAGGTAAATGTGAAAGACCAACAGGTGTTTTACCTTTGATACATATTTCAGCATCTTTATACTTGTGTAAGTACTGCAGCAAAACGTCTTTCCAGTAGCTTCGGTAGGACAGCAAGCCAAGGTCGGAGAGTGGTCGTTCCGGAGAGCCCACCTTGGCCTCCACCTTGCTCAGCAAGTAACCTGTAAGTCCGCACAGAAATTATCTGCACTGAGAGTATGTCAAAGCATATCAAATAACCTGCCATGCTCAAACAAGAAAATATGTACCAAAAGTATGCCAAAGTACCGTCAGTAACTAGTCACACCCACACCAGTCACCTGCACTGGAGTTTGTCACAACACACACCATGTAATCTGCCATGTCTACATACATACCATGTTCACTGCCATAGAAAAGCAAGTAATGAGTCATGTCCACATACAAATCATGCGTCAAAACACACTAAGTAACCTGCCTAGCCAGACATAAATTACTGCACTGAGAGTATGTCAAAAACACACCAAAAACCTCTATGTCCACAGGGAGTATGTCAAAGCACACGCACAAACTGGTCTTGCCTGCATACAAATCATCTGTACTGTCACACCAATGACAAGCTCAGCAAAGTGATTCATACATCTCCCAAACTTCTGTAAAATAACAATGTCTGCAACAGTTTTCTAGCACCATGTGGAGTAGTTCTTCTGGATCCATACACACTAATGTTGGAAAGCCATCTTATACTTAAGAAAGGTAAAATATTACACTTTCAAAAGAAGAAAAGAAAAACTAGACAAAGGTACTCACTGAAATCTATGAGCATTTTTCCATAACCCTGTCGCATGTACTGTGGCAATGTGAGCAAGCACGACACGTTGTAGTTCAGGAAGGAGTTCTTCTCCTGAGTATCAGACAAACAAGTGATCATAAGGGGGTATGTTTCAGCACGCAACAATGGCATCAAATAAAGAAGTGATCACCAAGTGACACATGCCAACAATCATGGTATTAAATAAAAAAAGTGATCATTAAGTGGTGCTTTCCAAGTTCAACATACAACAATGGTACCAATCAAACAAGTGATACATACAATCTGTGATGCCTCATACCCACTTGGACTAAATGTGAAAACATGGATTTCATCCCCATGGAATAAGAATCTCACACCTACTGAAGTTAAAACAAAATCTACAACCAACCCTTTCTTCCTTAAATGAAAACTGATGTTTTCTTGATTGTAACAGCTTCTTTTGTAAGCTTCTTCAAGTCCAAGCTCCCTCCTGCTCTTCTGTCACCACCATCACTGCTCTGTGTGTGTGTGTGTGTGTGTGTGTGTGTGTGTGTGTGTGTGTGTGTGTGTGTGCACCCATGTGTGTGCATGTGAGCATGTTTATTTTTCTAATGTGTATATATGCACATGTGTGCATGCACAAAGAGAGGGGGTGAAGAAGGCAATATGCTGAAACTTGGTTTTATACACAGTAAAATTATTTTACGTCAAATCACATTTTATCTGTACTTCCTTATTTTTCTGGCATCAATTGTTGCTTTTGTTGTACACTTCTTGAACTGTGATTTTGTTGTTGTCTTTTGCCTTTTTATCACTCACGTGTGAACGCTACACCTTCTCTTCCATGGAGCACAACGAATGAACAAAAGATCCAACTTGACGCACCTTTGAGAAGTAGCCCACAATGTGACACCCTGAGTTGTCATTTTCGGTCATAACGTAGAAAAGGAAGGGTTCCACATCAAAGTACAGCGTCTTGTGGTCCAGAAACAGTTTGGCCAGCAGGCAGAGGTTCTGACAGTACACCTGTGACACAAACACCTTCATATCATATTTAACTTGACAGAGGTTCTGACAGTACACCTGTGACACAAACACCTTCATATCATATTTAACTTGACAGAGGTTCTGACAGTACACCTGTGACACAAACACCTTCACAAGACCATACTTAACTTGACAGAGGTTATGACAGTACACCTGTGACACAGACACCTTCACAACATCATATTTAACTTGACAGAGGTTTTGACAGTACACCTGTGACACAAACACCCTACTTGACACAGGTTCTGTGACACAAACACCTTCAGAACGTCATATTTACCTTCACAACATCATATTTAACTTGACAGAGGTTCTGATAGAACACCTGTGACACAAACACCCTAAGAACATCATATTTAACTTGACAGAAGTTCTGACAGTACACCTGTGACACAATCATTTCTACAAAATCATGTTAAACTTGACAGGTTCTCACTGTTAACGTGACTATTGTGATTTTTTGTGAGTGTGTGTTTTGGTAGGGGAAAAGGGGGAGAAAACACCACCGTACCTTGTTCTTTTTGCCATCAACTTCAAAGACGGATATGCTGTTTTTCCGGTATATCTCATCTCCTGGTGGATGTCTCCACACACACTTGGCCTACACACATTTTCATGTTACAGGCACTTCAAAACTGAACTAATGCTTGCTGGGTGTCAGTGAAAAACTAAACAACACACATGCATACAGACACTTAAACCCTCAAAACAGCACTTGTATTTGTAACACTGAGTTTACAGATGCTTACACACTGAAACAATAATAACAGCAACAATGGGAGATTTCTAGAGCACCTACTCTTAAAAGCACAAAGCACTTTATAAGGGATAATGTAATACAAAACAAAGAGAAAAGATAAGTAAATGTAACAAACTCTCTCTCTCTCCACTTCATCTTAATATGTTGCCCATGCTAAGTGAAAAACAACAACAAAATGCAAAAACACCGGTCTGGCACAGAAGGTAAATTACCACATTGGTTGACCTAACAGCAAGTATCCAATCTTGTAAATTACTATGCACGAGAGATGGCTTGAGAGTTAAAAGCAGGAATGGTAGAAGGTAAATTACCACATTGGTTGACCTAACAGCAAGTATCCAATCTTGTAAATTACTATGCCCGAGAGATGGCTTGAGAGTTAAAAGCAGGAATGGTAGAAGGTAAATTACCACATTGGTTGACCTAACAGCAAGTATCCAATCTTGTAAATTACTATGCCCGAGAGATGGCTTGAGAGTTAAAAGCAGGAATGGTAGAAGGTAAATTACCACATTGGTTGACCTAACAGCAAGTATCCAATCTTGTAAATTACTATGCACGAGAGATGGCTTGAGAGTTAAAAGCAGGAATGGCTGCCTGAGAACAGCAGTTGCAAAATGTTCTGCACAACAGCAGAATACAGCAGGTGGAGGTGTGTTGACGAAATGCTTTTAATGGCATTTCAAAAATATTTTCATTAAAACAAAACCCCACAATAACAAAACTCCTGACTGATGAAGAATTCTCATGATTAAAAATCTAATGTTTCAGCACCTTTCCTAATCTCTCAAGAGGCATTACCGATCACAGTTTCTCACTCATTTTCCTTCCTTTACAGTCCCTCCTTCTTCCCCCCTCCCTTTGAATTTAAGACCAAAAAAAACAAGATCCCCCCCCCCCCCCCCCCAAAAAGAGCCATGTTTCCACTAAAAGGTTTACTGTTACAACACTGTAGTTTGCGTCTGAGCATCCAGCATACTTAATACATTAAACTCAGCCTTCAATCCATCCCCCCAAAATGGGAAGAAAGGTCTCACCAAATGTCGACGCAAAATGGTGGCAGTCTTCATGTACTTGAGGCAGAATTCACAGAGGTAAATTTTGGGTAGACGTGCATACTCTTCAGGGTAAGGGGAGGAGTACCAGGTAGCGATCTCAAAACGGCCAATCTCCATTTTCTTGATGCGGTACTCCTGTAGGTCTGCCTTCTGGTAGTGTTGGGTCATTTGGTGTTCCTGGAAAAACAAATGGTTGGATCATCTGTTGTTCCCAGCAAAACAGAGGGTCATGTACACACACAGAGTTGGATTACCTGGTGTTCCTGGCAAAACATAGGGTCATGTGCACATGGGTAGAGTTGGATCACCTGGTGTTCCTGGCAAAACAGAGGGCCATGTACACATGGGTAGAGTTGGATCACCTGGTGTTCCTGGCAAAGGGCCATGTACACATTGGTACGGTGATAGTATAGGGTAATGTTACTGCTGGCAAAGCAGACCATGTACATGCCCATAACACTGGGTCACCTGTTGTTCCAGGCAAAACTGGGTCAGGTACACACTGGTAGTGCTCAGTCTCCTGTGGTTCCTGGCAAAACAGGATCATGTACACAGTGACGGGTAGCCGGCTGTTCTTGGCAAAACAGAGGGTCATGTACATAGTGCTGGGGTGTTGGTTGTTTCTGGCAAAACAGAGGGTCAAGGACACACTGGTAGTGCAAATCGCCTCCTCTTCATGGCAAAACAAAGGGCAATAAACACACTGGTAGTGCTGCACCACCAATACACCCCCCTGGCACGGACACATTGTATGCACCTGATCAATTAAGCAACAGAACTCACTTACCAGCAATTCACATGCCCGTGCCTGAGCCTCCTTGAAGAGTTCCATGTCATACTCCGAGGCCAAGCCATCAAGAAGCGGCTGCCGGGTCATGTGGTAGGTTTCACGGTGCTTGCTGTGCTTCTCCCTCAGCTCTGGCGTCAGCTCCATTTTCTTCTGGCGCGCCAAGCGAACCTTCTCCACCTTCTGCTTTTGCTCGTCACTCTGCATCTGACCAACAAGAGCACCACAGAGTGGAAGAACATCTTTAATAATGATAACAGTGAGAATGCAAATGGGTGGAGGGAGGTTGACATTTTTCTTATTTTGTATATATACTTGACTGTCCAAATCAGAAGTTCCCCTTGGACAGCTGGGTGCTTTCAGCAAAGAAAGCCAGCCTGCAACAGACATTGTTCTATCCAGCCTACCGCAGCACCAGCTGACTCCTAATGCTGGAGCAATTTCTACACAATTTCTCCAGGCAGCATCTTCCTCAGGCCCCAGATTGTTCACATCATGTACCCGTAGCAAAGCCTTGGGTTTTCATCTCAGTTTAAGGACTGGATGCTGAACCCATCACCTGCAGGCAAAGGAGAGGGGGAACAAGTTTACCGAGACTGTAACTCGCAACTTCTCAGTCCCCAGACTTGAACCCTTTCGCTGCCATCCTTTCCGCACCGTCATCAGAAAAACGACCAATAGAAGTGCTAAATTTGAAGTCATTAAGGCCTTCTTTCCCCCCTCTTCGTATGAGCACGTGAAAAGACTTCTGCCAAAACACACAGTACTGAAAATAGATTTCTCATAGGACTGTCATATATACTGTTTGCAGGTGTGTATGCGTGCACTTTTCAGGCCAGAAAATTTACGTAGTGGGGCAGTTAAGGGGTTAATAATAAAAAGATGTCAAACATTAAAATCACTAAGGCGAGCCTTCAAGCTTACATGCATGCACAAATATCATATTATACATAATTATATGTACTGAACCTGCTGGTGTTTTTAAACCACAGTTGCTTCTGAAAAGCATCCAGAAAAAAGGGGCAGCATCTTCATTATATATCATACCTGATGTCGCAAGCCTCTTCTGTCGTTCAGCTCTGCTTCTATTTTCTTCTTCTCATGACTTGATTTTAATCGTGCGTCATATCGTCTCTGAAAAAAGGAGAAGTCATAACAATGGTACTTAGTACAAAGAAACTGTCACTCTGGAATAAAGATAATGACAACAGCAAAATAAAAACATTATTGAAAAAAGGAGAAGCAGTCATTTATAACAATAGTACTTAGTACAAAGAAATTATGACTCTGGAGCAACAGTAATGACAACAGCAAATTAAAAACATTATCACTAAAAGGTCTATCTAATCTTGGAACAGTCCAATTAGTATATGCACAATTAAAACTGAGCTCAGCACCTCAGAATCAGAGTTCTCTATTAATGCCATGAAGCAAAATATAAAAGTTTTGAATCTGAAGCATCACCTTTAGCACTAAAATTATCACCCACATAGTTTGTGGCTATGGCTTCTAAACCAGAGCATTAAACTACAATATGGTGAGTTTTCTTTTAGTTTTTGAAAACAAAACAAAACTTGAAGAGCCCATGGACATCAAATGCCCTCCCTAAAGAATCAAGTGCAGTCACTAGAAAGTTTTCTGAGAAAACTGGTCAGTGATGCACCATACCTTGCATGCCTCTGCTGTTGTGTTGTGGTAGAGGGGACAGGATGTGAGTGTCCGGTGTGACTCATGCCGTCCACTCAAATGACCTTGAACAAACATTTCAAGAGATCAGGCAAACAATGTACTCAAAAAGCATTATGTTAACTCTTGAGTTGAGACTCCCCATACTTGACAATACAAAAATGAATCACAACAGAAGTTTGTGAGCCCAAAACTGATGGACAATAAAACTGATGAATGGCACCTGCTACAATTTTGTATATATACATTAACAAACTGTCTGAAGTCAGACATAAATCTCTAAATTATATAAATATGGGGCTGGGAAGGATTAAAGCAACATCAGCAACACAGAGAGAGATGAAGATGAAGATGCCCCTGATGATGCCAGCAAAATGCCCTGGCGACTGTGAAAGGCACAAATAACTGATTAATGGCAGCTAACATCATACTGAATAGGAAAGTGCTACCACGTCCTCTCTCCCCTCTCAAAACAACAACTGACCTTTAGAGTTGCAGCCAGGAAGTGGGCAGTGAGCAGTGGTTTCGTTGTAGTCCGTCTTCGGGAGAGCTCTCTTTTCTGAGAAGGACCAGGCCTTAAAGTCAGTTTTCCCCACATTGCTGTCACCATTTTGCACTGGCACACTGGCTTGTTTCCCGTGCTTGCCCTTTCTCTTCTTTTCTGGCGGACTCTTGGAGAGGCGGTCACCTTCTGAATCAGACCCTGATGCAGGGGGTTCCCTGCGCTTTCTGGGAGTGTAAGGGGGAGGAGTGTGGTTCACTGCAAGGTCAAACCAGCAAGTATTATTGTCAGTCTCACACCTCTGTTGTCAAGAGGTTCATGGCTCCAAAAACAACAATCTTAGTCTTACACACACACACACACAATTCACAGATTAAGGTTAGCATAAGTTACAAGAATGAGATCAACTGAAGAGTTTGTAGGCAGCATTGTACATGGCACAGCCAGCTGAGTCTGTTCCACACCTGTAGCTTGCCCCCCAATCACTTGGGTTTCTCTAGGTTCTGAACACAGCCGCTGATCCTGGCTGCTAGCATTGCAACCAGCATGCAACCTTTGCTGCGTGCAAAACCATACTGAGAGAGTGACTCAGTGAGAGCGAGTCTGAGAAAGAGAGAGAGAGAGAGGCTCACTTTAAAACGTACTCATAGGGCTTTACTCAAATTTCACACACTGATTTAAGAAAATGATCATTGTTTATGAGCTTGATTGTACCAGCTCCATTCAGAAAGTTTTACCACTTGCCAACAACAAACAATAACAACTAAATCCCTCTCAAACTGGTATGTACTAATGTAGGCAGCATTGTACATGGCACAGCCAGCTGAGTCTGTTCCACACCTGTAGCTTGCCCCCCAATCACTTGGGTTTCTCTAGGTTCTGAACACAGCCACTGATCCTGGCTGCTAGCATTGCAACCAGCATGCAACCTTTGCTGCGTGCAAAACCTTACTGAGAGAGTGACTCAGTGAAAGTGAGTCTGAGAAAGAGAGAGAGAGAGAGAGAGAGAGAGAGAGAGAGAGAGAGAGAGAGAGAGAGAGAGAGAGAGAGAGAGAGACTCCCACTCTAAAACGTACTCATAGGGCTTTACTCAAATTTCACACACTGATTTAAGAAAATGATCATTGTTTATGAGCTTGATTGTACCAGCTCCATTCGGAAAGTTTTACCACTTGCCAACGACAAACAATAACAACTAAATCCCTCTCAAACTGGTATGTACTAATGTAGGCAGCACTCTACATGGCACAGCCAGCTGAGTCTGTTCCACACCTGTAGCTTGCCCCCCAATCACTTGGGTTTCTCTAGGTTCTGAACACAGCCACTGATCCTGGCTGCTAGCATTGCAACCAGCATGCAACCTTTGCTGCGTGCAAAACCATACTGAGAGAGTGACTCAGTGAAAGTGAGTCTGAGAAAGAGAGAGAGAGAGAGAGAGAGAGAGAGAGAGAGAGAGAGAGAGAGAGAGAGAGAGACTCTCACTCTAAAACGTACTCATAGGGCTTTACTCAAATTTCACACACTGATTTAAGAAAATGATCATTGTTTATGAGCTTGATTGTACCAGCTCCATTCAGAAAGTTTTACCACTTGCCAACGACAAACAATAACAACTAAATCCCTCTCAAACTGGTATGTACTAATGTAGGCAGCATTGTACATGGCACAGCCAGCTGAGTCTGTTCCACACCTGTAGCTTGCCCCCCAATCACTTGGGTTTCTCTAGGTTCTGAACACAGCCGCTGATCCTGGCTGCTAGCATTGCAACCAGCATGCAACCTTTGCTGCGTGCAAAACCATACTGAGAGAGTGACTCAGAGTGGGTTTGAGAGAGAGAGAGAGAGAGAGAGAGAGAGAGAGAGAGAGAGAGAGAGAGAGAGAGAGAGAGACTGATAAATATCCTGGGTGATGCTGATGAGTGTACTTCTGACAAATTCAAAGTTAGAGTTTGAATCTTTGATTGCTGCAGATTTTACTACTGGTCATTTGTATCAATGTTTTGCTGTTTGATTAAGACCTCAGCTAGATCCTTGACATCTGGATCAAAATCATTCCCTCATATAACCAAAAGCCTCATTCAAAATTTTTTCACTGACAAATAGTGAAATACTTCTGCTTGCTAAGTTGCTTATACTAGTTTATAATTACACTAAAAACAAATCCATAAAAAATGCCCCAAATCAGCAAATATTTGTACACATGTAATGGCATAGTAAATGATGATGGCATAGCATCCCTTTGCTTTATATTATTTAAATTTGGAGTGACAGTGTTAAGATTTTCTTTGCAAACAGGATTTGGCGCTTGTAGATTCTACCAGTGCTGGCAACTGTTTCATAGTGCCTGTAGAATGAATGCAGCAACAGTATTAACAGGAGAACCTTTTAAGCCAGCTGCTGATCGGCGTGTAACCCGTGTTGCCATGGGAGCATCATCCTCACTGTCATGGGTTCCCTGGGAATGGTCACTTTCGTCAGAAACTAATTCTGGCACTGCCTGTCTCTGCACACAGAAAGCAAATCAAAATATGTGGTTATCCATAATAAGTTCTATGTATGTCATCAAGTCAAAAAATAAAAACAAATGTGATGTCAGTAAATAAATGCAGAAAAGAAAAAACACTGACAGCAAAAATACAACGGCCACTACAGTTACCTTCAGATAGCTTTTAGTTTTACCTGTATGTTTCAGCTGTACATTGTATCAGTGTGTTTGTGTGTCTGGTTTCCTCCCACCCCTGCACCAAAGTGCAACAAGACTAAAGCCTTTTGCAAAGTTTCCCTTAGTCTGTACTGTTGTAACTTGTAACTCCTACCTGAAAAAAGACCATCATCTGTTATTTACCACACACTAGTGACAATGTAAACTGTGGTTTCTGGTGAGGTTCAACATGGCAAGGATCAGGAACACAAACTGCTTTTCAGCTTGTGGGATACAAACTCTTGTAAGTCCACTAACTAGTTATAATACTACAGTAGTATTAGTAACTCTTGGTCTTACCTTCGTTAGCTTTGCCTAAATAAATCACTCACTTTCGCTCGTGACTTCAGTTCCGCAAAATAAACTCATGCAAAACTGGTATCCAATCGTACGAAAAGTACTTAAGTCTTAATTCTTCTTAAAATTCTTATTTACTAACACAACTGTCTTAAAACTGAATGGTATAAAAATAAAGAGTACGATCAACGCGTTGATGGGTGTTCTACTGTGTTTCCCACCTCAAAAGTAACTAATATGGATCAACCGAACATACTGGAAGCGCTTCTAGTGTAAGAAAATCCATTTATTACCTTTCTTCTTGGCATATTCTGGTCGTTGTGTCCTTTTTTGTTGTCTGTAGAAACTCTGTCGCGTTCAGCGGCGGTAATTTTTTTCTTTGCTTCCGGTGGAGGCGACCTCTGTGCTCTTAGAATGACCTCCCTTGACGTCTGACTAATTACCGATTTGTGCACAATATTCGTACGATTTATATTTCTTTATATTTTTTATAATAATTTTTTTCATGGATTTTCTCGCGCATCATTTAAACCAAAACAATGACATGAATATACATTCTTGTATTATACATGAAAATTCGGTTTTCATTCAGGTCTGTAATTACTTACAAGGCAATCAGCAGTATGGTTATAAAAAGTGCCGCCGTGTGAATGTGTCGTCTGCTACAAGAAATTAAGTTAGAAAGCGATGGCCAAATGGAAGTGTGCAGAGATGGGTTTGGGGTTGCTTGTTTTGCACCGCTATTGCATGTTATGTTTTGTTGTTGTTGTTTACGGAAGTTCTTGTGCTTGTTTTTATTTATTTCCATCGTTGACATATTTGCTTCGACTGCTTCAAGACACCGTGAAGTGAGTGGTTGTCATTTGAAGCTTTCGTTCCCGAGTTAGTTTTCACACTAATGTGGCACGTGCGCTGAGTTGACACAGACTTTTGCACTGAAGGTGTGCTGTCGACGTTGGAGACCTTACGGGTTTTGCCGTGAGTGCAAATTTTTCGTCATTAAGTTTGGTGCCTGCTTGGCTGTTAACAAGATTCAGGGAACTACAACTAGATGGTGGTTGTTACGTGTAATAGTTAATCGTTGCTTGAAGTTGAATATAGACTCAGCCTGTTTTGTGTGTGGATTTTTTCCTTTTTCTTCTTCGTCTTCCTTTTCTCCCACTGATATTTAAGCTAGAAGTTCATGCTCAAAACCTTTTTTTTCTTTCTTGATAAAGTATCCTGACGGTTATTAGTTCCGGAATCCTGTCTTTGATAACTAATACGAAGGGGCCTGGTAACCCTGAATATTTATGTTGGTTGACTGGATCGGACCAGACAGGACCCATTTCGGCACTTGAAAATATATATATTGTTTTATGCATCATTATTTTGTGTGTGGTATATTTTTGTCATGTGCATGTTTATTTTTTCATTTTTATTCATTCTATCATTGTATCATTTATCAAGCATGTGGGGCTCAAAACACCACCACCAGTCATCAGATTTGAATCCATCTTCTTGAAACAACAATACACGAAAAGGAAATCAAAATGGAACAAACTGAGACTAAAAGAAAAACAACAGCTACCATTACACCAGTCACTCTTCTCCACCCCTTGTTGCTACAGCCACAATCAAGTCTGCCATACAAAAATTACCATACAATAAATAACCCATACAATCTTCACACAGAGAGAGAATTTCAGTCCAGTCAGATCTGGTATTCTTACCAAATGTATGTAATGTCACTGACATTAGTGATATGTTTAATTACAAAAACTAGCATGAAATACTCAAATAGGGAATATTACTTATACAGTGATGATCACTCCTAATCCCATCGTAAGTGGTATTCATTCATGCAGTATTCTTATTTAATAATACTAATGAGCACTGGTTCAGAACCTCATCTCCAGATGAGCCCTAAGCACTTCACAATGGCAACCAACAGACAATGCACAATGGTTACTACTAATGCATTTATAAACAGTTTACAATCATATTGGGTAAATACTAAACACAACACAACGGCATATGTATGAGACATTTTTTAATTGACACCCCCCCCCCTCATTTCCTCAGTGGTAAGTGGTATTCTTTCATATGCTATACAGTACTGTTCTTACCCCAAACAGATTTGTCAGGAAAAATGACAGAAAAACATCACCCGAGATTAGCAGACGAATTTGATCTGGAGTCTGAGGATCTTTTCTTTGGTGCAAGCGACAGCTCTCCCCGCAAAGAAATTCCCAAGCAGGACCAGGGAGAGACAGGAGGTGCGGTGAAGCCAAATGAAGACCAGGTAGAGATGGAAAACAGGGCCATGGCACTGGCAGTGCAAGTGTTGTTGCAGGCTGAGGCATCTGTTGTATCCCCACTAATACTGCCAGCCAGTATGTCCCCATGCCCTCTTGCTTACTCATCCCCTCGGCTCATCAGGAAGGAATCTGAGGATGGGACAGTGGAGGTAAGTGTATAATCAACAGTTAGTCTTTTGATGGGTCAGTAGCTAGGTTGGCTGGTTATTCAGCAGATTGGCTGATTAGTGGTTAGATGCTTGGTTTGCTGTGTCTGTGTTGTTTGAGATTTACTAGGAGATGCTTGGATAGAGTTTGGAAAGTAATTTATTTCCTGAAAACACATCATATGCACACACATGCATGGGTACCCATGTGCACATGCGCGCACACATGCATGCATGCATGCATGCACGCACGCACGCACACATGCACCCATGCTGTGACAGTTTACATGAAATGACCTGTAAAGTGTAATGGTGTGGCTTGTGAGAATCCTCACCCAAAATCTCATGTGTGGTACTCTATGATCAGGAATACTGGATCAACACCCCGGTGGTACGACGCAGTAAATCTCTGGCGTTGCGACGAGTTACCAGTGAGCTGCACTGTTCTCCACACCTGCAGAGCTGTTCCCCTGTACCAGCCAAACGGCGTCGCTTCACTGTTTGTACCTACCATATACCATCATAAAAACAACTCCATGATGTGTGCTAGTTAATCACCACCTTACCCCCCCTCTCCCCCCCCTCCCCCCCCCCCCCCCCCCCAGCTTTCTCCTTATTGTTTCTTTAACTCCTGTTTTTAATAGTGATAATAATGATACACTTGTACAGTCCGCCTATGGCCCTAGGCATTTTGTAATGAAAAAAAACATTGACTCATTGTTGTTGACTGCTTTTATATAGCCATTTTTTGTAACAACCATGCTTTTATATAGCCATTTTTTATAACATGCATATATATATTTATACATACATATATATATATGTGTGTGTGTGCACGCAATACTCATATGCATGCACACTAAAAGAACCCGTTGTGATCACAGGAAAAATGTGAGAAAGAGTTTCAACAACTAAGTTGTATACATGAAGAAAGGTTTTTAGATTGCTTTTGAAAGAAGAAAGGTCTGGAGACCAAGTAAACCACCCAATGTTGGGTGAGAAGGAAGCATGTGCAAATGTTTCCCCACACCTGTGCATGCTACTACACATGCAAGTGTCTCACCACACCTGTACATACTGCCACACATACAAGTATTTATATTTCCCCATACCTGTAAATAGTGCCACACATACAAGTATTTATATTTCCCCACACCTGTACGTACTGCCACACATACAAGTATTTCCCCACACCAGTACATACTGCCATACATACAAGTATTTTCCCACACCTATGCATACTGCCACACATACAAGTATTTCCCCACACCTGTACATATTGCCATACATACAAGTGTTTCCCCACACCTGTACATATGCCATACATACAAATGTTTCCCCACACCTGTACATACTGCAGTACATGCAAATATTTCTCCACACCTGTACATACTGTCGTACATACAAGTATTTCCCCACACCTGTACATACTGCCATAATGTCAAGATGGTGGCAGATCAAAGTTGTCTGAGCATCCCACAGAACAGCTTGTCAAAGGACTGGAAAAGAAAGCACAAGAAGCTTAGTGTGTGTAACAAACAAGTCAATGGTTTGCATTTTCAGGGATTTAGTTCTGGTCAAGAGTGGGTGTCCGCTGACCCAGACAATGAAGTGGGCAGCAGACAAGTGAGTGTCCAGAGTGAGGAACATGGTCCTGATGGCCCTCCGTCGAGTGTAAGTATAAGTGTGTAAGTCAAGGAAATTAGTGAGGAATGAGATGCTGATGGAGATGATGAAGGTTAAGGAAATAATGTGCGTCACACACATACACATGCATGCATGCATACACAAACACACACATCTGGTCACATTGAATACCCACATGCATGCAAATACACACACATGCATGTACATACATATGTCTACTCTCTCACATTCTGGCACACCCACACACATGCATGCATGTACACATATGTATATATACACATGCTTTTTCTTTCACCTTTCTCCTAAGATACTGAAAAACTTACTTTTTACACAAAAGGGAAATGGATGCCATTGCTGAAGAAGCTTGACACAACAATTTGAAAACTGAAGAATCCCCTCTATTTTAATGGCAGGAACCTAGAAGACCCACCCATGCTCATCTGGATGACTCCGTGTCTGCCGTGGTGCGCATACCTTTTATGAACATGCTGATGCGCCAAGAATCAGAACTGTTTGAGAACCTGTCCAAGGCGCAAGATGAGGCTGTGGTGGTGGATGAAAAGAGTGAGATTTTGCACAGAGAATTCACGCTGCGCCAGCGGTTGAGTGGGCAAAGGCAGAAAGAGGAAGTTGCTGGCACTGCAGGTCAGCGTCAACCTGGGGAAGGATCGGTGTCTGGGGACTCTGAGGGCCAGCCAGAGCAGCTGCGCATCAAGAGTGCTGTTGAAAGACTGACCCACCAGAGAGGTGCGGTCATTGCAGATGGTACAGTGGTAGGATTGCCTTTCATCTCCCACCAAGCTATAGTGTTCTGTGTCCAGCAGAGTGGAGTTCTCTTTTAAGACCGCTGTAAGTCATGGTCAGGGATTCATTTACATGGAGATATATAAAGGGCATGTCTGAAACAAAAGCGGTCTTATGAGAGGGGTGGTTTCTCATTATTGGTTTTACTGTCCTGTGCTGTAATTGCATAGTTGTCTACCATTGCTCAGTCCACTCTCTCATCTGATGTAGAATGTCGTTGTATACAAACTGAAAGATGATGGCTGTAAACTGTGTTGAGCCTGTATTATTCATGGAATTGCACCATGTAAGAAACTTTTATTATTATTATAATGTCCTCAAATTTCAGACCACCCTGTCGTTGTATGCTTACTTGGTATGTTCCTTCACATTGTACAAATAATATTTTTGACTGCAGTACTGTGCTCTTTTTTGAGACAATAATTTGGATGCACATTCAGCATTTCTTGGTTAGGTAGATTACCATTGCAAGACTGCACTAGAATGTTCCTGTTATAATTTGCTGTTTTCTAAGTTTTAGGGATAGTGCATGTAGCATGGTGTAACTTGGAGAATATGATAATTTTAGCTGCCTGTGGTAGTCTACTTGATTAGCACAAAGAAATTGTGGCTCTTATTAATCAGTTATTCCACTCCGGAAAGCAGCATTGGTTCTTTTACTTTTTAAGATGTCATTTGCTAAATTGGCATGTTGATGTGGGTCCTTTTCTGCTGTTTGTTTTTACTTTAATTGTCTGATTTTGTTTTGTTTTTAAGATCATGTTTTTTCTCTCATATCGATGGGGGGTGAGTTTTGGCTCATTTTCAGCCACAGAATTTTAAGGTTAATGAACAATATAACTTAAAGTTCATGCCTGTTTTGAATGTCGCAATTGTTTCCTTTCTGTTTTTGTGGTCAGCCCTATGCCCTACCTTGCTTTCTTGGGAAGAAGGAAGAGCTGATGTTTATCTCAGCTGATACTGTGAGTAACTCAGTCCTTATTTCACTGCTTTGTTTAATTCTGATGTTTTACTTCACTGGCAGACTGACTGGCTGATAGACTGGTTGGTTAATTGCTTTGGGTTGGCTTGGTTGAGTGTGGTTTATAAATATGCTGATTGGTGATCTCATGTTTGTTTGGTGGTTTGCTTTGGGTTGGTTTGGTCGAGGGTGATTTATAAATGCACTGATGTGTCTCATACATTCATTTGTTTGTTCATTCTTGTAAGCTAAAGACGCTATTTTGTTGTCTTTTTCATGGATTATTTTGTTTAAAGGGATTATGTCCCTGTGCCACTTAAACAACACTCTCCTCTGAGAGTTAAGAATTGTTTCTCTAGTTCTGGTTTTTGGTGTGTGGTTGCAGCTGGCGGAATTGATGACTGGAGGGTTCAGTGATGTTGTGGATCACTATGAAGTTGTTGACTGCCGGTACCCCTATGAGTATGAAGGAGGCCATGTGGATGTGGGTACTGCTACATTGCTATTGTCTATCTCTTTGGCCCTGTCTCTCTAAAATAAGAATGTAAATGGCTGTCCATTGTGTGTGGCCTGGGCAGTAAACGCGTATACTGCTGTTGATTGTGTGTGGTTTGGGGCACTAAACATGTATACATCTGTGTGACTTGAGGGGGCAGTAAATAGGTACACAGCTGTCTGTTGTGTGTGGCTTGGGCAGTAAACATGTACACTGTTGTCTATTGTGTATAGCTTGGGGCATTAAACTGATATACTGTTGTGGATGTCCCTTGGGGGATGGGGGGGGGGGGGGGGGGTAAACCTGTGCACACATGTCTGTTATGTGTGTCTGCAGGAGGGGTCAACATGTAAACAGTTGCCTATTGTGTGTGTCTGCAGGAAACATGTAAACAGCTGTCTATTGTGTGTGTGTGTGTGCATGGGGGCAGTAAACATGTGCACAGTAACAGCTGTCTGTTGTGTGTGTCTGCAGGGGGGCAGTAAACATATAAACAGCTGTCTGTTGTGTGTCTGCAGGAGGGCAGTAAACATGTGCACAGTAAACATGTAAACAGCTGTCTGTTGTGTGTGTGTGCAGGGGGGCAGTAAACATGTGCACAGTAAACATGTAAACAGCTGTCTGTTGTGTGTGTGTGCAGGGGGGCAGTAAACATGTGCACAGCTGTCTGCAGGGGGGCAGTAAACATGTACACAGCTGTCTGCAGGGGCAGTTAACAGGTACACAGCTGTCTCTGTACAGGTGACTGAACAGGTATGCAGCTGTCTGTTGTGTGTGGCTTGGGGCAGTAAACAGGTACACAGCTATTTGCTGCATGTGTCTGCAGGGCTTTTGTGTACAGGTGGCAGTGAACGGGTACACAGCTGTTTGTTGTGTGTGTCAGCAGGGGGCAGTAAACATGTAAAGAGCTGCCTGTCATGTTTGGATTGGGGCAGTGAACATGTAAACAGCTGTCTGTTGTGTGTGACTTAGGAGGCAGTGAACAGGTAAACAGCTGTCTGGTGGGTGTGGCTGCAGAGGGCTGTGAACATGTTCACAGCTGTCAGTTGTATCGGATTTCAGGGGGCATTGAACATGTACAGAGCAGACTGCATTGAGGAGATTATGAGCTGGAAGCCTCCGAGGGCAAACTGTGATGACAGCAACAAGAGGATGGTGCTCATCTTTCACTGCGAGTTTTCCTCTCAGCGGGGACCCAGTATGTAAGTAGCGCTTTAAAAACTGCCCACATTTCACAATCGCTCAGTTAAAGGAATAAGCTATTGACCCATACTTCCAATGATACAAACTGAGTGATGTGGTACCAGAAGCTGTCATTTAAACTGGGGCAAACGGTGGCCTGGAGTTGCACTGATACCCATACGGGTGCGCGCTTATGTGTGTGTGTGTGTGTGCATGCGGCAATATCCACTTTTAGCCCTGTCGGTTCGCTATCCTCAAATGGTTTGAGGATGTGTGTGTTCAAGTGCTTGTGTATAGCACTGGCATAGTACGGAATGAACTGATATGTGGATATGCCAACGTAGTGCATACTTCAAGTTCATTCCGTTCACACACACACACACACACTCATACCATTTGAAGACAGCGTACCGACGGGGCTAAAAGTGGACATTGCCGTCCATGTATGTGTATGTGTGTTATGCACTTAGAATAGTCTCTCTGGACAAGAGTTTATGCTTTACAAATACTTTAGTTATATTATTATTAATTATTAATCCTTCTTCCAGAGTGGGACATATCTAAAAGCAAACTCCCAGAAGATGGGACTCTCCTAAAGACGAGATGACTGACACTTGTGGTATTGTTCTTTTGAGACAAATCTCTGTTACCATGTGAAGACAGTTTCTTTAAGGGAGTGCCATTGTGAAATTTGTTTATGTCTGAATAATGGAACTGAAACTATATCTGCATGCTCCAGGATGCGACTTCTTCGGAAAACAGACCGACAGTACAACTCCAATTGCTACCCACACCTGTGTCACCCTGAGATCTACCTTCTGAGAGGGGGCTACAAAGAGTTTTATGAACAGTATCCGGTAAGCAGTTTAACACCTTGCTTTTATTGTCACAGAGTGTCGAGCTGCAGACCACTGAATTTGATCACATAAATTGGATGGTCAGTTTTAGGGCTAAGCATCCAGGTATGTCTTCTTCTTGTCGACTGATCAAGGACAGTCTGGTCTGCTTGGTGAATAGACCCATCCTGTCCAGTTCCAGCCAAGAGCCGTAGAGCTTGTCTGTGTTGGGTGGGTGGGTGGGGGGGGGGGGGGGGAGTACAGGGGTCCCATTTGACAAAAAGGCTGTAGATCTTTATCACAAAGGCAAACAGTGTTGTCCGCAAACAGTGGAAGAAGTGTTCAGTTGTATCCATCATACTGGTAGTCTTTTGAGTCTCTTTTTGTTACTGGAACCCAACATTCTTGTTACAGCTGTTATGCTGTGTTTGTCCGCCACACTGACCTCATGGATGTTGTGTGCAGCACTTGTGTGAGCCCCAAGCCTACGTCCCAATGAGCCACCAGGACTATCAACAGGAACTGCGCATGTTTCGCTCCAAGGCCATCACATGGCACGGAAAAGACGTGAGGGCTTCAAGACAATCTCACAGCCTCATCCTTTAGAATACACACTTTTACTGTTTTATGGGAGAGGAGTGTGCATGCCAGCATATTTAAATGTGATTATTGGTACCAATTGTAAATACATCAGTGAAGTCTGAATACACTGGGGTAAAATTAATAATCAGTTAAAATTGTTGTGTATGTACATGTATTTCAAAGTCAGTGCAGTTGATCAGGTCAAAAACTTTGATACTTCAGTAGTGATTTTAACAGCAGTTACAACAATGAAAGCTTGATGCAATCATCCTTTTTAATTGCTTTACATTTGACATGCGAAGTTTAAACTAAGTTCTGCATATGTGTATATACTGTTACAACTGTACAGATTAAACACGTCAGATAAGCTAGTGATAACATGGGCAAGAATGTGAAAGGTCATCGTTTTTATTGGAGTGTTGCTTTGTAAAGAAAATAATTGTGTTCAGATTGTGGAATATGTTTCTGGACGTGCAGAAGGTGCGTAAAGCACTTAACTGTGGCATATGTCATGTCAGGCGGATGTGAAAAGCATTTGTGGAACATGTCTTATGTCATGCAGAAGATGCATTTGTCCTGCAGATAGTGTGTAACGCATTTGTGAAACATCATGCCCAGCCTGTGATCAACGTCTCTCTTTGTCAATATGCATACATCACTTATGAAAAAACAGCATTTGATAGTTCTACTAGAATGTGGCAGGCATCAGATGGTGCAGAAATGTTTAAATTTCTTTCCCCCCACCTCCTCCTGGTTTGAAGGTAACAAAAAAATATGTCAATGGAACATTGACAGTATTTGTAACCAAGAGAACTGGGCAAAAAGAAGAGATGACAGAATCAAGAACTGCATTCTTGTTACCATTGCAAACGGCTCCATTCCTGTAAAATCCGTTTAATTGTAAATGCACACACACACACACTCTCACACACACCTTTTGCATATGTGTGCACATACAACTCTGCAAACCTGACCTTTGAAATGATTTTTAGGAGCACGGTGCATGAAATGAGTGGCTGAATAAAAAGGTTCACATGATATGTAATGTGGTTTTTGAGTCAGTGTGATTTTGAGGACTGGATGAGCAGTGCAGGTATTATATTGCCCCTCACAAAATGGTTGGTTTGTTTTGACATTAAAACAAGAGTTGTAGTTAAGTGCCTTTCTGTCAGCAAATGCAGTGTCTTACTGTAATTGTATGGTAGCATTGTGTGTGCTAAACTTCTTTTTGCCATTGCCATATATACCTTGTTTCCAAACTTTTCCAAACTAAACTATCCCTGCCCCACTTTCATACACAAAAAACAAGATGCTTCAAATAGTCAATCCTGTCAGCTTTATTGCAACATCTAGTGTACAAACATACACAATCACTGCATATGTTACAAACATATTTTGAAATACTTTGCACCTCATGAATTGTAGTTTATGAAAACTACAGGTAACCCATTCCTTGGGGAAGAAAATGGCTGCAAAAAGAGTTAAATCAAACTCAGTAATGGTAGAACCTTTAAATTGATGCAGGTTTTAGTTGTGCAAAAAGCCACAACCAAGCTTGCCACTTTCCAATTAAGGGTACAAACAGTAAGGACAACTTAAAGTCCATGCAGAGACTGCCTTAAGCCCGTTCTTAATTGGGTGAATGTTTGTTCATGAACCTAGTTGTGATTATTCGGCGAACCTACTTGGTTCTTAATTGGGCGAACCTTTGCTTTGCAAACCTAGTTGGAAGTATTCGTTGGACTGTGACGAAGCTCTATTCGGGGTCCAAAAAGCATCACTCCACATGTTCTGGGAACATTCGCCCTATTTGATGAACATTTCCTCTGGTTGGCTGATCTCTCATGTGGATGAGGAAGAAATAAAAATGGATGATGGTGTCGCTAGGTTCTTCACTCACTTCGGAGGGATTTATTTTTATTTGTTGACTTGTGTGAGGCACAGCCTTGTCTTGGGGATCCAGAATGACCCTGTGAGGGATGATTAAAGTATACTGACTTGACTTTAGCCTACATTTTCAATCATGCTGTCTGCTGTGCGTGTGCTGCAAGTTCGAGCCGAAGCTTGCATCTCATTACAAGCCAGTTGAGAATGAAGTAAAGTTTGTCAAACTGTCTGAACCATGTTCGGTGAACTAACAGTTCAATTAAGAAACAAATCATAGTTCATTGACCTATCTGAAGTATGTTCGGCAAACAAACATTTGCCCAGTTAAGAATGGGCTTTAGGCCCCAGCTGTTTGCAGACTGAACAAAGTGAAGAAATCACACCTCAAAACAAGAGTGTGACCATTTGGATTAGGAAAGAGTGCCAGACTGCAGGCTGGAAATGCAACAGACACACATTAGCTATTTTTGTTCAACCATTTCCTGTCTGTTTTTCTCTCTTCAACTGTGGAAAGTGCACAACTCTTGCTTGTATCACACATTTTGGATCTGCTCTGATGGTAATCGTACTGACATGTAAAAAAGCTAAGGTGATCTGTGACCCCTCTTTGTTTGGGTCATCTCTCCTGAGCCCTGCACTGGTAAACCATTAACTCGTTTGCAGCCACCTACAGAATTTCACAATGAAGCAGCCCTTGCATAACAAACGAAAAAGGAAATGACAACACCATTTCAGCTGTACAGCAACGGGGATATGATATGTAGTCTGAGTGTCCAAGAAGCTGGAGCCAATGGTGAGACTTCCTTGCTTGGTGGTGTGGGGCACACCTGGGACTTAGAATGCAACCCTCAAGCTGGCAAAAAAGTCACCCATTCACTTCAACCTGTGTGCACCCTCATATGTAACCACAGACATACAACAGCTGCATTGGTGGTCTCATAGTCCATCTTTACAATTTCTTTAAAGTCACCCCGATATGTTGGTTCCAAAGGCATGCATGCATACTGATATGTAACACTAACAGATATAACACTGATTTGTAACACTAACAGATATAACAGTGATATGTAACAGATTATAAGCTTCAATAAAAGGAGTTAGTTCTTTGTCCAACTTCCAACCAACTGCATAGGTCACCTCAGGGCAATATGAATTCTGTTTAAAAATTCATCATAAGAAAGACACAAATAGTAAGGATCAATAAAAGAAGAAGAAAGGAAAAAGCAAAACACCAACGTGCTATGTTAAAATGTTGTGCATCAAAATAAAAGGACGCATATCTCATTTCAAAAACTCCTCTCCAGAAGAACATGGAGCGTGTGTGTGTGTAACCATTCACATACACTACCTGAAAGCTTGAAGCCAATGAACTTAAAGGCTGTGACTCTGCAACCTCAGCTACTTTTCTGTGAAAGAGACAACACGTACAGAATTTATGCATTGATTCAACTATTCAATTAAGTGACTCAAACTGCAGAAGAAGAAGAACAACAACAAAAAAGGAATTAACATTGAAAACGTGACATGCACATTCAGGAAAAAAATCATATTTTTTGTGTTAGCACACTTGTTCTTTTTCTTTTTCTTACTTGCACGTTTCATTCACTTCTAGGCACAAAAGAGGATTTGAGAAAAACAAGCCTCGCTCACACAAATGATAATACTGATACAAAAACTAGTAACAGTATTCCCAAAAAAAGTGAGCCGCACTACTTGCGATGATACACACATGATGAATGGATCTGATACTTCTCGTGTTTGAACGATTTTATGTGTATAAAAGGCAGATCCATGGTACACTGAGGAAAGAACTCCTTTGTGGAAGAGTACTTGCGTAGAGAGGAAGAAATTCATGGTGGACAGAAAATTCCAGAGCATTCACAGCATTTATACCCCATGTATGTAAAGCAGAAAAATTACACTGTACAGAAAATAGAAGAAAAGAAAGAAAAAAAGGAGAAAAAAATTGAAGGCCAAACCTGTGCACACAGAAATGCTGTTCTGACAGGTTTCCTTCATCAAGAAAGTTGTGTAGCAATCCATACAAATCCACTGTGCACAGAGTGAAAATCTCGACTGTGTACAGGGGATGAATTCCAGTGTACTCAGAGAGGGAAATCTCGCTGTGTATGGAGGAAAATCTGCACTGTGTTTGGGAGGACCGAACTGAAGGCAAAACCATGGTGCTTAGATAACGTTTCTTTGATGTTTCCATTGTAAAATGAGACGCAGACATAAAACCGTCTGAGTGAGAGGCACCTGGTTGCATAATCTCTTCAGTCCTTCACTGTGCTGCAACCTTTCCAGCCACTTTAGTTCTCTATAAGGGGAACAAATCGCTCAAGTGCAATTCTTTTTTCACTGGGTTAACAGGTATTTCTTCAATACAACTTACCACTGACTGCAAAATCATTGTACTTGGATCCACTATTTATTAAGGTAAAATCTAAATGATTTTTTTCTTCTTCTCATTTTTAACAAAAATGAATTAATCCAGCCATGTCACAACAGTCTACAATTTACAAATGATTAATACTCCTGAACATCCACTGTATTGAACAAATCAGTAAATACTGGATAGTGGATATGTATACTGGTGTAAATCTGAACAAAACCAAACATAAAACCCCAACTAAAAGCAAATGCTGATATGAAATGCACATTAATAAATCATAAATTATATGCCAGTAACACAGAAACACTTCAATACTGACACATAATCTGAGTGAATGAATTGAATACTAAAAAACAATGCTATAAAAGTTTAAATAAAAGGCGAAGGGGGGAAGGAAAAACAACATCACAACAAAATCAAGCTGATACAATTGGATACATTCACACATTGAAACAGGCACAACAATGCCTCACAACTTACAAATAATCAGGACTTGAAGTAAATCACTTCAATTAGTAACCAAACATATTGCCTTGGAATCCATGTTGTTCAATGATGCCCTAATAACCATGATTTAAAGCAGAACTATAACAAAAATACTTCTCCAAGTCTGACTGGACTGGCTGTAACACTCCACAACATCTTGACACAACACCTCTCTGTGCCCTTAGAGCAGCATACAATGCCTACGGCAAATTACTTCCCACATGATTGTAGGGTGGTGTATAACATGCCGTGTCAATTCACAAATTCCATGCATTTTAGCGTGTGGAAATTTCCCAAAGCGAATGTTTCTGGTCAGCTAAACCTCTCTTGGAGATGGGCAGCTTCAGCAGCACAAACTCTTTGGTAGGAAAAGGGTCAGTATAGGTATAGTACATTACACCTCCTGGCTGAACACATGCTTCTGTGTGGGATCACACAATGCTTATTTCATCATTTACGTTTTGCTACAAGTTCATTCACACCCAGTATGTGCACAAGGAGAATCCTGCTGTGAAGAGAAAGGAAATTATGGCTATCTTGCCAATCAGACACGCATCATCATGATAGTCTTCTTGGTGTGCCAAAACATCTATCACACGCGTCATTCACCAATTGCAATATATCTGGTGGCATTGCCCTGTCAAAAGGGTGATTCCACTGGATATGTGTTAAAAACAACATCTAGGAATTTGTATTACCCTCCTCTTGTATCAGTTGCATTATTTCTGGTGTTGTTGACAGAGTGGTTCCACAGAATATGTGTCAAAAACATCTGGAAAATGGAAATAAAATGTGCAATGAAAGCTGACAATTCACTCAGATCAAATGCATCTCCCAAAACTGAACCAAGGCAGTAAGTAAACTGGTGCAGTTCACATAGTGGTCTTTTAACATGGTGTTCTGGATCTTCCATGTGCATCAATATATTATTTTTGACACTGTGAGTTACCTGCCATCCTGGTATATATGTGTATATATATCTCTTCTGCAGGAAAGAAAGGAGGTATATATACAAACTGATTTTTTGTTTGTTTTGGGGTGGGCAAACAAAGTGCAACTTGTTGGAAATCTATGAGCCAAAGATGATATGTACCAAGTGCAATACAAAATCCATGTATTTCAGCCTCTGCTTTAAATGTTGCTATAGCAGCCGACACTTGCTCTCTCAACAGAATATTATAACATGGTTGGCTGCAGCTTCCATTTTGTGCTAAATGGAGACAAGAAGCTGAGTGACCAGCATATTCACATTTTCCTTTTCCTGCCTAGGCAAGGTCCTGCCTGGAGGAAAATGTGCTCTAAAAAATATTTGTTGAAAATTAAAAATGGAATGTTGCAGAAGCAGAAAAAAACTTCATTTGAAAAGATAAATATTAAATTTAAACCACTGATATGCAAGAAATACACATGCCAATCATGTGTCATATCCAGATTAAAAAACAGTAACAATGACCAATACTGTACAAGCATTTTGCACATGAATTTTTAAAAATCACTGAAACCAGACTTGGACTAGTCAAATGCTATCTGCATGGTTACACCAATCAAGAACATGTTGTACAAATGATGTTAATCAAAAATGCATAATCAGTAGGAATATGACGAACAAAAATACAACAAGTCCTGAAAACTGCATATAATTATATGATAAGTCACTTGAGTGAAGGTACCAAAGTTGCAAAAACATAATTAGGTGTATTGTTTTCAGACCATTCAATTACAGTTGAAACCTGATACTAATGAGGGACACCTCACATGCTTCTTGTCCCCCGCTTATTACATTTGCTGCACAAAAGTGTTCACATGACGCAGAATGGTAAAACAAGAAGTTCAAAAGGTGAACTGCAGGTGGATGGAAAGTCAGCAGGAGTGGGTGGGGAGGAAAAGGGACAGCAAACTGGAGTGCTTGGATATTGGCCCTGTGCCCCCCCCCCCCCCCCCCCCCAAAAAAAAAAATCAGGGCCACATTTCAAGCGACATTTTGCACTGGCTTGTAAAGGATCAAGCACTGTAATTAAAACTGTAAAGGAACTGCTTTGAGAGAGGCTGAAATGCAGAACACAGGCGAACAGAAGAGGCGATCAAACTGCACTCCCTTGCCAACAGAAGTGGTGTAGACATGAATGAACACCTAGCCAATAATTATGAGAGGCAATAATTATTTGAAGATAAGAATACATTCTCTAACTCCTTGTCAAGCACAAGCCCCTTACGGAGAATACGCTGCTCTCACTCGTCTGAAAGCTGCAAGTTTGTGCTTGATCTGGTCTGATTTTATGAAGCTGCATAGCGAATGCTGCTACAGCAATGATGCGCAGCTGTAATTATTGTTGATGGTTTGGCTACATCCAGCCTGAGACTACTGTTACACTAACAAGGTGCAATCAGTTGACTACATTCAGTCCCAGCTACTGTTACACTAACACAGTGCTTTATCTGGTTTGATTTTATGAAGCTGCATAGCGAATGCTGCTACAGTAATGATGTGCTGTTGTAATTATTGTTGATGGTTTGCATGGCATATGGTTTGGCTGCATCCAGCCTGAGACTACTGTTACTCTAACAAGGTACAATTAGTTGACTACACTCAGTTCCAGCTACTGTTACACTAACATGGTGCAGTTACTTGACTACATTAAGTTCCAGCTACTGTTAGTAATACTAACAGGGTGCTACTATTTGACCACAATCAGTTCCAACTGCTCGTACACTAACAGGGTGCAGTTACTTGACTACATTAAGTTCTAGCTACTGTTACATTACCACCGTGCAATCATTTGATGATGTTAAGCTGGAGACTACTGTTAAACTAACAGTGTGGAGTGGTTTGGCTACATCAAACTTGTGACCACTGTTGTGAACAGTAACAGTGTGGAATGTTTTCACTACATCAAGCTTGAGACCATTGTCATGAACACTAACACTGCTCAGTGGTTTAACTATATCAGGCTAAGAAGACTATTGTCACACTTGTATTGTGCAGCTGTTATCATCATTCAGGGTTTGCATATCATCATGTGGTTTGACAGCATCAATCCTGGGTCTACTGTTACACTAACAGTTAATTTCCTCTTGTCAACACCGTTAAGGGTCTGAGTATGCGTTCAGCCCAGCCGGCAATGGTGCTGCACTAATACTGATGAGCAACTGATTCTGGTGGTTGTGTTGACAACCCTGATCAATACCTACACACCACTGCCCACAAATGGTGTCAAAATTCCATCAACAATTCATGTGGGACATGCATTTTTAAAAGGACGGTTACCTGTAGGTCACCAGAGATGATGACCTTATCAACAGCTTATCTATACACTACTGTCTCTTCAGAATTACAGCCAGGAAAGCTTTGGTGAGTGGCAAATGAGCAAAAACAAACACACAAAAAGCTGCACAGGTCTTAAAAAGACTAGGACACTACACAACCTGATAAATACAGACCCATATCCTACAGACTCTTCACATGTCGGTTCACTTTATTTCAGTTCAAGATGATATGTAAGCCATCAGGAAAACCCATATGTGCTCTACCCTGTCTCAGAAGTTTCCCAAATATTACTTTTAGAATGGTCATTGGTGTTTGTCGGATTGATGATGGCCCTGTCTGACCCTGTCATGAAGGACTGCTTATGATTGCTGCTTCCTACACCTCTCTCCTCCACGCTGCTGATGCTGTGATGTCATTCTCACTAAGTGCCAATTTATTCCCTCATTCAAGAGCATTTGCGTAACTGTAAGGTACTATCTGGTCAGGCAATGGTATAATCTCTGGAAAATGATGTGTTGAGCTACTTTACATGTTGTACTGTTCAATCCAATTATTTGGGGAAGTATTGCCAATGAGCATGACACCTTCTGAAAAAACATGGGACAATATGACCAATACTTAATTTGGGGTTAAGCCGACATTGATACCCCCCCCCCACCCCCACAGCCAAATTTGTTACTTGCTCAAACCCTACCCTGTTTCAAGGAATTCAGGTTTAACAGAAATACTTGTTTAAATGCCTTCTAATTAAGTGGCACAACATTCTCAAAATCAGCTGAAGTACACTGTTCTTTCACAAGTGTGCAAACAGCACCCTAAAACATTCACCTCATACCAGATACATGTACAATCCGTTTTGTATT
This sequence comes from Alviniconcha strummeri, assembly GCA_963584105.1. Classification (NCBI taxonomy): domain Eukaryota; kingdom Metazoa; phylum Mollusca; class Gastropoda; family Provannidae; genus Alviniconcha; species Alviniconcha strummeri. Next base: position 32,488,622 of record OY757542.1, read on the forward strand.
ACTCAAAGAAAATGCAAAACACTAGTGGTCTAAACAATGTTAAACTGCTAAAACAGCAACAGGACCTCAGGTGGGTTGAAATCCAAGTTCTGTCCACAGAGTCAAACTGAACAGTACAGCTGGTGCTGACGGTTCCCTGGAGGCAATCTGACACTAGCAGCACACGAAGGAATTGCAACGGTCCTGTGAAAGATGGAAAAATGACTGGGACAGACAGGAAACAAAACAGCAGTAGGTGACTGCGGCTTTAAATGAGAGGCAGGGACAATGTCTATCATGCTGAGCTTCTTGCAGGAAATGAGTCTGTTCTTCCGATGCACACTGAAAAACTGATACGAATACGCACACTGATTTGGAATGCTAGGATGAAATGCTCTGCATGCATTTTTCACAAGGAAATTTGTAGGGTTTACATAATTTGCAGTTATTTTGAGGTACATGTTTATATATCCCATCAAGGTATCTATCATTTGATCGATCTTAGAGTCCAAAAATGTCCTACTGAAATACCATTCTACTTATGGTAATCAAGAACTGAAAGACAAACAGATGCTTGAACACCAAATCCAATGTGATTTTTTTTACATTACATGTACATCAATTTAACAATTAATATACACACAGCAAATGAGAACAACACTAAACTGTTTAAAATGACAAGAACCAACTGTGTGAGATACAGGAAAACCACTTTTTTTCCATGTAAAATTCTAAAATGGATTCTTGTACTTTTGTTTTCCATTTCACAGAATAAAGAAACACACACACACACTCACATGTTTACACAATTCAAACAAACGAATCAAATCAATCATCACACAAACAAATCAAATCAATCATCACACAAAACTGATGAAAGCCCCAGACAAAACTTCATAACAGCAAAATCATCCAGCCCTCCAGTACATCACCCCCTCCCCCAACCCCTTTCTACAGCCCATTCAGTAGCTTTGCATTTTCAGTACAGAATCATCCCATTGTCCACCTCCTTCTCCCCGGACCCTGCGTAACTGCAGCTGAGTGACTGTCCTGACAGGTACAGCAGAATGAAGTTGATGACAAAGGCGGCGGCTGCTCCGATGACGAGGAAGAAGGAAAAGTCGAGATATGTGTGTCCTTCCGAGCGCCAGCCGATGTGATAGTCATCAAACATCAGGAAGTTTTTGGACAGCTGTAGTTCAAACAGGGTTCCAAACAGTACCAGGGTCATCACTGTCATCAGCACTGAAATATCAACATTCATAAGGTCAGTACTGTCAACAAACACTGAAACAATAACACAAGGCCAAGTCACCACTGTCAACAGCACCGAAACACATCTCCAGGTCACCACTATCAACAGCACTGAAACACATCTCCAGGTCACCACTATCAACAGCACTGAAACACATCTCCAGGTCACCACTATCAACAGCACTGAAACAAATCTCCAGGTCACCACTATCAACAGCACTAAAACACATCACCAGGTCACCACTGTCAACAACACTGAAACAGTTACACAACTCAAGGTCATCACTGTCATCAGCACTGAACACATCTGCAAGTCACTGCTGTAAACAGCACTGAAACAGTAACACAGCTCAAGGTCACCACGGTCAACAGCATTCAAACAACAACCACTGTCAACATTCTGATCTGTTCCATCTGTTTGAGAAAGGCCAGTCTCCTTGGACAGAATATGTTTTGAAAAGGCCAGTTCCTCTAAAGACATATCTCTGCAGAAATATGTGTCAACCACCTCAACTGGTAAGTGTCACCTTACTGATGATGCTGCAACTCTGAAGATGACCAGGGCCAATAAAAGCAATGAGAACCAGTAAAGACACTGGCGATGCAAAAAGGAGAGCAAACATGGGACAGAGTGCATAATTGTTTTCCTTTTTTTTTTTTTTTTTTTTTTTTTTTTTAAAGTGAGTGATGCTGGCAACTTATAATATTGATATTAAATCAACAATACTTTCAGTTGAAATTGTTCTTATTGCAGATCATGTTCCTTCCCCCTCTTTCAAGCACTTGAGTTATTTTTTATTCAAACTTCAGAAGACTATTTCCTTTAATGCATGATCTGCTACAGATATATTCATAACAATGGTACAAAGCCTGAACAGAATCAGCTACAAAGTTACTGGTCATATAAATACACAAATTTAAACTTGAGATTTCTAATCCTGCTACAATCCTGAAATTAGTTCAGTAGCAATAAAACTTATATGAGTTCATAGCACTAAATAAAAGTTACTGTACAAAGTTTCAAACTATATCAAAGACCTCACTTAAGTTATCATAGAGAAAAGCTAACACTAAGGTGAAGGTCTTTGTTGATCAGTGCAGAATGTTTTTAAATACTCCATTAATCCCTTGTGGAAAATTCAGGCCCCTTTACCTGGGAAAGGCTACAGCAGCTGCAAGAGCAGCACTACCCGGTCCCACTAGTGTGTCAAGTATTTCCATGTGTCCAATGATATGGCTACCAGTGTCTGGATTTTTTAACACGCACACAGTTGATGCGTAAGGTTGCACATGCAGCTGTACAAACATCAACAGACAGTCTACACCGAACATTGACTCTGAGAGAACAATTCCTTGTCACGCCAGGGAACTGAACCTGCATCAGTGTTACACCTGGCATTTTGGTATGATACTCTACCAACTGAGCTCTCCCACATAACAATCAAGACCTGTAGAGTTTTAGCTTGACTAGAGTGGATAAGAACTGAGAAATGAAACGTTCAGTTTCAACTGCTTCATGCCACTGTGATCTTAGATCCATGGTACATTAATTGTTAACATGTGCTGACAAGATCATTATCACATTTACTTCATATTCATGATCATTGCTTGTTAGGCTTTCAACTTCTGCACAACCATATGTGTGTAAATGTGTGCCAAGTAACTGTGGCTTAAAAAAAACACATCCCGTTTTTCACTGAATATGTCAACTCAAAAAGAACACTTTGGCCTTTGTTATCATAATCACGTAAGGACAAAATACCCTCTCTTTTTTTCTTCTTCTTCTTCTTCTTCTTTTTTTTTTTTTTTTTTGCTGGGGTACATGTAATCAGTCCAACAAGTGCAAGACTTCCTTGTTTCCACTCAATGGGTGACAAACGAGACTCCTGAGATGAGATATGGCCTGATAAAGAGAACTGGTTAGCTATCTACCCATACATGGTGAAACATGCCGTCACATACCTGTGTCACACCAGCCCTAAGTTTTACTGTTGAAGCAATGTCAAGAGTCAAACATCGGTCTACTAGCAATTGTTTATCTCATTTCTGGGCAAAATATGCACACCCTTTCCTGGAATAGGTTAGCTAAGAAAATGGGATGACAATCAAGGATGATCTGTGTGTATGTACACACAGAAAATGAGAGAGAGAGAGAGAGAGAGAGAGAGAGAGAGAGAGAGAGAGAGAGAGAGAGAGAGAGAGAGAGAGAGGTTGATTAACTTATTTTTCAACAGTAAAGATATTACATCTACATCTACCCACCCATCCACTCACACACATGCATGCGCATACACACACACACACACATGGACATGAGACAGGCAGCAGTAAGCATGCACAAATCAAATGTGTTTTTAGTTTAGCTTTGAAAGTTTGGAGGGAGGGTGAAGCTATCAGGTCGGCCATCAGCAAAGGTGTGTGTAGGTATGTGTGTGTGGAGGAGTGGCTCAATTAGCACCATTACAACATGAGTGTAATGTATATAATAAGCTGAAGGGGATTCAGCCTAGTACCCCCGTCCTAAGTTAAGTTATTGTGACCCAGACATTACAGAAAGAGATGAGACAGGTGTGCACTCACAGGAAAGTCCGTTCCATAGGTACAGTCCCATGGGCCCAGTGATGGTCTCAATGGGCCGGCCGAAGATGTTGAAGATGGAGAAGCCGATGGTGACCAACCCCATGACGATGGACAGAGACAGGAACATGATGGTGCACACCCACAGTGGGAAGCTGAACAGGCCGTACTCAATCTGCTCAAAACCTGAACACACGCAGAGACGAAAGGGGATGAAGAGAAAATTCGCAGTCTCACTATGAAGCATGATCAGTTAGCAGTTTGATACCGAACACACAGTCAACTGCCAGGGCAAGCCAATTTCATCACATAACAGGTAATAGTCTGATTTACTGTTCATGACATGTGCACATGATCTTATGCCGGAAGAGGATCAGGAACAAATGCAGTCGAGTAAACCAAGAGGCAAATATTTAAAAGACATAATTCCTAGCAGTAGGCAAAGCATGCAAGGCTACATTCTGACCTACTTCCAGCTTAACAGAGGGAACCTTCGACAGCTCTGGAGTCTCAGCCAAAATATACCATACTAGGATCAATTTTTTAAAATGTTAAACATCAGTCAACACGTGTCTTAACACCACTTGCATGATCTATATGTGTATACACTGTAAACTATAAAAATGATGAAAGTACTTTTGTAGGAAGCCCCCCCCCCCCCCCCCACCCACCCATCCTCCACTCTCTCACACAAAATTAATCAGAAATGCAGTATGTAAGTCAACTTTCTCACAGTTAAGTTGAGATATATATATGGTGTGTGTGTGATGTTCCTCTTTGTCTCAACAAAATTTGCTTTAAAACCAAGATAAAAGCCATCAATGTCAATGAATTTGGTTCATTCCTGCTGCATGCTGCATGGCCTGTCTTAAAGCAACATACAGAATCAATAAAGACCAATATAGTTGCTTCTAAATATGCTTTTTCAGGCACTGTGTGCTTTTGTTTTCGTGTGTGTGCTTGTGTGTGTGTGTGAACTGTTTCATAAATCTTCCTGCTCTAAGCCACGGAAACAGGAAGCATCTTTGACATTTCAGACAGCAAAACAGCCGGGTCTAAAAGTTTGTGGCGAACAACTGATTGAACACAATTGATTTTGGAACCCTCCAGATGCAGTCAGAACTCTCTGTGGGGAAAACCTGCTTATACGATCCAGGTTAATGCTGCATCTTGTGAAACATTTGCCTGCATTTGTATCTCTATCATTGGGTCATTTGACAACCCAGACATAAATCAGATTTAAGAAAAAAATTGTGCCTTCTGCAGGGTGCATTTTCAATGACATCTGAAGGGTATGTGAATGTGTATGTGTGTGTGTGTGTGTGTGTGTGTGTGTGTGTGTGTGTGTGTGTGTGTGACCTAACTGTGTAATGACATATTTGAGGGGGATAAGGGTGGGGAGAAGGAGGTGGTATGTGAGTGTGTGGAGCAGTGGCTTAATTAGTACTATTGGAAGCAGATATATTTCAGAATGTTATTTAAGCACATAGACACTGATAATGATACTGCAATGTGATTACGTATTATTTTTAAACCAGCCTAAGCTTTTCGCAATGTATTATTTCATTAATTACGTCTTGGTATGGTGCGGCGATCCGTGTGTGTATATGTTACAGGCAATCCATGAAGTAAGGCATTTCATGAAATGCCTAAAAATGTCAGGCATTTCATGAAGTGACAAAAAGCTATAGGCAATACATGCAATGCCTGAAAAATAGTGCTCGAGATTTCACAGTTTGCCTGACTGCCAATTTCTGTATTCAGGCAAACTGTGTATTGATTCTATGCCTCTGTGCGTGTGCTTGTGTGCATGTGTGCATGCGTGAGAGAGAGAGAGAGGGGGAAGAGAACTTTGATTACTTTGTGGAACAGAACTGAATATGTGACCCGTTCTCACGAAATGAGTCTTAACTTAAAATTTGGCAACTGGAGATACCTGCATGTCTCAAATCTGCAAGTTTTGCTCATTATTTTGATATTTACCGCAGCAGCAGGTAAAAGACCCTGGTCATTCTGCCAAAAATGCAGGTGGCAGGTTACAGCTAAACACATATACACCTTATGTATGTGGCTTTGCATGAAGTGACATGGTGCATGGTTGTATGGTGTACACAGAACGTGCTGAGATGGCAGCAGTTTCATGTGGCACCAGCCATGCCAGTGCTGTAAGTACACCACTTCAGTGGATATTCAAAAATGCGCTATAAAAAGCTATTCACTCATGCAGAATCACATGCTAGTGCAGTGAGTCTACTTGAGAGCGGAGAATAGCGCTAGATAAAAGCGATCAATAATAATAATATTTAAATCACGTTTCTACTATATAAAAAAATAATGCAGATGTGATGTGTTTTTAAAGGATGCAGGTGTGGCAGAGGCCATTTTTTTAAAATCAGCTTTAAAGTTTTCAGAGCATATCAGTGCAAACACACCAAAGTTTAATGCTTATAGACTTTAATTTTGCAAAAACACGAAAACACCCAGATAGACCCCCACTGACTGCTTTTGCCTGTAGCACGGTAAGCCGGCTGCGAGTTAAGACTAAGTTCGTGAGAATGGGTCACATATGTACTTTGCAAAGCTTGTTCTAGTGCATTTTCATAATTTGTTACTGTGAGTGAATTACAGTTAAAAAAAATTATCTCGGCATTTTCATATAAATTATTTGTTCTGTGTGTAAGTTGCCATTTAAAACATTTCCCGGTGTATTTTAGTATGCATGAAATGAAATGAGCCAAATGTAATATATCTGTGGAAATGATTTCAATTGATGATATGATGTAAGCATATTTGCCTTTTTAGAAGTTAGTGTGTATTGTAAAGTATTTCTTATATTTTTTTACTTCAGTGAGTGTACAATTGTAGAGAAAAGCCCTTCTATTAAAGTACACTGAGTTACCGATCCCTTTTTTTTTTAAATCTACGTTCAACTTTAGTCAGACTGTTGGTGAAATTGTCTTTGTAAGTTTTGAAGTTGAAAACATGAGAATATTTTTAGTTCAGTCAATAGTTTGTTGGTGCTGGGTCTTAGTGCGGTCGTGGGGTGCAGTAGTCTCCTTTCCCATGTGAAGGATTGGTTCCAATTAGCGCCAGTCAGTTGGCCGAGCTGTAGACAACAAGCCTCCCTGTTCATGCACAGGCATGGAAGAGCTGCCTTCCCTATTCTCTTACAAATTCTTCTTTTATTCCAAATTCTGGGCCACTGATGCCATGTTTTTGAAGGTATAAGAGACCCTCCATTTTAATCCCCGCACCACTCGCCCTCACAGAAATTTAAGGACCTTGTGCCCTCTTTTGTAGTCACTTCGCCAAGCCTCTAGGTCAGTCTCCAAGTCAGTCTTTAAGTCTCCAAGTCAAAGTTTTTCATTCGTGCAACTAGTGTTTTGGCTCAATTTAATCCACATTCAACAGGTTGGTTTGACTATCTTTTACCCGCCTAGTTCCTGACTGATGTTTTATTGTTGTTTGATTGTTGTAATTTTTCTGGTTTGATCTTGCCTTAAGATCTGGCGTTGCTGATGTTTTATTATTTTTCATGTTCGCTTAGATGATTAAGTACAGGAGCCAGCTTCGTGGTAGCCATGAGTTGTTTCAAATATATGGGTTATAACACTTTATTTTCATTTCATGATTGATGTGTTGAATCTTAAACTGTGTTTCGCTACAGATGATCTGACTGAGAGGTCAGGTTCATTATCCAAGCCTGGCTCCATTTTTTACCATTCTGATCTAAACCTCCTAATGGAGTCCCTTTATTTTACTGGTTAGAAAAGGCCTGTTCTGTATATCCACGATTAACAGGTTCGACTTTTCTATTCAGTATTATGTAAAAAGGCCAGCTCTGCAATAGTCCGCAATTAGCTTTGGTTTAACTTTTCCATAACTAATTCTTTTGTGTATTCCATCTTCCACTATCCACTTGGGAGATACCTTAAAGTTTTCTTCCATAAATTCAGTGTAAGACCCTACTGAGAAATTATAAAGCAAGGTGATGTTTTTGATAATACACCGGTTGTGAACTGCTTTTTCACAGGTTTATAGCTCAGACTTTCATAACCCGCATGGACAGTTTTGTGCTGACTTAATTGTTGTTTATGCTAATTTTCAGGGAATGAGACAACCAGATAAAGTTTACTTAGCCATATTGGCTTTTCAAACCTTTGTGCTTTCAAACCCCATCTTTTGTCTGTTTATGACATGCTTGTGACTTACGTTTTTGATTCAATAATATTTGGAACTTTCATTCTCCACTTGAATTCGTGTTGAAAGAGAGGTGGATGTTTAACGAGAAAAAGTAAAATGATTCTGTGACTGAGTGAGTGTGTGGACGTGTGTATGTGTGCTGGATCACTTCCTGATAGTCCTGAGACACCACGTGCAAGTAATTAACGCCAACATGTTTATAACCTGCTAGCATTCTCAGTTGTGTGGCCACAGAATTGCTCGACGACATTTGATCTCTTCACGCACTAGAGATGTTACACAATAAAAAAGAAATTTGAAACACTTCCTTCTGTTTCTTCAAAATGGTCAAGCAATACATGAAATACCTAGAGGTAAATTTCAGGCAATGCACATATTGCCTACAAAATGTAGGCATTACATGTATTGCCTATAGCTTTTCGCCATTTCATGAATGCCTTCATGGATTGCCAGTAACATATATATATATATATGTGTGTGTGTGTGTGTGCGCGTGTGTGTTTATATAAAAAATTATGTTCCATAGATATGCGGCAACACATACGTTGGGTATCTCTGTGTGTGTGCGTGCGTGCACTCATGCATGTCTAATTTCACAATATTTCGTTTTAAATGCAGTGTTTGCTGTTTATATAATATATATACTTGTGATGTGAACTGATTTGATCAAACTGTGTCATTGCTTGCAATGAGGTAGCAATTTGTTGTTGCATTTACATGTAATAGCTGATTGCTGCCATAACTACATGAGTAGTGCATGTTTATCTATTTACTGTGTTTTGTGTGTGTAGTACCTGTTTACCCACAGGTGTGTTTATATTTTCATCTTTTCTCATTCTGGTTGTTTAAAAAGGTTGTTTTTTTAGCACATCTGACAGAATTATTCCTTGTGGGATGAATAAAGTGTCAAAGAATTGAACTGAATCCACATTAAAGCAGACTATTTGGCATCTTAAGATCAAACGTTTGTACATTTTATATGCATAAAAACTGAATTACAAAACAACAACAACAACCAACATTTGCACATTTTATAACTTCAAGTAGAAGTCTCCACTGAAAGGGTTATAGAATTTGCTGAATACAATCTTCTGACTGTAATGTCCATCACCATCAAACTCAATTTCACTAACACAATACTTTCAGTAGGCAGTGTGTAGAGTTATTTACCACTAAAAGGCCCAGTCAAACCCTGCAACCAAAGATAAGGTATCAGCAGAGGTCTGAGTAGGCACAGGTCCATGACAAAGTTCCGACATGGGGAGATAATCCACTAGTATGTAAGTAGCAAGTCAGAAAGAATGAACAGAGATTACTCATTCCCCACAATCAGAGGAGTTTTGTAACCTTCACAATGCTTCTTACTATGACCAGCAAGTGCTAAGGTACATGTACCCTCAACAACCTTGCAAGTCAGGGTGTGTGAAATGCACTGAATTAAAGGGGAATCAAACCAAAGAAGCACCACAGGCCCAACTGATAAGGAGTGGAACCCAAAATATACACACAGCAGTTTTTCACTTGACTCCCTGTCTGTTCTAAATCCATGTTTGAAAGTGGCGAAAAAAAATGACCATGACTGCTGTGCCCAGCTGTCTGCATCACTGTATCACTATCAGTGACATCATGAACAGGGCCAAAAGAATCAATGTTTGGCAAAAGAATCAAATACATCACAAGCCAACCTTTCCCTGCTCTTAGTCTTACTGGTACACAAAAATACAACATGGACGCGCCCCAACAGGCTCAAATTTGAAGCAAACAAGCATTTCCCTAGTATAAATATTGTCAGAAAAATCAAACAAAGTATGCATGTCGAAATATTTCCACGTTTTCTATATTTTCAAGCCAACTTGCATCCTGACTTTGAAGTTTGTGTCCCCTTTAATGAACCCCCATTTCTCTCCAGTGATATTATACTCCAGCCCTCAAGGCAGGCAAACACAGAGCCACATTAAGCATGGAGACAGATGCGAAGAGTGAGATGAAATCAATCTGACTGACCCCAGAGGGCTTGGAGCAGGAACCTTCCTGTTTGCACTGTACTTGAGACTTTATCACAAGTGTATATATATATATACAACTCACAGGTACAGAGTATATAATATGGCTGAGGGGGATTCATTGTCCTTCTACATCCAAGCCTGACTGATCTTGTCTCACAATGCGTGATGCTGACAGCCAACGAGCTGCCCAACCTGACAGCTTACCCTGCTCCACCCAAAGGCGTGGCCAGGATTATTCACTGGACTCCACCAGTCCCTGGTAACACTAAAGCCTGCTGTGTGCCCCTTAGTTACACCATCCATGTCAGGATTACTAATGCTAATAACCCACCTGTTATAGTGTTAACTGCAATGACTCCAGCTTCATCTACAATCTCTGGTAACACTAAAGCCTGCTGTGTGCTCCCTAGTTTCACCATGTCAGGATTACTAATAATAACAATAATAACCCATCTGTTACCTGCAGTGACTCCAGCTTCATTTAGAATCCCCAGTAAGTAACTTGGTGTTTTACAGCCAGTCAGCTGGTAACAATTAAGCCTGTTATGTATGTTCCCTAGTTTCACCATGTCATGATTACTAATGATAACAGTAATAACCCACCTGTTAACTGCAAAGAGCACAACATGCTTCACGATAGTGAAAAATGTCAATTATACAAAACCAAAATATGAGACAGACAGGGACGGAAAGGGGTTCCAAAGAGTAACATCAAAATGGGCAAAAAAATATGAAATTAACAATGAGCAACAAAATACAAAATTAACAATGAGCAACAAGATACAAAATTAACAATGAGCAACAAGATACAAAATTAACAATGAGAACAAAATACAAAACTAACAATGAGCATCAAAATACAAAATTAACAATGAGCAACAAAATACAAAATGAACAAGCATCATTTATAAATCATTTTATGTTTGAAGAGGACTGACATATTTTTATATGCCAAAATGTGCTGGTAAAACTAATTTACAGTGTGCAAGAAACTCTTTCCAAGTGAATGTCATAAATCGCAAGAAACCCTTTTCAAGTGAACGTCATAAATCGCATGAAACTCTTTTCAAGTGAATGCCATAAATTGCAAGAAACTCTTTTCAAGTGAATGCCATAAATCTACTAAGTACTGCAAACAAGTGGTACACTTGGTGAAGTTACTTTACAGCCCAATCAATGATTCAGTGCTTTAGGGCAAACATTTACAATAGGGAATTGACCCCAACAATTCAGTCAGCTTCTACTTTGATGTGGGCAGCCACCATCCATTAAGCAGGAGCCGCTTGGAGATTATATCGCACTTCTCAGGGTTCTGAAGAGAACTGCATAAAATCTGAGAGAGGGGGGAAGTGTGCAATGTATTAACTACACTGGAGTATCTGGCTAGACCAATTCAGCTTCCATAGCAGTCCCTGGGGATGAAGCCAAAGCTTGAAACATCCACAAACTGCAATCTTTTTTATGTAACTTGTACAAAACCACCAACCTCTCCCTTTCTTCTTCTTCTAAATTTCTTCTAAATTCTGCTTTGTCCTGTTCCCAGGTCTGAATTCACATTCACAAGTAACAAATCAAAAGCAAAAAAGTCTGAGTCACACTCACAGTGAAAAACACAACATTTGTTTACAATTCAACAGCTCGCAATTTGGACTTGTGCGAGCACATGCACATGCATGCACACACACACATGCAGAGTCAATAGGATAGCTTGAAGAGGTGAGATTTCAAAGATGATTTGAAAGATGTGATGATCTAACTCTGACAGACAGACAATGCAGCATAAGAAAAAGGTCTCTGACCAAGTGAGTGCAAGCACACAGAGGGGAGACACAGAATGGAAGTATCAGAAGAAGAGCGTAGCTGGCATGTTGGTTTGAAAGCTTTCAGTTCAGTCAAGTAGACATGTTTTATTACATCTAATTAATATAGTTTCACCAGATGTAAATGTATAACTTGAAACCTAATAATATTCTGTGGGCTCCCAGCATGGGAACCTCCATAAATCCCTTGTGTTGATGAGTAGGGGTTGACCTAATTATCCCTGGGGTCCATAAGGGAAACTGGGTCAGCAGAAAGTATGGGGAAGACTTGAAAAGTGAGGCTGAATGAATCGGGAAGGTAGTATGGTTAAATTTTTGGCAGCATGTAAGGCATGCACGGCTATATCCTGTCCTACTCAAGACTTAAAAGGGAGAACTTTTGATAGCTCTCTGTTCTCAGCAGAGTGCAGCAAATCTGTTACTGCCTATTTTACAGGAATTCCTGCCTATTTTACAGGAATATTATCTAAGTCCATACTATAGGTAATTTCTTCACTGTCAAATGAAATGGACAGCAATCAGAATTGGTTAACAGTGAAATGCAGTGGATAGGAAAAGAAAGACTGCTAACAGTATCAGTAAAATGTGGCATAGTGGGTAAAAAAAAAAAAAGAAGAAGAAAAAAGAAAGAAAAAAAACCTCAAATGAGAACTGCAACTGGTTCAAGTTTATTTATAACAGTAAAATGCCATTCGCAATAAAGTTTCTAAAACTAAAATGTGATGGACACTAGAGAAAAGCAGGTAAATGTCAGGACTGATAACAATACAAGCACCACAGGACATCCTGCAAGTACAAGTCTCAGCAATAACAAAGAAAGAAACGAATCAATGACAAACTCACAAAGCCCCTTCTTCCTTTTTTGTCCTGCTCTTTTTCTCAGAGATAAACATAGGTCAGAACAGAAATTTGCTCTTGTCTCTCTCAGCACAAGCCTCATTCCCAGCCACTCTGCTGTGTTTCCTTTTCTGTCTGAACTGCTGATCTAACACAGGCAGCACCAACATTTGTAAAAGAGTTACTGTCTAGTTTCTCAAGCTGTCACTCAGAAGATGTATATATATGTATCAATATAGAAGCCACCTAAAGGCCACAGAGGAGGGGTTGGGTGGGTGGGTGTGGGGGGGGGGGGGGGGGGGGGAATCAACAGTGTAACAGCAAAACAAGTCACTGGGCAATGCTAAAAGTAACAAGAAAAACACTATCCTTTCTTTTCCATGTCTGAGAGAATTGGTGAACAAGTAAAATACCATAGCTGTATTTTGTCTTTTAAAAAGTCTGCCAAAACTGTGGAAAACAACACTTGTACTCATCCAAGTCTGAGAGAATCATGGTAATTGGTATGGAAGAAATGATACAAACAGCCTGTACTTGTCCATGCCTGCTGATGCAGTTGTGGAGCTTAGAACACACAAGGCAACAGTTGCACTTGTCCATGCTTGACAAAACTGTGGAACCCAGCAATTACACAAAACAAAAATTGCACTTGTCAAAATCTCACAGAACTGTGGAGTGGAACAAGTTCAAAACAACAGCTGCACTTGATGGAACTAAACAACTGCAAACTAGGCATACCTGTTCAAGTCTAATGAAACTGTGGACCTCAGCATAATCCTAAGCCCAAGTCCGGAGAAACTGTGCACTCAGCATGAATAATAGTGAACTTGTTAAAGTAAAAGTCCAAGGTTTTTAAGTATGCAAAATGATCATCAAAATGGTTGACAAATGAGTCACTAGTTTCAGATTTAATGAAACAAAACAATAAAAAAAATGTTTAATTGGGTTTTTAATCGATTTTATTTTTTGTAGGCTGGCTGAGACTACAGTCTCGGGTTCTCCATCAGTCATGTGACTTTCCCAGAAGTGACATCAGTCTGGGGAGTCAGTGTGGTTGCCATCTTAGATTCTTCAGTAAACTGTGTATGCGTGTGGTTGACAAAAAAGTTAACTATGCCAGACTACTGTGTTGCTGCGAACTGTAACAATTCGCAGATGACCCCAGGTATAACAATGCACAAGCTCCCGCGCAATCGACCCGCAGTGAGATGAAAGTGGATTAAGTTTATACAATTCAAACGAGCCGACTTTCTTGCTGTGCCGCATCGTGCCCATTTGTGTAGTGAGCACTTCAGTGAGTGCGATTTCGCAAACCCAGTGGAATACTGAAAATCCTGCCTGACAGGCTCAAACTGATATGGCTGTATCCTTGTGGGTCTCTCGGGCAAAGTATCAGTTTCGTCTTCGGAGCTGGAGTTGGCCATTTTGCAGTGACTCCCCACAGTGACGTAGTAGGCATATGGTCACGTGATTTGGGCGTCATGGCGACGTTTTTGGTACAACTAAAAATTCCTTTTTTCAGGCATTTTATAACCCTCAGATCAGTTTCACCTACATCATCGTTCTCAGCAAGCTTCAACGGAAATCGTGTCAAAAATCACTCCTAACCTTGGACTTGTCCTTTAAGACAAATCAGTTTGACATTTTGGGTAGAAGCAAATGAGTCACTAGATCTTGTAGTTTTGATACGCCTACTGAATAAATGAAATGGAAGGAACGTTTCTATTACCTTTGGAAATTAATATTGATTTTTTTCCTACAGTTTAAAATAGGAAAAGTCAATTATGACAAGTGTGGTGCAGGATAGAAAAAAATACCCACATTCCACTCAACCAAGATGACAGAAGTGTGCAAGTTGTCACTCAGAAACTAGATCTAGATCAAACACCAATGGCGCATACTCATATGGAAAGACACATACATGATCAAACTCACTTTTCAGTTGCAAATTTCTCTCTGGGTGATTCTGATGATATTTGTGACCCAGAATAGCATTTAAAATGCCCCGGGGGAATTTCTGAGTGCCTCCTTGGATATTACCCAGAGGTCGTCTGCTTCAGCAGCAGCGTCAGCCTGACTTTGAAAATACATGATGCATGCTAAATCTGCTTTCAGCACCCAGATAAATAATTCAGCCTCATGAGTTATTGTAATACCTTCCATAAGAATGAAGGCGCTATCATTTTTGTGCTAGAATTGTGACAGTATCTGTCATAAAGGGATCAGGTCTGTGCCTGCAAAAGTGATGCTGTAAAGTGTATGGTTAGCAGTTGTGGTCATAATAATGCTGATTTGTGTTATGCCACTCATGAATAAATTGTTTACAATGATGTCACAGACTTGTTTGAAGTCAGAAAAGTCAACTTTAAGTTGTTTTGAAAAAAATAATTTACTTCAATCTATCTATGGTCAAGCATGCAGTTTGGATGTGCGTGTGTGTGTGTGTGTGTGTGTGTGTGTGTGTGTGTGCGTGTGTGTGCGTGCGTGCGTGCGTGTGTGCGTGAGTGTGTGTGTGTGTGAACAGACCGAGGGTGATGTTCTGGCAGGGTCTTTTCAAACTCAGGCTGCATCAACAATCTCCCAGCTGATGATATGCAATAGCAAAAACGAGTTTGGTTCACAAAAACAAGACACCCAGACACAAACTCGGTGCCATACAAAAACTAGAGACACTCGTTCCAGTCTACCTTGGCATGAAACTTCACTGCAACTGCATTCTACATCTTGCAGCACAGAGCATATAAGAAAAGGGAGGACAAAAGTGAGACATTTGAAGACTGGTCCAAGAAACATCAGGAGCAGCCAAAGTTTCCATACTGGAGCTGTGTGCTGGAGATGGATCTGAGCATTCTTCAGTTCACTCAATCCATCCGAACTGCATACTTCAACCATTTCATACAGACACTGACAAAGCTGTTACCATGTTGTTGTTGTTGTTTTGCCCTTGGCGACATCATCTATGCCAGATGGTTATCAGTGTACCTTTGTGACATATGTGTCAACTCGGAGGCACCCATCAGTGTATCAAGCCTTTTGCAATGGTGGATTTGTTGTGCACAAGCACATGACCAAGCACACAAGCAGTGTAATGCGATGGTAAAAGGAAATGGAAGTGCAGTAGGACATGCCAGCAATCCAGGTGCTTTGAGACAATGGGTGACTGCAGGGCCACAGATTGCTCGTTTGCTCAAAAGCTTTGAGTGTAGCATGCCATCCAAAAGTGCAGACTGCATGGATCACCAAGAACAAAGCCATACACCACAAAAAGCCTTCAGCTGAGATAAACCTTCAAGCTCTTGTTGTTTCTTTTGAGGAAGCTGGAAATCCATTTAAAGACGATGGACGATGCCTCTTCGCCTTGGACTCCAAAGTCATTGTAGGAACAGCTGCCATGACTGCAGTTAGCTCAGTCATCACCAGTGGGATACAGCAATATAACAACTTTGTTGAGGAAAGGCTCGAAAAGAGAACAAAACCAATCAAAAAGCCTCTGTGAAAGAACAAGCTGCACATGTTTGTGCAACAACGGAAGGCTCAGAAATCTTCCCTGACAATCCTTCCCAACAGCTACTCGTTGTTTTCATTTCTGTTTAAGTTATGAATTTACTCAGTCCTGCCAGAACACTGGATTAATTGTGACTTCTGAATTGATAGTCTGCATATTTCTCGAGGGTTCCATTAAAACACATATATCACCATTTCATACATCCACTGCCCGTCCATAAGGTTACAATGAACACAATCAAAACATAATTATACATCTGCTTCTTCAGTTGACCTACTTTTAAGATTTTGACCTAGTTTTGGATTTGTTGTGACCTTTTGTTCCACATGATCTACAAACCTTGTGTTTTTCTGTAAAGAATATAGTGTTACAATGAACACAATTAAAAGATAATTATAAGTCTCTTTTTTATCAACTGACCCACTTTTATGATCTTGACCTAGTTTGGATTTGTTGTGACCTTTTGTTCCAAATGATCGACAAACTTTGTGTTTTGTTGTTGTAAAGAATATAAGTTCAAATGTATGCAATTAAACTTTGTTCTAGGTAGTTTTGAAAGTGATACATAGCCAGTGTGCATAAGGTGTGTGTCGCCTAGACGACACAGGAACAGCAGTCATTAGTAATCACTTTACATCACAAACATATCACTTTATTATGACTTGAAATACTCTTGCTTTCTAATGCTTCTGGTGGGTGATAAAAAGCATTAATTTCGGTCAACCAAATCGTAAAACAGCAAAACAGTATCCAATTTTGATGCTTAACGTATCATGTAGTCACGCATACAGCTATTTTTAGCATCTTACTGAACAGAACTCACAAGCATTAAAAACAGAACTCACAAGCATTAAAAACAGCAGGTTACCTGTCCAAGACTACTGAAAAAATTTGAATTTTTTTGAATCTCAATGTAAGTAATTAGAAAAGAAGGGTTGTAGAGGCAGTGTAACACTATTAATAGTCACCTGGATCAATCCGCCCATGCAATAATTATCCACTACAGTGTAACACTATTAATAGTCACCTGGATCAATCCGCCCATGCAGTAATTATCCACTGACTGGCAGCATGCTGTCAGCTTGGCAGCACTGAGGGGAGACAGCCAGCAGCAAAACAGATAATCAAGAGGCTGCTCCTAACACCACTATAGCCACTGAATCAATAGTCCTCTTTCAGGACCATTCAACAGTCTTAGGCAGCATCACGCTCCATCATCTCAATAATGATAGTAATAAAGATAATGTGTACAGAGACAGACAATCCCCTACACCAGGCAAGTTTGTGTGACAGTATCATATGTAATCTACACCACTCCAGTTTGTTTAACATTTTATAGAACAATTTGCGGTACTGCCTACATCACTCCAGTTTGATTACCATACCACAATCATAAGGTAACAGTCTACATTATCCCGATGTGTGTAACACACACACACAAAACAACCTACATCACTCCAGGTTATGTAATACATATATAACAGTCTACATTATCCCGATGTGTGTAACACACACACACAAAACAACCTACATCACTCCAGGTTATGTAATACATATATAACATAATGGGCAGCTAGTCTATGATTTGGAAGAGAATGCTTCATGTTTGAATAAAAAATCAATAATGTATAAATTGTATTAAATTTTACTTGAAAAACAAAACAATGGAGGAAGCTTATAAAGACATTAAACTTACTTGAAAAACAAAACAATGGAGGCATCTAATAAATATTAATCTATGTGCAGTTCTCTCCCTCCCCCCCCCCCCCCCCCCCCCACCCTCCTCCTACCACCACCACCAAAAAAGACAGAAAAAAAAAAAAAGGACTGAAACCGAAAGGGTACAAAATATGTCATTGACATATGATATCCTATAGCAAAGTCTGAGCCTTTTAACTACACAGTCCAGTGTAATAACATTTCAAAGCAGAAAGTGGAGCTTCTCATCACAATGAAATTAAAACATTTCTTAACCTTTTATCACATCTTTTTATTGGTACTTGTAATTGTATGTCACTTGGCCATGAGATGAAAGACAGGTAGAAAGACAGAAAGGCAGGTAGAAAGACAGAAATTGCTTTTCCACTTTTACATTGTGTTTGCTGAGTCACCCACCCTGCAGACAGTGATTCTAAGACTAAGAGAGATGGGGGAGGGGGGGGGGGGGCATACTTCATGGTGTTAATTCTGTCAACATATGACCAAAACATAATAAAATAATCTGTTCAATAATCTTGTAAAAAGAACCACTGCAATAAATGATTCAGCATGAAGACACACTGCAATACTTGTTCATTAGAACATCTAGCAACACACAAAAAAAGTTGATTACTTATTGACCTGACTGGAAGGATCACTCTAATCATTACAACAACAAAAATGCAGGCTATAACCAACAAACAAGCATATATAAAAAAAAGGGGGGGGGGGGGGGGGCAGCTCAGTGACTGTGACAGGTTGTACTTGAATGATTAAATGGAAATGGAGGGCTTATTCTCTGCCTAGGAATTCACTAATACTGATGGCTGTTGGCCTACAGTGATCACACTAATTTTGGCACACACTTGTTTTATTTCTATTCAAATTATAGGTGCTTGTCTCTGACACTATGTGACAGGAAATCTTTTTGCTCTCACAGCCCAAACAAGACCATTTCTCACAGGAATATCCAGTTGTTCTGAGTCTGACAGCCAGACCTCTTATGGGAAAATCTGGCTGATCCCTCCCCCCCCCCCCCCCCCCACACACACACACATGTATGAGTATATACACATTATACAGAATTTACAACCAACTAGGCAATTTAAACAGAAAAGAAAAAGAAAAAAAACCTTATTCATAGTATCACATGAATGACCTAAAAAGTGATCTCTTGAGTTCAGGCAGAATGACCTGACTGAAATGACCACATGCTTGCAACATAGCACTGGGAAAAAGAGTAATAATGTATGTATATATAACAAACGTCTGGTACAAATATTCCAAGGAAACACTGACGTTAGGACGACGGAAGCCCCGTTCCAAGCACGCGTCCTCAAACAAAGTCTATTAGCTCTGCCCTCATTTTCCCAGCTTTGAGCGAGGCAATTCGTGGGGCTTGTTTGCTCTCTGCAAAGTCTCCACAAGGACAGAATCGCATGCTGAGGAGTCCTTACTGTTTCAGATACCCATGGTGTGTTCCCAGCTCTAAATGTAGAAGTAAAATCATAGTTTGGGGTAGCATCAGTAAATCCACTGAGGAGAGTTTACTGTTTCAGTTACCCATGGTTTGTTTCCTCTAAAAGAAGCTAGTACAGTAGTAGGTAAAACCAGTGTTCAGACACTGTCATTGTCAGTAGAGTCCATGGGGATTTTACTGTGTCAGTTACCCATGTTGTGTTGCTTCTAAAACTAAAAAGGTAACCAGGTAGACCCACAGTGTTCAGGACTTTTGGCAGTGTCAGTAGAATCTACTTTGATTTTACTGTTTCAGTTACCCATGTTGTGTTCCCTGTGAAACTAACTAGGTAAACCTATACTGCTATAGTGTTTAGACTATGTCAGTAGAATTCCTTGTGATTTTACAGTTTCCATTACCTATCTTGAGTGATTAGAAATATGAAAGTAAAACCACAGTGATAAGCAGCATCAGTAGAATCCACTGAAATGCTGCTGTTTCAGTTACTATGTTGCTTAAACTTTACAGTAAAGCAACAGTCCCTCTAAATGTAAAAGTGAACCCACAGTAATAAGCACCAAGCAGTGTTAGCACAAATTATTATTCCAGTGAGATTTTGTGGCTCAGTTAGCGATTTACCAGTACTGTGTTCCCTCTAAAAGCAAAAGCAAAATCACAATATTGGGCAACATCAGCAGAATTCCTTGAGGAGATTTTACTGTTTTAGTAACCCACCTGTTGCATTCCCTTTAAAAGTAAAACCAGTCTTGGGCAGTATCAGTAAAACTAAAAGTAACTATGCACAACCAGTTAGAAGTGTTAGCAGAAATCTAGAATCCATTTGGGGTTTACTGTTTCAGTATTAAATCATCCGTGTAGCTTTCCCCCTCAAAGTCAAACCACAGGGTTGGCCAGCATCAGTAGTACCAAATGAGAAGATCTGTTTCTGTTACACCTGTCTAGTTCCTTTTTCAAGTACGACTACAGAAATATTGATAGGTAACATAAGTAGAATCTACTGAGAAGGTGTTATTGTTTCAAGAAGTAAAAGCAGAACCAGTATTAAACAGTGCCAGTGATCTTCATGAGTCAGTGTGTGTGTATACGTATTCTTAATCTATACACTGCCAATATGGTGTGGACAAGGTTAAAAGCCAAGGCGGAATCTGACCTAGGGCCATGAATGTTCTGCATACCACCAGTACACACCCTGTCTGCATTCATTGTTCTTTGTTCATGAAATTTTCTGTTAAGATACCACTTGGCTTAGTCTTGTTCTGACTTGTCAAAGTCTTAGAAGTTCAATTATGTCTCATTTGCCTGTGACACTAATGACATTGTTTATTTATACTGACCCCCCCCCCCCCCCCTCAAATTTTAACCAGCTACTTCAGTATTAAATTTTTTTTTAAATAATTAAGTCACAAGAAGTTGGATGCATGCAGAAAAGTGTATAAATGAGCATATTTATAAACAAAGCAGATAAAAGGTTTTAAAGGCACTCATCATCAACTAAATCAAAATATTTGACGTTACTGTTGCTAGTTAGTAATACTAATAGTATGTAACATAATACACGTGTATAAACTAGAATCCACAAAAATATAAGAATGGTGAAATGATTAATTACACCTAGGCTGAAACATTCTTCTTCTTCAAACCGCACTTAATTTTTTTAATTTTAAAAATAAATAAATAAATGATGTCGTAGAAAACTAGAATCAGAGCAAAACGTGCGCTGGAATTATTACTTAAGTGATCCTCATACCATGCAGAGATGCACGCATCATTTGCTTCCCAGGGAGAGAGTTTTGAGGGTTCTAAGACAAAAGTGAAACTTCATGATAATTGTTCAGCACTATAGCCAAACAAATACAAGTCCAAAGTACTTAAGTACTCTGACACAAATATCTTCATGAACCATCCATACAATATAATACATAATGTAACAAGATGAAGGGTACTTAAGTCACTTCTTGGTCAGCCTCAGTCTTTAGCCCAGTATTTCTGTTCTCCTCCTGTCTGTTTCACTTAATAGAATAATACTAAAGTAGTTAACTGTCTTGTTAGTAAAGTCTTTCAAACACACAGAGAAGATGGGGGTGGTACCTATCCCCCCCCCCCCAGAAAAGGGCACACACTATCTGTCGGTCTCTCTATCTCTTGCTTTCAGTGTTTCACATACTGACAGACACAGACGCACATACCTGAACGCACAGTCACACAACACATACTAAAGCAAAAGCCTGATTCAAATCCTGCCCACCCCCCAAAAAAGAAGGAAAAAAAAAAGAAGAAAAAAGAAGTAGAAGAAAGCATCCAAAACAACAGAATGAAACAAACAAGCACACAAACAAAAAACAATTAAAAAACACAAAAAGAGTTAATATTGTAACCGTATCATAACATTGCTTTGTTAATGTTACACTACAGTATTAGACTATTACAATTCAATCATAAAGCTGTTTCTACATCAGCACATGTCCAATTAACTTGTTAATAAAAGATGGTATCAGATCTGTTACTGTTAGGACTTAGATCAGAAGAAAATCAAACACCAAGAACTTGTTTTGGTTTCACCTGTACATATGGGCCTGTAAGTGCTAGGTGTTGGGGTAAAGGTATTCTGCCAAGTGAGAAAAACAAAACAAAAATATGAACACTTTTCATCTGCAAAAAGACATCAGAACAAAACTGACAATGAACAGGTTTGTCATGTCAAGCCAATATAATCATCCCTCACAGCCAACACAGGGTAATTCAACTAACTACTAATGGCCCATTAATTTAAAAACATGTAAAAAGAACATCAGCAACATCAAAAGCATTTAAACTGTTAATAATAAAGCTATACTGGACTAAAATAAATAAAAATACAGAAGTATTTATATCCTATCAATTGTGAACTGACAGGATACACTCACACAGAATACGTTATTCATCCCATCTGATTTAGGTAAACTTCTATATCAGTTTGCACAGTATATGAATTAAAATAACAATAACACAGAAACAAATCACAGAATGATCATACATCATACAGCATAATATGTTGCACAGCATCATCAAACACCTTTTAGTTTTACTTACTCATATAATTATGATACATTCACACATTTTCCTTAAAATAAGAAGCAACAGTGAAGTGAGTTATCAATGAAGAGGACTGTCAGTGACTTTTAAAGAGAACTAACACTGAGAACAGGCAATGGAGAATATATTGTAGTAACAGTGTTAACTGAATTGCTGTGTACCTTTAATATACACCTGCCACACAAGACTTCAGACCCACATGTAACATGTACACATGTGGCTTGACCCAGATGCAGTAAAACTCAGTGCATCAATGTTATTGTTGTTGTTTTGTGTGTGAGCATATGTGCTTGTGCTTGAGTAGGTATCCACATACATTGCATATTTACTTACTTTTTAAAAAAAATCCACTACTTTCTGTCAGTTTGTTATTGCACACAATCTGTGCACAGTGGGCTACTCTGTCAAGCAGGGTACATGTGACACAGTAACCAGTAATTTCTGGTATTTTACCAGTTAGTGAGTTACGATCAGCATTCATACTGGGAAAATAAACCAGCAATCCATCATTGTTGTTATTTTGTTTGACCAATTCTCATAAACAATTAACACACACACACACACACACACACACACACACACACACACACACACACACACACACACACACACACACTGCCTGTGGCATGCATGCATCTGTGTGTGTGTGTGTGTGTGTGTGTGTGTGCACACGTGTGCATGTGTTTTCTACATGAGGAAGTGAGGAAGGTCTTTGCTAGTAAAGCTCTGGTAGTAGTATAGATGGCCATGTATCTGACCGGTTACAGTGATCATCTGACCAGTTTCTTTCCAAATTACACCATCTAGTCTTCTAGACAAAAGACACACACATCACACAGTTTCTATGGGTAAAAACTTACCTGCTGATTCTGTGTCATTGCCCCCTCTATGGTAAGCATCAATCAACTCACTGAGCTTGGTTCTGCCCACATTCCCTGACCGCATGAAGATGTAGGCACACAGACCTTCAGAGGCATTGCACACCACTGAAAACAGTCATCAATATTGTACTCAAGTGAAGGCGTTGCATACATTAAATGATTAAGACTGTACTGTAGTGCAGTCACTGGTACTGAATACAGGATCTCAGAACATTCAATGCCACTGGTCTTACAGTCATACTACAGAGTACAGACACTGAATCCAGCTCAAACCAAAGCATTCATGAAAATGTACAGTGAAACTGAAAGTGTAACAGTACACACATGGACCCTCAGACTGTAAGAAGCATTGTACACAAAGTGTTCTAACACACACACACACACACACACACACACACACACACACATGCAGTGACACACATACATTGTATAGTATCACAGTATCAGTATCACCCAGCTTGCCATAGTTCCAAATTAAAATATATATTACTTGTTACTGTTTATTATTATATAATGAAGCATGTTAAAACTTATAAAAGTGCCCATGCTTGCAAAGTGAACAGGCAACACAAATATTCTTAAATTTTTTTAGTAGCTGAATATTCACAATAAACCCCAATGAACGAGGAAGAAAGAGAAAGTTAATACTAATTATGCAAGGTATACAAAGTAAACTGCAAAGTATACAAACCTACTAATGGGAAGGATCTAGACCCAGTCTGGAACTTTAACGACTGTTTCCCATTGAATAAACCAAACGAGCTGTTTCCTGTGTTGATGCCTGCGTCTGCTGCAGTGGCGTTGAGCGTACTCCGCTGAGGACTTGCTGTAACCCAGTTGTCGGTGGCAAAAGAAGTCACCAATAACCCAACACCTATCACCGCAAACGCCACTGTCAGTACTATAAAATATTTTTGTTTTGATTCCATTTTGGTCTGGTCCAACTGATTCTCTACATCATAACACAATCACAAAAACGACGAGATCGACAAGCTTCCCACTGGGCGTTTGGCACCAGTGTCTAAGAATTTATTATCACTGTGGCACCTTCGGTCTCTCTCCCAATCCACAGGGTGGGTCAAAACATGTAACAGCTTTTTCATAGCCGCAACACGTAGGATCAATGTGATATGACATATGAATTTCTAATTGCCAGGATTATATTTATGCATTTTACGTATGTATTTTGCTCTTGTTTGTCTTGAATTGATAATTTTTGTCTCAAAGTAAATTCGAATTGTAGCCTCTTCCGAAACTATTTTGTGCTTACGATTCAAAATGGCAGCGCCCGTGCAGTCAAGTAATGTGTATTGTTCTCCTTCTGTTTTGTAAACAATCTCTTGGATGGGAAAACTGTTACCGCATTAGGGGGGAGGGGGGCACAGAGAAACAGTAATAAAAGTGTGATCACTGGGATAATAATTAATATACCAGGTACTACAGTTTAAAACTAGTAGAACTAAAAGATGAAACGGCTGTTACTTTTGTTACTGTTACTTTTGTTACTGGTCATCTTGGTCTGTTTCCTGATTATTATTATTCACTTCTTCCGTAGAGTATCCAACTTTCAACATTATGAACACTCTGACACTTTTAGTGCATGCTGGGTTATAATGGTGTTTAATGATGCTTATTGTTCACATAATCCGCCGAACTCTGACATGGACTACAGGTAACGCTAACACTGTATAGGCTCGGGCAGGGCATTTTGCAGTGAAATTGGCTCATTTTGCCTGAAGAACAAATCCGGGATATTTGTGAATGGGATTATTTACGATAATGAAACGAAAGAGCGAACATTCCTCTTTCTGTTGGTACTGATGTGAATACCATTGATACATTAGAAGTATTTTAAAACATTTTTTAAAAGAGAACAAATTCATCGCCGTTGCACGCTAAGCGACAACACTGCGAGCGGCCTAATACTGATAAGCGCTGTCATGTCGGGCGCTGTCCACAGCAGCATTTTCACTGCTAGCGCTGTGGTCAATTTTGCTTTGACGAACCTCACAAAGACATTGTCTGTTTTGGGTCGCGGGTCAAGTAAACCGTAACGCAGCCAATCAGAAACCATACAACGGATAGAGGAGGTCGAGTTTAACCAATTAGAGGTATTTTCAAAAGTTTCCATTCATGTGACGTTGGTCAGCAACCGTTTGAAAACCAGCAAGATGTGTCCTCCGTACCGGGAAGGTTTTCGTCGCATAATCCACGAAGGTAAGTCTTGAAACGTACACCAGAAGATAGCTTAGGGATTAATCTAATTATTGAGCATATGTTTTAAGTCATTTCATAAATTCTTATTGCCCCGCGAGTGAAAAAACAATTCGAACCTGATCGAAGTTTGATGTTGCCAAACCGATCAGGCAAGCCAGTAGCAAGTACACCTGCAGAACTAAAAGTCGGCCT
>OY757542.1:32514542-32551582 GCA_963584105.1 Alviniconcha strummeri
TATGAACAAACATGGTTGGTATGCATAAGTCAGTAATACACTACAGGTTTAAAACTCATTCTCATTACAAAACTGACAAAATCCAATAATTTAAACAAGTTGGCTTAAAATTCCCAAATTTCTGGTAACTCCCTTCCTTAGAGCCGGAGGTTTATTTCTTACAAATGAGCGTGGGTAAAATAATATTATATAATGTATATATTATATATATGAGCCTGTGACAAAAGGTGCTCCCGCTTAACCCGGGTATGTTTGTATACTCCTATTTATTTTCGTCTTACTACAGTTACACGAAACTGTGGTTGCTTTTATTCAGTATGCATTGATGAGTAGTTAAAGTAAAAATTGGCAGCTTTGGTCACCAAGAAGAGGATTAAAAACAAAAATCCTTGACGAAAATCGACGAAAAGCGGCTTCCGGAAAGTGGGACAACGTGGGTTGTTTGACTTCAGCTCAAAACCGCAACTAACCAGCTGAACTATTCTTCACAACTTGTACACCATTTGACTACTGAATAAACTAATTTTAGTATCCAGTCGAATTGCAAGCCATGCGTGACGTTTCATAACCAAAAAAACGAAATTGAAAATACACTGGCCGTTCGTAACGGACTGTGTCCAAATTTCCCGTAAGTTTAAAGATCGTCTGCTACCGTCCGCCATTGCATTCACTGCGGACCTTCGCTTCTCTTATTTGCATATCAATCGCGCACCGAAAGCAGTTGATGTTTTTACTGGGGGCATTTCCGTGTTTCATTTTTTTTACCCAGACGTAAAAAATCTGAAACTTTGTCCATTTGTTACGAACGACCTTTTGCAAATTTTATCGGCATCGCAAACATTTAATTACTGCTGACCGCTTCTAAAACTACCACTGGCCTTCCTGTTGACATCACATGGCCGCTTGTCGCTGACAATGGTTTCGTCGAAGGGGTGGCGGTAAGTATTCTGACTGTGTCCGGTTATTTTGTTTTGTTACGAACGTCCTAAATGTAACGAACGACTCACATAAGTGTCGAATTTCTGTCCTCATCATATATTTTCCCAAACAAATGCTTTCTTAGCCACTAGTAAGTGATATAAATGGCACTGGTAGTGTGCTTTGTTTACTTCATCGTATTATGGCGGGAAGGGGGCAATTTCAGATTGTGGACACAGTTTGTGACTGTGTCTGTGTTACGTGTGTCCAGATGTCTTTTCTTACGTTAGTCTGCAGTCCGTCTATGTCTGTAATTATTGCTGATTTAGGTAAGCGGTCGATTTAAAAGTTGAAATGGCTCACAGCTTACCCTTCAAGTGGTTGTTTACAAACTTTTACGTCCGACTGGAGGCTTGTGCATATTAAACAAGTACTCTGTAAACTTTGTAGCAGGTGAACGTGACATGGGCACAGTGCTACCCCCCGTCCCCCTTTCCTTTGTTTTGCAGTCTTAATTTTGTTTCCTTTCCGCATTAAATGTAATAGTTGACTTGCCACTGTAAATTTATTTTTATTGATTAACTGTGCATGAAGGCTGACTTTGGGGGCTGGTGGAAGGGGGTGGGGGGTGAAGATTGTCTTACAATTTATTGTAAACATTTTCACTGCTCTTGTATAAATAAAGACCTTTGGTATGTGAGGGCACTTTAGGATTGTTACAGTCCAAAGTACATGTATAATTTTTCTGTTTTCCTTTTTTACATACTGAAAAATTTAATACAGGTATCTGACTTAAAGATGCCATACTTTGTGACCTGATCGCATTTTTAATGTGTTGTTGTTTTTCTTTTAGTTTTAGTAAGCATACATTAGATGACGTCTGTCTGTCCCTGGTATTCAAGTCTGTATTAAATTCTGTTACTTTTGATAACTGTGGCAGGTTCTGGAAGTGTGCCAAGCAGAAAATCATGTATGGATCCAGTTCTTCACACACAAAAAGGAAGCATGTTCTTCAGGCTCTCACCACCGGACTTATCTTATTGGGATTTCTTGATTGCAAACAGAAAAAAAGTTTCCCTGACACTGAGTGCAAAGTGAGGCAGCAGTTTTTCACTGACAGTGATTGACGGGTTTAGTTTGAAAGGATGTCGTTTTGTGTGTGTGTTTTTTTTTGGTTTTTTTTCGGGGGGGGGGGGGGGGGTCTTATAAATTGTCCTAAAGTTTTAATGTGATCAGCATGTTCAGAAAGTCGCTCCTTTAACCTGTCATATCATACTGTTACTGTGCCTAGATTCACTACAGTTGTGTACTGTTTGTTCAGTCTGGGTGAAATAGTATCTTGGTTTTCATAGACTGTTTCCACTGCCATAGTGTTATGTTCGTCCGCTTAAACAAGTTGGAATGTGTGAATATGCCTCCTGCCTTGCATTTTTTTTTGCATTTATCATTACAGTGTATACTATGAAATAAAGTGTTCCATGTTTGAAAACTTTACTGAAGTTGTTCTGTGTTTGAAATGATTATTTATAGAACTAGATTCTTGAGCGCAAAATTTGGACACAGTGATTACATAATACTTACATTTAAAGCAGAATTTGTTTGTCCTGCCTGCTCTGATTTTATTACTAGCAGCTACTTAAATGCACCAGAAGCATTAAAATTGCATACAAATGGTTTTTCTCTGTATTATTATGACATTCACTGTGTCCATTGTTACAAACGTCCACACCTGACCTGACCCCAGTTTTGATGCCATACAGCACACACTTGGATCAAAACCATTTTTTGATGATGAAAATAGTTACTTGAAACATACCACTTTCTAATGGTAAGACTGAAAATAGCTTACTGGGAGTTTGATTTTGAGGCAGTGTGTCCCACTTTAGATCACGACCTTTTGTCACAGGCTCATATAAGAAATGGACAATAACATAATCATCATCAAAGCATTTCAGTGACATGTCATGTATGGTTGTGTTAACAGACATTAACATTATAATCATCATAGCATTTCTTCATAACACTGACTGGAGTGACTATGATACAAGTGTTAGTACAAGCCTGATAATTTTAAGAATGAGAATGGTGTTTAAGACTAAGAAAAAAAGTTATATTTTTCAGGATGTTTTGTGTATTTGAACAGAGAGTGTGCATAAATATGTAAAGAGTTATGAAATATATGCATGCTTATAAGAGGGTTTGGCTGTCCTTTGAGGTCCCATGGCTTGGAATTTGCATGAAACTTCTTCCACTGTAACTGTTCCATAATATTTATTTCTCTGATTTAAAAAAAAAAAATCTTTTGGTAATGTTTGTGTATTGTATTACATCAGTTACACAAACAACCAAAATGACTTTAGTACTCGTGTTCCCTGCTAGTAGCCCACTGGTTGTGTTGTGAAGTGTGAAAGTGCTGGGTTATTTCCCTTTTTCCTTCCCTGGTAACCTCCCTTAGCTATTAAATAATGTAGTTTTAAACATCAATAAAACATTAATTATAAACAAAAATCATTTTGTTCCTCTTGATTTGTTCAATCTATGTTTGTTTTGATCATTTGTCCACATTTTTATGTTGATTGGATCAATTTAGAAAAAAAGTGCTTTGTCACATAGTAAATTGTTTTCAGCATTTTCTCATGAAAAGCATTTTTCAAACTGGCATTTCTCAACAACAATTCATCCAAATAATATACCATTTTGTGTTCACCTACATTAAATACATAGTGTTTCTTCTGTGAAAGATTATAGCTGTAACCCTCACAACAAAAAAGTTATGTTGGTCTGAAAATGTCACCTTTAGGTTAAAATGCCTTGCCCGAGCCTACACTGTAACAGAATCTGTAAGTTTAATGTGCGTGTATGATCTTTTGACAGATTGCACTTGCTGTCACTGTGTCAGTCGTATATATATAATAATTTTTTTTTTTTAAACAACACCTAAATCAGTAAATGTGTTTGTATTTATTTCAGAGATGAAGGTAAAAGGTGGTACATTAGATGCTTGGTCAGCCAAAGAGAAGCTGGCTCTGGGATGTTCTGTGCAGAGAAGTGGGGATCAAAATTGGTAAGTTTTGGATTGGTCATTGTATCATTTGGTTAGACTCATTGGATGTCATGCATGTAATAGCAAAATTGGTGTTTAGCCA
Organism: Alviniconcha strummeri; assembly: GCA_963584105.1. Taxonomy (NCBI): domain Eukaryota; kingdom Metazoa; phylum Mollusca; class Gastropoda; family Provannidae; genus Alviniconcha; species Alviniconcha strummeri. The sequence goes on from OY757542.1 coordinate 32,518,607, forward strand.
TGCCAGTTCTTTCTATATGTGTGTGTGCACTGCACACACATGCTTTGTTATTGCAGATGGAATGAATTTCAAAATTCAGTTGTGAGCTGTTTTGACACCATGTTGGTATAGTAAGGTAATTAAAATTAAATAGTTAATTCTGTAGTACTTTAGTAGTAATGCTAATAGTATGACCAGGTAACATTTAAAGATATGGAACTGAATGGGCTAAATCAGTAAATGTGAATATTCTCTGAGATGTTGTACTTTAATTTCTTTATTTTATTTGAGTGTGTGTGTTTGTGGCTGATAATATTTTACTTGCCTTAGACCAAGAGTCCTACCTTAGCATTGGTAGCTGGTGAACCCTGGTCAGTTTCCTGTTCAGGTTTAGAAACAGGAGACTGTCAGTGTCACCCATATTATTTGATGTAGGCTAATGATGGCACATGATGAAAAACTGTTATTTTTTTGCATACAGGGTGGACAGGAGACTGTCAGCGTCACCCATATTATTTGATATAGGCTAATGATGGCACATGATGAAAAACTTTTATTTTGCATACAGGGTGTCTGTCAGCCGTGCCATCAAGCCTTATGGAGAACTACACCGGCCCCCAGACTGGTTTCAGCCTCGTGTATGTGTGTGTGTTTTACATGTGTGAGATAGAGCTAGAGATGAGTACAGAGCATATCTGTTGGCATCATTTGTTTTTCCAAATACTGAGTAACCATTATTTCAGAGAGTGAAGGGTCTAATTTTTCACTTCAGTATTATTAAGCTTTGGTTTGACTAAATTAATGTTAAATTGTTATTGATGCAGATTTAAATTTATTATTTAAGAAGAGAGGAAGAGAACACTATAATTTGTAAACTATTAAGGATAAGTGAGAACGTTATTAATCAACATGATTTTACCAAAGATGTACAATTCAGAACTAGTAGTTGGTGGTGTATTTCAATTACCGGTAGGAAGAAAAACAGCTTTTATTATTTCTAATCATGTATAAAAAGTGCAAGGTTTGACCATGAAAATTTGAATGGAGAGAGAAAAAAAGGTTTTGTTTTGCTTGTTCTGTTGTTTATTTTTTTATCTTGATCAATTTCAGAATTGTGCCATGCAGTATTCAAATCTTCTGGAAAAGGTTGAGACACCAAAGTATGTAAATCACTTTAGTGTGTGTGTATGTGTGTGTGTGCACATGCGTATGTGTGTGTGTGTGTGGATATATATGTGTGTGTGTGTCACAGTCTGTGGTGTGTGTGTGTGTGCGCATTCATTTGCATGTGTGTTTTGTACATATATATGTTAATTAACATTGCCAAGTACATGCCTCCTCAATGATGTTAAGAAGAAAAGGGATATTTTAGGCAGAATCATAAATGCTACAAAAGTAAGGCTGATTGAAGTGCAAGGTAGCTGGTAAGCAGAAAATGTTAAGTGTTTTCTTTTGAATCCTGTTCTTTGATTTGCAGACGAAAGCGTGCTGACAGGGGAGAGATAGAAGTGCCCACCAAGCAGATTGTGGTCAAACTGACCATTGAGAGGATAGAGGAACTGAAGAAGCAGGTGGTGGAACATCAGCAAAAGTACAAGTGAGTCAGTGTGCCATATATTATTATGCTTTCAACGTTTGTGCATCCAACACAAGTGATCCGCTGTATTGCTGTTCTACAGGGCCTTCTCTCATTATCAGTGTACTTTGACCTTTTGCTGATGCATGTGGTCTAATTTGATGAAAAGTAGTTCTGAATCATGTTTCACTTGTAAGTAACTCAGAAATAAAAAATTGATACATCACACCTAAAACTGGAAATGCAACCTTGCAAATAACTTTCAATAACAAATATTAATATCCAACTTAATATTTGGAGTTTTGGTTTTGTTGCAAACACCACACAATGGCAATGGAGATGAAGAATTTTTTTGTAAGTAGTACTTAGGGCATTAATGCGCTGTTCTGACTGAGCACGTTTCTGGTGTGTTTGAGTTGGAAAGCAACACCTTGTTTCAGAAAGCTGAAGCCTGGAATGGGGTGCACAGATAGAGGATGACCCAGTCACATGGCATTGTTTCATGAAACTGAAGTGTGACTTGGCATACATACACACAGGATGACCCAGTCGCACGACATTGTTTTGTGAACCTTAAGTGTGACTTTGCGTGCGTACACACAGGGTGACCCAGTCACATGCATGACTTGGAGTGTTACCCGCAAGATGACCCAGTCACATGACCTTTTTTTCAGGAAGCTGAAGCATGACTTGGAGTGCATGCACACAAGGTGACCCAATCACATGACATTGTTTCAGAAAGCTGAAATGTGACTTGGAGTACATACACACAAGATGACCCAGTCACATGCCTTTATTTCAGAAAGCTGAAACATGACTTGGAGTATGCACACACAAGAACATCCAATCACATGACATTGTTTCAGGAAGCTGAAAGGTGACTTGGAGTACATACACACAAGATAACCCGGTCACGTGATATTGTTTCAAGAATTTGAAGCTTGACTTGGAGTGCTTACGCACATAAGATGACCCAGTCACATGGTATTGTTTCAGGAAACTGAAGCTTGACTTGGAGTGCTTACAGACTTAAGATTACCCAGTCACAGGACATTGTTTCAGGAAACTGAAGCTTGACTTGGAGTGCTTACAGACTTAAGATTACCCAGCCACATGACATTGTTTCAGGAAACTGAAGCGAGACTTGGAGTGCATTCACACAGGCCAGTGGGATGACCAGATCCAAGAGAAGTGGGAGGAGGCGCAGGCGTAAGTATTGCACACGTTGTAAAGTCCATGCCAAACTGATTACTTTTTCTCTGAATAAATGAACAAATAAAACTGACTGGACAGAAAAACAACACAGCTCAACCAAACACAGATAAATGGTTTAGCTTTTTGCTTCATTTTTCATCGCTTTTGACGGTTTAGCTGTTGTTTAAGTGTTGTTTTGTAGCTTGACAAAGGGGATTACCCCCAGAATTTGCTGGTTTTGTCTTGTCTGATAAATAGAGCTCTTTTGAACCTTTTGTATGTTTAAATAAAAGAGCCCAGAGGAGCTCTTCAAGATGCTGGTGCATCTGTTTGACGTTGATGGGAGTGATGGTACTGGTAGTAGCACAGAGCTGTTTTGTGTGTGTTGGACCTTGCAGGGCAGTGGAAGCTGAAGAAGAAGAGAAGAAGGAGGAAGAGAGAAAGCTGAAGGAAATGTATGCTGCCAGGGCAGCAGGTCGGCATAGATCACTTTGTTTCTTTGTCCGTCTTGGTTTCACTCTAATTTTGCCCTGTATGTCTCTGTCTCTTACATGATGACAGTGACACCGGTTCTCTATGTCTGGCTGTTTCTCTTGGTCTTTCTGTCAGTCTCTCTCCCCCCCCCCCCCAACACACACACACACATGATTATGATGCTCTGCAGTCTATTCCTTTACCTGTTTCTTTGTCTCTGTCTGTCTCTCACATCTCTCCTGACTCTCTCTCTCTCTCTCTCTCTCTCACACACACACACATGATTATGATGCTCTGCAGTCTGTTCCTTTACCTGTTTCTTTGTCTCTGTCTCTCACATCTCTCCTGACTGACTCTCTCTCTCTCTCTCTCTCTCTCTCTCTCTCTCTCTCTCTCTCTCTCTCTCTCTCTCTCTCTCTCTCTCTCACACACACACACACACACACACACACACACACACACACACACACACACATGATGATTAGCATGCTATGTAGTGAGTTCATGTCTCTCTCATCTCTCCTGTTGTCTTGACTCTGTCTCTATCTCCCCCCACACCCCACACACACGTGACGGTGATGTTCTGCTTCTCTCTCCCTCTCTATACTCTATCACATGGTGATTATGGTGCTGTGTAGTCTGAATTTGTTTATGGACAGACAGTGGTGATTGTGGTGGTGATGGAAGTAATGACAATGAAGATGATGCATTGATTATGATCTGCAGCCCAGAATCAGTTGCGAACTGCACGGCGAGCCTCTGCCAGCTCCCAAAGCAATGTGTCCGAAGCAGACGAAAGCACTCAGGATTCCCTTGTGGGCAACATTGATGTGTCTGTGAGTGATGCTCTGACAATTGTTTTATTGGTAGTACAGCGCAACCCCTCTGAAGACCACCCTCAAAGTATGGAGGGGTGGTGTTTGGTCAGGGGTTTACAGGGAACGCGCTGTTTTTTTTCCTCAAAACTGTGTACCTCATATACAAACATATGCATACGCAACCCCCTACATCTGGTTTTGTCCCTCAGTTAAGATCTCTTTTCCCCGCACACATGTATGTAAACAAACACCCACACGTGGAAATACAAAGGAAGGGGTTCAGATAAAGTTATCTCAGAGGAGGAGTGGTCTTTAATCTGGGCTTCAGTTGTGTTGATGGTAGCGGTAGCAGTAGTAGTAACCGTAGAGGTATGGGGTCTGTCTTCTCTCTGAACCTCTAGCTTGTGGGGCCTTTTGTACAGGTTGTTTACCACCAGTTTCTGAGCAGGCAAGCACTGTTTAGGGTATTTGGAAATAAATAACCTGGGGTCTTAGTTTTTCCTTCACTGTGTATCCTGAGCGCACTGACACTGACAATCCTTTCTGTCCTCTGGATGTGTAGCAGTTTCTCCATCAGTGTATGTCCGGAACACACTGACACTGATGGTCCTTTCTGTCCTCTGGGTGTGTATCAGTTTTTCCATCAATGTATGTCCTGAACACACTGACACTGACAGACCTTTCTGTCCTCTGGGTGTGTCTCAGTTTTTTCATCAATGTATGCCCTGAACACACTGACGCTGACAGTCCTTTCTGTCTGCTGGGTGTGTCTCAGTTTTTTCATCAATGTATGCCCTGAACACACTGACACTGACAGTCCTTTCTGTCTGCTGGGTGTGTCTCAGTTTTTTCATCAATGTATGCCCTGAACACACTGACACTGACAGTCCTTTCTGTCTGCTGGGTGTGTAGCAGCTGCCGGATGATGACAGCTTGGACTCGTCCTTGCTTGGTGCCGGTGTTGGTCCCCCCCCTGCTCTCACTTTGCCATGCGCTTCCACGCCGGGCGCAGGTGATGCAACTGCTGCCAAGTGCAACCCTCCTCCTTCACCTCTTCTGTCACACCTGCTGAAGAGCAGCCACAAGTCGCCATACAGCCTTCAGCGAATCAAACAGGTTTGAGGAAGTGGATTATGTTGTGTGTGGATTGATTTCATTTGTGATGCGGTTGAGTCATGCGAGTGTGGGTGGGGGGGGTGTAGGGATGTGTGCGTGCATTCATGCATTCATTGTGCGTGTGTGTGCGTGGATGCACATATATCTGTGTATGGGTGCATTGTGTGTGTGCATTTTCAGTGTGTGTTTCATTGTTGTTGTTTTTTTACAGTTTTGAGCTGGGTTTTGTTGCCATTGCGCTTAGGGTGCCCTACATTTTTTCCCCTTTATTAGCCAACTAGTATCTATCCAGAGGTACTTGTGCTGTCTTTGTTATCACTGGAGACTGCTGTGCCACACCGCTGACCGCCAGTTTTATCTCACAGGAACAGGAACAGGTGATGAAACAGGAACAGCAGGTCAAAATTGAGGGGGGAGGCTCAGCAGCTCCTGGAATGGAGCAAACTGGAGACATTCCATCCACTGAGGTCACTCCCTCGGCGTCACTCACCCGTCAGCAGTCAGACACCGATGATGTCTCTGCAGGCCTCAGTGCTGCTGGTATGTTCACTGTTCATATAATAGGAATAATGATGGGTACTTAGATGTTTTAACAACCAACTTCACACCCTAACATCAGAGAAACTGAGCGAGAGAGACTGCTTAAAGCCTTTAATTAAAACACATTCTGTCAATACAGATCTGGACTTTTGTGTGTGTGTTGTAAACACATGGGGCTTGAGGAATTGCATGTGAGGGTTTTATTTTGTGTTAAAAACACGTTGTTTTTCTGCGTAATTGCTACCCCTGCAGAAATTGTGACTAGTTTCAGTCTCACTTCACTGAACTCTACAGAACTTGTGATTGTGGTCAAAATAATATGAACATTTGAATACGCTTTGCTTTGAGAACAATGTCATCACCAGCCTGGGCTGGGACTGTTGTACACGAGTTTCAAAAAGAGTGTGGTTTGTTTCACTTTGTTTGAGTTTTTGTCTGTGTGTTTGTCACAGCCTGGGCTGGGACTGTTGTACACTAGTTTCAAAAAGAGTGTGGTTTGTTTCACTTTGTTTGAGTTTTTGTCTGTGTGTTTGTCACAGCCTGGGCTGGGACTGTTGTACACTAGTTTCAAAAAGAGTGTGGTTTGTTTCACTTTGTTTGAGTTTTTGTCTGTGTGTTTGTCACTGTTGACAGCTAGGGAAGAGTCTCAGAGTGACCTTCAGGACAGAGCATCTGCACAAGGGCATAAAACAGAAGAGGACAATGTCCAGCAAGGTGAGAGGTTGTAGTTTTATAGCGATCTTCAGGACAGAGCATCTGCACAAGGGCATAAAACAGAAGAGGACAATGTCCAGCAAGGTGAGAGGTTGTAGTTTTATAGTGATCTTCAGGAAAGAGCAGTCACGATTGTGTGTGTGCCCAGTAGTCTGAAACCCAACATACAAAGTCCATTTCTAATAAGATGTAATGGTGAAAGGACATCAGTATATATATATGTGCTTCTGCAGCTAGTTAGATTTCCTGTGTTTACAGAAGACAAATGGAATATTCTTGATGCTTCTCCATCATAAATTATCCTGTAATAAATTACACCCATCGCAGATAAACACTAAAATGCCACATGCAATGGGAGCATTTGTAGCACTGCTCTTGCAGCTACTGTAGCTGTACCCAAGAAGGGTGGCCAGAATTACCTGCAAAGGATCAATGAAGTGTTAATAAGTTAACAAAATCAATAAATGTGTTGGTCGCTGCTGGCTTTGCTTTGTGGAAAATGACCCACATCTTCCATGGAAAAGCTCCTTTTACGAGACAGTAATGCATGCAAAATACAGAAAGTATGCTTGTCTTCACTCAAGCCTGACACTGCGAGGTGGTCTTGCAGAGATCAAAGAGGAGGCGAACAGCCAGGAGAGCATGACATCCAGTGAAAACTCCTCGGACCAGAAGCTGCCGATGGCTGTGGACAGCAAGACAGAGGAGAGTGCAGTGGACAACACAGACCAGAGGGCAGAACAGACCACAGATGCTGAGGTGGAGGTGAGATGGGACTGTGTGTGTGTGTGCTGAGATATACGAGATATGAGAGAGGGGATGTTTTCTTGAAATGGAAATGAAACATTGTATATTATGGTGAAGCAGGAGAAGGCTCTATTACTCCAGATAAAAGTGGTTCAAACCGATCACTACCCCCCACCCCATCTCAGCCAAGCCCGTTCATGCTTCTTTACACTTCCATGCACATAACCCAACTATCTGAATTCCACAAATGCCCAGATGTTCGACATCATGTATAACCCAACTATCTGAATTTCACAAATACCCAGATGTTTGACATCATGTTTTGTGTTATGGGCTATGTTGTCATGTTTTGTAAAACTTTTATAATTTTTGTCTGCATAGCCCACACTGCAGAATACAGAATAATTTATTCATCCCATTATGGGAAATTACAGTGTCCCACTACTACCCTATCTTTCAGTATCTGTGATCATCAAGAAAACTGTTACTGAGTAGAAACTAGTGCTCCTCCACACAGTTTCCCCAGTACAAACAGTCTGACACCTCCAGCTCTCAACCTCACAGGTGCTTGAAATTCCAGCTGCTATGCAGTCAGAACTGATGAGAAAAATGGCGTGTACACATCTTTGCAGTCTCAGGATGAAGAGAAGAGCGATTTGGAGGGCATGAACTACGTCAGCGTGGATGAGGAGGTGTCTGTCAAAGAGGAGCCTGCCTCCCCAGCCAGCAGTATCCTGTCCAACATCAGCGAGTCCCGGCCGGGGAGACGACCCAGAGGTAGGTGTGGTGTGGACATTGCAGGGTGGGGTTCTCTGACTCACACAGAAAATTGTGGTTGTGTAGTGCTGAGTTCCTTCATCTTTAGAGGTATGGATTCTTGGAATCACCACCAGAACAATTGCACCCCCCTTTTCCTGTTGTTGTTGTCCTTTTACTAGTTTATTTAATATGCCTGTGTGTTTGATGAAAAATATTTATGACGTTTTTATGACTTCTTATGAGCATATAAGCATTCTGCTTGAGTGCAGATGGTCACTGATAAGAACATCACAGTGAGAGGTTGCTCATCTGACTGTATCCCTGTGCTGTGTAAACTGAGCTTTGTACAGTCAGTATGTTCATGTGTGCGGTTGCCTCTGTGTGTGTGTGTGTGTGTGTGTGTGTGTGTGTGTGTGTGTGCGTGTGTGTGTGTGTGTGTGTGCGTGCGTGTGCGTGCGTGTGTGCCTGTGTGTGTGCGTGTGTGTGTGTGTGTGTGTGTGTGTGTGCGTGCGCACGTGCGTGCACGTGCTTAGAATAGTCTCTATGGACACGATTTTGTGCTTTATAAATACTTTAATTATTATAACCATCTTGTCAAGTGTTTCCTTGCTACTTGGCACTGTGTATTGTCTCGTGGGGACATTGACATTGACATTGTCGCTAGCCAGAACACTGGGAGGTGTATTGTCTTCTGGGGCTACTGACATTGTCATTATCAGCATCTTGTCTCTAGACAGAACATTGGGGTGGGTATTGTTTTCTGGGGCTAGTGACATTGTCATTATCGGCATCTTGTCTCTAGACAGAACATTGGGGTGTGTATTGTTTTCTGGGGCTACTGACGTTGTCATTATTGGCATCTTACTGTCTCTAGCCAGGACACTGAAATCCCCAGAATCAGAGTGCAGCTGCGGGAGTGGCGGGTAACACTGCACTTGTGTGTAGGACAGTATATACAGGTGCGGGAAACACTTGTATGTAGGACAGTATATACAGGTGCGGGAAACACTTGTATGTAGGACAGTATGTACAGGTGCGGGAAACACTTGTATGTAGGACAGTATGTACAGGTGCGGGAAACACTTGTATGTAGGACAGTATATACAGGTGCGGGAAACACTTGTATGTAGGACAGTATGTACACGTGCGGGGCAACACTTGTATATAGGACAGTATGTACAGGTGTGGGGAAACACTTGTGTGTATGGCAGTATGTACAGGTGTAGGGAAACACTTGTATGTACAGCAGTGTGTACAGGTGTGGGGAAGCACTTGTATGCACAGCAGTAGGTACATATGTGGGGGAATGTATGTACAGCAGTATGTACAGATGTGGGGAAACATGTACAACAGTATGTACAGGTGTGGGGAAACATTTGTATGTACAACAGTATGTACAAATATGGGGAAACATTTGTACAACAGTATGTACAAATGTGGGGAAACATTTGTATGTACAGGTGTGGGGAAAACTTGTATGTACAACAGTATACATGTACAGGTGTGGGGAAAACTTGTACATACAACAGTATGTACAGTGTAGGGAAGCTATTTCACATGCTTCCTTCTCACACAAGATTGTGTGAACCTGAGGGTTTTTAACTGAGGAACTCTTAACAAACAGCAAGCTAACATGTGGGTAAACAGCTTCTGAGCCTTTGGTTGGGTGTTGAGAAAAGAAATAATTCAGTTGTTCTTGAGTATATTTCATTTGTGTTTTGCTCGAGGAAACTGGGGCTTTGTTAAGCACAAGGATTGTAAAAGCCTTGGGGCCAAAGAAGTTACGGCTTTGTTAAGTGCCAAGGTTGTAAAAACCTTGGGGTCAAAGGGCTTTGTTAAGTGCCAAGGTTGTGAAAACCTTGGGGTCAAAGGGCTTTGTTAAGTGCCAAGGTTGTGAAAACCTTGGGGTCAAAGGGCTTTGTTAAGTGCCAAGGTTGTGAAAACCTTGGGGTCAAAGGGCTTTGTTAAGTGCCAAGGTTGTGAAAACCTTGGGGTCAAAGGGCTTTGTTAAGTGCCAAGGTTGTAAAAACCTTGGGGTCAAAGGGCTTTGTTAAGTGCCCAGATCCTAAAAACCTTGGGATCAAAGCAGTTAGGCTTTGTTGAGTGCCCAGATTGTAAAAACCTTGGGGTCAAAGCAGTTAGGCTTTGTAAGTGCCCAGATTGTAAAAACCTTGGGGTCAAAGCAGTTAGGCTTTGTAAGTGCCCAGACTGTAAAAACATTGGGGTCAAAGCAGTTAGGCTTTGTTAAGTGCCCAGATTGTAAAAACCTTGGGGTCAATGCAGTTAGGCTTTGTTAAGTGCCCAGATTGTAAAAACCTTGGGGTCAAAGCAGTTAGGCTTTATTAAGTGCCCAGATCATATAAAAAAAAACTTGGGGTCAAAGCAGTTAGGCTTTATTAAGTGCCCAGATCATTAAAAACAACAACCTTGGGGTCAAAGCAGTTAGGCTTTATTAAGTGCCCAGATCATTAAAAACAACAACCTTGGGGTCAAAGCAGTTAGGCTTTATTAAGTGCCCAGATCATTAAAAAAAAACTTGGGGTCAAAGCAGTTAGGCTTTATTAAGTGCCCAGATCATTAAAAAAACAACAACTTGAGGTCAAAGCAGTTAAGCTTTATTAAGTGCCCAGATCATTAAAAAAAAACTTGGGGTCAAAGCAGTTAGGCTTTGTTAAGCGCACGGATCGTGAAAACCTTGGGTCAAAGCTTGACATGATTGTGCATTTACAGGGCGTGGTTCCCGTGGGCGACCCAGTCAGAGGTTTACAAGAAAGAGTGTTGCGGTATGTCTTCACATTTTGTTTGTGGTTTGGTTTCTTTAGTGGGTGTTTATTTGTATAATTGTGTAAACTTGAGTTTTGTATTATTCTAGTTTTTGTGATGAGTAAATCTGTTATTTTTTAGGTGCAGAGGTCTTGTGATCAAATATTGATTCATGATGGTTAACAGTATTTGCTACATGAAAATTCAATTTCCCAAATTTGCCAAAGCAAAAGTAATTTCAATATATTGCATATTGTGACCACTTGAATTTGTGGGAGGGAGGGAGAGAGAATGAGAGGGGGGGGGGGGGCGGTTGTGAAGTAAACATAAGTACAGAAATATGGTTACATAAAAAGAGAAGCCTTAAAACTGAAAAGTGCAAAGCTTGTCAGTGAGGAAATAGACAGAAATAAGAGTACATTGTTTTCGTTATCCCTGAAGTCTGTTTTTATTCTCTTTGTCATCACTAAGTCTGTTTTTGTCCTCTTTATTACTGAAGTCTGTTTTTGTCCTCAGTCATTGCTGGTCTGTGTTTGTCATCACTGAAGTCTGTTTTTGTCCTCTTTGTCATCTAAGTCTTTGTCATCCCTGAAGTCTGTTTCTGTCCTCTGTCATCATTGAAGTCTGTTTTCTGTTCTCTTTGTCATTGCGGAAGTCTGTTTTTTTGTCATCGCTGACATCTGTTTCTGTCCTCTTTGTCATCGCTGAAGTCTCTTTCTGTCCTCTTTGTCATCGCTGAAGTCTCTTTCTGTCCTCTTTGTCATCGCTGAAGTCTCTTTCTGTCCTCTTTGTCATCGCTGAAGTCTCTTTCTGTCCTCTTTGTCATCGCTGAAGTCTCTTTCTGTCCTCTTTGTCATCGCTGAAGTATGTTTCTGTCCTCTTTGTCATCGCTGAGGTCTGTTTCTGTCCTCTTTGTCAACACTGAATTCAGTTTTTGTCCTCTTTGTCATTGCTGAAGTCTGTTTCTGTCATCTTTGTCATCACCGAAGTCTGTTTCTGTCGTCTTTGTCATCACTGAAGTCATGTTTGAGTGGTGTTCACTGCAGGAGAAGGATGACACCAGCTCCAAGCACAGTGAGGCTGAGTTCACAGACGACGATGCAGCACGAGAGAGTGATGACATCCTGTCCCACCTGGCCAGCCAACCAACATCTGTGGCAGTGACCGTCTTCACCGAATCTGTCCCCAACAGTCCTGCATCCATTGGCATGTCAGTGTAAACATGTTTGGAGTTTGCTTTCTTCACCTTACCTGCACAAGTTGAAAATTGGAAATGTGACCTGTTCAATTTTTATGTTAAAAGAAAAGAGAAGAACTTGAAGTGGCAGTTTTGATGTTTTTCATTCTCTCAGAGGAGCAGATAACATTCTCTTCTTTTTCACACTATCAGCAGGGGCACTTGAAATTGTTATTCTTTTTTAACTCTCAGAATAGTTTGAATAGTTTTTACTCTCAGAACAATTTTGAAGTTTTTCATTGTATGAGTAGTTGCACACGTATAATTTTGATGTTTTGTTTGTTTGTTTGTTTGTTTTGTTCTCAGAAGTAACATGTACACTGTGAAGTTTTTCACTGCATCACCAGTGACACATACAGGGTTGATGTCTGTTTTGTTTACTCTCTCAGAAGTGACACAGAAGATGAGAAGGCATACAAGATCTGGAAGAAGTCCATCATGCTGGTCTGGAGAGCTGCTGCAAACCACAAGTAGGTGGACAGGTTGCGGCACGTCTCTGCTGCCTTGGTTTTTGTATAATATGAGGTACGCCACACTGTGCACACATATGCCATATGCAGACCAAAGAATTTCAAAGCATCTGCTACAAAAAAGGAATGTTAGATTGCATTTGTCAGCATGCGCGTACATGTGTGTGCAGTCTGTCTGCCTTTGGCACACACACACACACACACACAGATAGATAGATAGATGGATATATATATATATGGGTCGTTCTCAGAAACTGTGTACCACTTAGGGTAGGTAACTTCAAACTCGTATTTGAGGGTAATCTTTTATTGCAATGTAAATATTTTTATTTGTTGTCCTTGTATGTTGATGTGAGCGTTAATAAAAACAATAATGACTGCCAGAGTTGTGTGTTATGTACTTTAAATCGGACTAATGTTGCGAAGTGAATCAAAAATGGCGCCACCGATTTGTGACATTGCCAACACCATTGGAAAGAATGTATCAGAAACTTCATAAAAACCACACAGAGACAACGCATTTAACTTCAGATGATTATATTAATTGCATTTCTTAGGTTGGAAGCACGTTTGTCTTCAACTACAATAAAAAATCGTATATAATTAACCATTTTTTGAAAGTATTAACATCGTAACCCATCGTTTCCACTCAGACACAACGTGAAACTGAAAACGCTGCAGCACTCACAAACTCAACACAGGAACTACTTTCAGCATTTAACACACGACACACAGTACCGGTTGTTGTACAGGGATAGTTAAATCCTGAAGTTGAGTCTGAACAGTGAAATTTGAGCTGAACTGATGTGTAAGATTTTCGTTTCCCGCCTGAGATGTTACAATGTTAATTCTAAAAAGCATGATCAATTTAATTGAGACTAGAATTAGGGCCTAATTTCAGATGAATCAGTCCGCGTAAACCGCTGGAAAGGCGAATCTGTGCACTCTTGCGGATCCTGCGTTTGACCAGTGTTCGTGTTTTGATTTCGTTTCAACGAACCATGTCTGTGTTCGCTTGCTAATGGTTGATGGAAATTGGAACGCTAGTCTCTGATTGAAGGTAAGTTTGTGTGCTTTTTGAAACATTTGGTGTTTTTATAATAACTGATTATTGTTCTTGAGTATTTCATGTTTGCGTTTTATAATTGTCTTCTCTCTGAAAGCTCGTAGATTGTGATCAGAAAATAAAGAACATGAAAAAGTGAGATTTAAAAAAAATCTGGTCTGTTTGGAGGGATGATGGAAATGTCTTTAAACTGGGACAAAAATGACCGCATATTAGTTTCAGTTAAAACATTTACTTGTAACAGCAAGATTGCTTTTATTTTAATTCGAGGTAGAAGTTGGAAATTCGACCTTCCGTTTCACTCGCAACTTGGAAACCGAAACGGTGTCTTCTTCATTATGATGTTAAAGACGAATGTACCAAAATAAAATCTAAGAATTTGTTGCTGCCTCAGTATTATTGAAGCAAGGTCGAATGTATGTCTTGGTGTTATACTTTTTGCATTGGAGTAAATGCTTCTCTTTTTTCCACCCACATGGATCGGCAAAAATGAATGCACCAAGATCTATGATTTCACACGCACGTAGAAGCTGTGCATTCGCGTTGCCATGTTAGAAGTTAAATGGACCCACATTGAAATAAAACTGACACGCTTCTTCTGTTCTTTTCAGTTTGAACATAATGAAATGTTGTTTGTTTTTTAATTCCTTTTCATATATTTAGAATAATGACTTGGGATTGACAAATTTCACGGCTTGCCAAAGTCGGTCAGTCAGAGCATTAACATCGTAATGCGGAAAGCGGTGCGGTTTTGCTTTCAGTGTTACGAAGTTTAAATGGACACATATTTGTACCAAGATATTAGCATGTTTTCTACTCACTTTTTGTTTGAACGTAATAACATTTTTAGTTTTCTATTCCCCGTCATTTATTACATAAAATCATTAAAACATTACTTGATGTGCACGAGTGACTGAATCCGTCCATTAGCAGCGTAATTCGGAAGGCAACTTTTTTGCATTCAGTGGTACAGTTGTTTTGTGAAGCAGATAATTGTTTTTCTGGCTTTAATTTTCATACAGTCCTGCAGCGATGAGGTATAGTGTGCAAATATACTGCTGTCAGCTTCAATTTGAGTTCATTGAATCAATGTAAAATAACGCATAATAACATTAACAATATTGTTTACACCCAACTTGAATGTGTTTGTTTTTGCTGTCGTAGCTTGGAAACCAATTCAAATTGGCCAGCCATGTAGTCATGTTTTAGGGGATTTTTTTGGTTTTTGGCCACAACAGTGAATACTGAACGATTGAATCTGCCTGCTAAAAGACCACCTGTCTCTTCAGAACTTTACCATTGTCGTACAATATTATATTTTGTCTGCTCTGCAGTGTGGAATTTCCCAAGGGGATAGTTGATAATGAGCCATTTTAATGAAACTTTAAACACTGTCAGTATTGCAATGATCCATTTTAATGAACATTAAACACTGTCAGTATTGCTATTATTGTTGGAAAAAAGCACACACCCAGTTTTAACAAACATTGTCACCTGTGCTATGTTTTTTTCTTCTCAGAAGATAGTCACTGAACAAAAAAGAAAATTACACTTGCTGATAAAGACACAGTCAGTGACTTATGTTTTTTTCTTCTCAGAAGATAGTCACTGAACAAAAAAGAAAATTACACTTGCTGATAAAGACACAGTCAGTGACTTGATGAGATTTTGTTCTTCTTCTCTCAGGTGACCAGCTGGCCAGCATGGGAGCCAGGCGACCAGCCTGCTGTTCGGCATCCAGTCCCCCACCAGCCAGCTCCAGCAATAGGGGATTTTGTTGAGGCAGAAGTTAGATACAGAAATGTCAGTTTTTTTGCCAAGTTCCTGGATGTGGATAGAGCCAGTGGAGACCTCAAGTTACACTAGACTTCCTGACTGTGAAGCCTGGGTCAGCAGACATTTTTGTGTGGGTGGATGAGTCTCGGCTGCCAAAAGAACAAACCACCAAGATTGTTCACCCACCCGTTCCCCTTTCTGGAATCTGCCTAGTCCTTTTGCTGTTTCTGTCATCATTTTCTACAAATGGTTGATTCTCCTTTTTTCCCCAGAAAACACAAATATTTTTTGTTAAGGCTTAGGCTTTTTTGTACGGCTCTTGTTGAGCATCTAGACGACTGTTGGTAGCTTGCTGCCACATGACACTGGTATTTTCCATTATGTATTTATATAACATTTTTTTATTTTGAATTGTGTCCATTCCTATTTTTTATTTATTCTGGAATCAATAAATTAGACGGAATGGTCCATGATACCAGCATTTCCTAGCCTAAGGCTAATGTGCTCCTTTAACAGGGGTAATATTGAAGTGACTAACTCTTCAAAAATTTGTCTGTGATGTTTGTGGATGTCTGTTTTATGTTTGCAAAGTGATTGGTTTTGTGGAATGACTTGACAAATGATTTATATTTTTTATATATGATGAGAAGAGTTTAGAAACATGCATAAATTTGCTTATGAATATGACCTGAGTTTGACTGTCCTGGGGTGACCCTGTGTGGTTGACAGTACATTAAAATCCAATTACCAACTAATTAGTGTTTATGTTACAGTAACTTGGAGGGGGAGGGGGGTGTAGTGTTCAGTAAACTGGGGTGGGTGGGTTAGTTGGTAGTGTTTATGTTTACAGTAGCTTTGCTGGGGGTGGGGGGTTATAAACTTAGTGTTCAGTAACCTGTACAGGAAAGCAGCTGTATTATGCTAGAACCCTAGTGCTTCTCTTCTGTTTTGTGTGATTGATTGATGTTCTTGCTTCTGTTCTATTTTGTGTGATTGATTGATGTTCTTGCTAGTTGTGTGTGATTTGGTTTCCATGTTACGCGGTTAATCAGATTATTAAAATGAGTTGTTCAAACTCAAAACAGTGATGTTTTCGTTATTTGTTCATTCATTACATGATCAGACGTTATATGCTGGTAATACACTTAAATAAAAAGAATTCATGCTGTATAGTAGTTAGCACTTTGTGCGCACACACAAAAAAAGAAAAAAAGAAAAAATAATTATGGTCATGTTTAAAAGTAATCAAATGACACACTAAAATGGAATAATTGGGTTACATTTTGATAGCATTGCTGTTACTATGGCAAATGACATGTAAAATACCCGGAAGATGTCACTTTTGTGTGCAACAGATGCTGTATTTGGGTAAGTTTGGTTTCCATGTTACACTGTTAATTCTTGGCAGTATGCGTCATTTGACCCCCCCCCCCCCCCCCCCCCACTTTGTCCTACTTAAATAGTGCAGATTATCTTTTTTTTCAATTCCTCACATGCAGTAGGTGTTAAACATCAAGTAAACTTACATATTAGGAGTTTTAAAGCATTTCGATTTTTTGGTACCTATGTCACAGTATTGGTACACAGTTTCTGAGAATGACCCATATATATATATAGACACACACATGCACACAGGGGAGAGAGAAGGGAAGAGACACATATACATCCATGCAAGCACGTGCACAACGTGTTAAACACTAGGCACCAAAACACTGCAACCAAAAGCAGATAAATAGATTACATTTCATTTTTCACTGTTTAAGTGTTGTTTTGTTGCTTGAAAATGGGCTTACCCCCCAGATTCACACATTGTGTTTTGTCGTGTTAAATAAGTATTCTTTTTAACCTTTTGGGTGCTTAGATCTTGTTTTAGAGTGCTAGCTTCTTGTTTGAGATTTTTTTCCTGAAAAGAATTAGTCATCAACATGTTTTCTTCCAAACCTATTTTTTTTTAATTTTAATTTTCTGTTTTATTCCATTAAGCACATGCAAATGAAAAAGGGAGAAGTTGTACATGGGTTGGACATTTATTTTTGTGCTCGTGTATTCAGCCTAAGTGCTGCCTTGCAAGCACTGTGGCACATTTAGGAAAAGAATCTGAAGGCTGGTTTGTTCCATTTGAAGTTCGGCACTGTTGTGTTTGAAGGTACACTAGTGTGTGTCTGCACCCAGTGACAGGACATTTTGTGTGAAGGTACAGGTGTTTCTGCATTCACTGACAGCTGACATTGTTCCGTTTGAAGGTATGCTAATGTGATTGTTCTGTTTGAAGGTATGCTAATGTGATTGTTCTGTTTGAAGGTATGCTAATGTGTTCCTGCATCCGGTGACAGGACATTTTGTGTGAAGGTACAGGTGTTTCTGCATTCACTGACAGCTGACATTGTTCTGTTTGAAGGTATGCTAATGTGTTCCTGCATCCAGTGACAAATGACATTGCTCCAGGCTACCACAATGTTGTGCTCAGGTAGGCTTCCACAATGTTGTGCTCAGGCAGAGTTGTCTTCTTAGGCTGTTAGTCTGTTCTGACTGTGTGTTTATGTGTACATTATTCCAAGACACATACCTGAACATGTGTATGCATGTGGGTACACACTGTTATAGACACTGACATGCACACACATACACACTATCGCAAACACACATGCATGCACTGTGACATGCACACACATTCACACACACATTTGCATGCACAGGCACACACACACACACGCACTGTCACAAACACACGGGCATGCATGCACACACAGTCACAGACACGCATGTGCGACTGTGCGTGTACACACACACACACGCGCATGCACACACACGCACAAACGTTATTCCAGGTCATGTTAGAAGAGTGGGAGAGACAAAGTCCCCACTGACCTGGCAGTTTTCTGCAAATGTGTTCAGACATTTTTTGCACCAAATTTCAGTTTGTTGGTTGTCTTTACTTACTTTGACAGAATGTACACTCTTCCAGTGTTGCTATGATTATGCCTTCTGTGTAACGATGCCCATTTTTGGCTGCTGTGCAGACCAATGGACATGATGTCCATCAAGAAGAACATTGAAAACGGGTCTATTCGCACAACGGCCGAGTTCCAGCGTGACATGATGCTCATGTTCACCAATGCCATCATGTACAACAGCTCCAACCACGATGTCTACAGCATGGCCAAGGAGATGTATGATGATGTCATGGTGCACATAGAGGTGAGACACTTCTCTGGGTCTGGGTATATTCTCCTGCCTTGTAGTTCTGGGTCTGGGTCATGTTTATCCTGTTCCTTGTCTCTGGGCCTGGCTACCTTTTTTCCCATTTGACAGTTTTCTGTGTACCTTTTTGTTTTCTGCAGCACTTTAATGTCATGGATCTTGAAACATGCCCCCCCCCCCCCCCCCCCCCCCCCATTAACAGCAGTACATCAGCACACAGCTGATGATGCAGATTTCAGACACAGAACTTCTCTTGGGCTCCGTTTTGTTGTTGTTGATGTTTGTTTTGTAAACTGATGGTCCAGACTTTCGATGATGGTTCTTATAGATTATACATTTTGTTATGTTAACAGCAATGCAGTATCACCAAACTGATGATCAAGACTTCAGAAATAGTCCCAGTATTGTTAAGAGTGTGTGTGGACAGCAATACATCAGCACCCAGTTGATGGTGCGGAGTTCAGAGACGGGCTTTATTCGTGTTTAAGTGGGTGTTTGTGTGCATGTTCGGAGAAAGGCCTCAGTAGTGTTTAAGTGGGTGTATGTGCATGTGTGTGAACAGCAGTACATCTGCACCCAGCTCATAACTGATGGTGCAGAGTTCAGACACAGGCTTCGTTAGTGTTTAAACGTGTATTTGTGTGTGTGAACAGCAGTACACCAGCACCTAGGTGATGGTGAGGAGTTTCATGCAGGCCTCAGTAGTGTTTAAACATGCATTTGTATGTGGAAACAGCAGTACATCAGCACCTAGATGATGGTGTGGAGCTCAGGCAGGCTTCAGTAGTGTTTAAGTGCATGTGTGTGAACAGCAGTACATCAGCACCTAGATGATGGTGTGGAGCTCAGGCAGGCTTCAGTAGTGTTTAAGTGCATGTGTGTGAACAGCAGTACATCAGCACCCAGTTGAGAGTTGTCTGAACTCAGTTTAGATGCAGGCTTCACTAGTGTTTAAGTGTGTGTTTGTGTGTGTGAACAGCAATACGTCAGCACCCAGCTGATGGTGCAGAGTTCAGAGACCAAGGTGCTCCGGCCCAGTCGAAGGGGGGAGGTGTCGGACAAGGTGAGCATTATTCTCCTTTCTCTTTTCTCCTGCACTGTAATGAAGGATAATGCTTGTAAACTGATCTGTTTTAGACATAACTTTCTGCTCCTGAATTGCTTCATTGACAGAAATCATCACTGGTAGAGTTACAATGCTGTAAGAGATTTTGCCCAGCATGTCCATACTGAACTTGAAGGAAAGAACCCCAAATATAGATGTAGTGGTATGATAGTGTGTGCCTGTGGTATCAGCAAATGGTCAGTTGAATGATGTGTTTGCAGGCAAGTGGATGAGTGAATGGTCAATGTGCAACACAGGTTGAAAACTGAACTGTTCTCAGTTACTATGAGGCATATATACTAGGATAGGAGTGTGTGAAAGACAGAGAGACAAGAGAGAGAGGACAGGAATAAAGTCTGTTAGGAAGACTGCTTTCAACTTCAGTTTGACTGGCATGAATGGATCGAAAGGACATGAACAACAAGCACACTTCCCAACAACATTACATAGAGTTTGCATGGTTCATTGAAAGAAGATAGTAATGCTGTAGGGTTGTCTGTAATGGCCCCCTGACATTGCCACAGGAAGGATGTGGGGATGTTTTTCTGTATGTTTGTGCTTGACATTTTCTATGACTAGCATTTTGCATGTGCTTGTTTGTCATTGTGTAGCACCATGTCAGCTGTGCTCGGTTTTGTTTTTTGAAATTGTGTGTGTGTGTGTGTGTGTGTGTGTGTGTGTGTGTGTGTGTGTGTGTGTGTGTATGTGTGAGACAGACAGAGAAATTGTATGTGTATGAGAGACACAGAGAGTGTTAGATTGTAAGCAGTGTGTGTTGTGCAAGTATGAGAGAGAGAATTGTGTGTGTGAGATTGTAAGTATTGTGTGTGTGTGTCCATGGATGGCGGATGGTGGGAGGCTCCACTGGCCATGTTATCACATCGCTTGTTCATTTTCAGGAGGAGGACCCCAAGAAGAGACGAAGCTCCATTGAGCAGCCACAGGAGGGGGGCAAAACCAAGAAAAGGAAAGGGCGCATAGATGAATAAATTGAAGTGTTTGCGAGTTAGATGGGGGTGGGAGTGTCATTATGCACAATAAGTGTACCAAGTTTTTTTTTAAAGTGACGTCCCAGTGACGTGTCAGTGTCACCAATGACATACACCACATGGAAGGGAAAAAAAACATATGCTGTATTGATTAAAAGCAGTTTTAGACCAAAAGCCTGAGGCCCTGGTTATTAAGATCATGGTTTGTTCTGGTGATCATTAATTGCATGCCACATTCAGGCATGTTACAACAACAACAAATGTTTGCCTCAGGCACTGGTAATTATGACTGATTTAGTAAAGATCTGCCATTTGATGATTTGTTGTAAAACGTTAGTGTCACTGTTTCAGCTTCCTAATTACAGATGATATTTATCTGCATGCTATGGCAGACTCAGTTGAGTGTGTAAGTAAGGAAGTGTGGTCAGCAACCAGGACATTTGTCAAACACTCCGTTGAGAATGTGAGCAAGGAAATGTGGTTTAGCAACCAGGACATTTGCTAAGCTCAGTTAAGAATGTGAGTAAGGAAGTGTGGGTTAGCAACCAGGACATTTGTCAAACACTCATTTGAGAATCTGAGCAAGGAAACGTGGGTTAGCAACCAGGACATTTGTTAAGCTCAGTTGAGAATGCAAGTAAGCAACTGGGACGTTTGTCAAGCACTCAGTTGAGAATGCAAGTAAGCAACTGGGACGTTTGTCAAGCACCCAGTTGAGAGAGTAAGAAAATTTAGTTTAGCAACCAGGACATTTATCAAGCACTCAGCTGAGAATGCAAGTAAAGAAATTCAGTTTAGCAACTGGGACATTCGTCATGCACTCAGTTGAGAATGCGAGTAAGGAAATTTGGGACAGCAACCAAGACATTTGTTGAGCTGGCAGAAATGTTGACCTGCATGTATATGTCCATTTCCCTGGACATTTTAAACATGTTTGTCGTTTCCATGTGAATTTTGAAAAAGGAAAAGAAAAACAATTTGTACGAAGGAATGAGTGTATGACTTTATTTTCTTGTTGCTTGTAGTTTTGTCACAAAGCATGCTAGTCACAGCCAGCTGGTACTGGAGACTTGTGCATGCTGCACTTGGTGACGGGGATTAAGTGTGCAGGTTATCATTACTTTGGCGTCTTCTTGCAGTGAAAAATTGACTTCAACAGATGTTTTGTTCTAACATTCAAAACGCACGCGAAAAGACCCAAACTAGCTCTCCAAGATGAACAATAGTATATGAGCTAAAGACAAATAACACACACCTCTGCGTGTCTTTATTTGTACAACATCAGATGATTCATTCCTGTATTTACACAACTGCTTCTTGTGAAGCTTTGACAATCTGCTTCAGCTGTTGCCCTGATATAACCATCCTGGTTGACAAAAAAAAGAGAGAAGTTACTTACTCACCTGCTTCAGCTGTAAAACTGTAACTGTATGTGCTCCTGTGTTCGGGTGGCTTTTTTTTCTTACTGAGACCTTGATCAGTCCCATCACTGGTGTAACAAATTGCTGTCCATGTGAAAACAACTTTTTGATGGTAATCCTTTTCCTGGTATAAGCTTCTTTTTTTTCCTTTTTTTTATGAAAGCAATCGTTTTTTTGGTTGTTATAGTGTAACCAAGACAAAAGTTCCCCAGTACAACACTGAATAACTGGAATTTTATGCATAACAGTGCAAACTGTGCATCACGAAAAACGGGGGTCAAAACACACAAAGGGCTAAAAAGAAAACTTACTTTAATTAGACTTGACAAAACATGCCAACATTTTAAGTGGAAACACCTTTTCAAGTATCAGACAGATGGGTAATACACTACCAAATGATGACGGGAATGAAATTTGATCTACTTCGCTTTCAGCTGGTGGAGACATTTTGGGGGAGGAGGCCAATGAGGGTTTGTAATTGTAGAGTGTGTTTTTTGTGATTTATATAGACCGAGTTGTTTTTGTGCACACTAAGGCATAATGCCCTAACTATGGCTTGGCCATAATGAAAAACAAGATAGTTTTTTAATGTCCAGTCAACCATGACAGTTATATCAGGGTGATTTAATGAACAGAAATGGTACAGGAATATACCTATACACAGGAGAACCCTGAATGAAAGACCACCCTAAAATTCTCTGAAATGACATAGTATGCAATAAAGACAAATTCATCTCCCAAGTACATCTACAAGGGAACCCCAAATTAAATGCCATCATAAAACTCTTAAAAGAAGAGAAGTAACCTTATAGTGAGGGGTGGACTGACATGCAACAAAAAAGAAATGAGTTCCTGAGTACATGAATATGCAGCAAACCCCTACACTGAAAATGACCTTAAACTAAAAGGGGGGGGGGGGGGGGGGGGGGTTGTAATGTCCTTAATTGAGTGCTTGAAAGTCCTTGAGTTTTGAAAGCCACTTTTCAAGGCTTTGAAAATCAGCTGAAACTACACACAGGGCTTCAAACTTGTGATTGTGGCACCCTAAAGAGTACTCAGGTGCTGTGAGCAGGCAAGGTTTTGCATGCAAGTTTTTGCGCACCACATATGAAATTTCTGTTATACTGTTGAAACCACCAGGGACATGGAAGGAGGGTCCACATCAACACAGCTAAAATTGGCTGCTATTGCTATCATCATTCGACTAGTTCCGCACATGTATGGAATGCTTGCGCCTATGGTATGGAAACATGATCACGATGAACATTCACATAAAACCTGATCATAGCAACTACAAGAATTCAACGTGGGTGGATTGACAAGCACATTTATCCAAATCTTTTTATCAGACCTGGAACATTAAAAGGAACATCAAGTTTTTCACCACTTTTTAACATCAATTTTTAACACAGAAGACCATGAACAGACTGCCAGACACAAAATGGCAGTGCTGTGCTCTTTTTCATGACTTTCTAACGTTGATGTTTAGCACAGAAGACCCGAAGAACTGACGGAAAAACTGCTGAGTGACTGTCTATTCCGTTCCTAGTGACAAGGCCTGAGGTCCCCTTTAAGGCCAGAGGCCTAAGACCAGTGAGTGCAGCTTAGAGTAGACTGAAATCCCTACAATTAAATCACTGTGAAGGAAATTTGTGTCTGCATCCCACATCACAAAGGTATGTGGACCATTATGGACAGGTAACATACTGCAAATACACAAAATCAAGTACGAGGTTCACAGTGTAAATGGAGTCCACAGGCATGCGTACTCCCTATGAAGGTTGGACCAAAGTAGGTAGGAAGTGACGATGTGTATTATAAAACAAACAAGTCATGTGACCAACTCAGCTACAGGGGTTGTGATTGTGCTCAAGCGGAAAAGAGACAAAAATTAACACAGGTAAAGAGACAAAATTGCAAACATACAGACTGAGAGAAGAGTCTGTGGAAACATGCACCGTAATCATTTCTGTACAAAACAGTAGCTCAGTCCTTTGACCCTTAAGAACATCATCACATTGAAGCAGTATACTGCAGCTTTGTCACTTGACCATTCATAACATTATCGTACTCCAGCAACTTTTACACAACATACTGCAGCTCTGTCATCTGACCATCGATAACATTGTCTCATTGAAGCAGCTCACACAACATACTGCAGCTCTATCATTTGACAATCAATAACATCATCGCATTGAAGCAGCTCACACAACATACTGCAGCTCTGTCATCTGACCATCGATAACATTGTCTCATTGAAGCAACTCACAACACACTGCAGCTCTGTCATTTGACCATCGATAACATTGTCTCATTGAAGCAGCTCACCCAACATACTGCAGCTCTGTCATTTGACCATCGATAACATCATCGCATTGAAGCAGCTCACACAACATACTGCAGCTCTATCATTTGACCATCGATAACATTGTCTCATTGAAGCATCTCACACAACATACTGCAGCTCTATCCCTTGACAAATCATATGGTCATCATATTCTAGCAACTTTTACACAACATAGTGCAGCTCTGTCACTTGACAAATCATAATGTCATCATATTCTAGCAACTTTACACAACAGTGACAACACAGTGCAGCTCTGTCACTTGACAGGTCATAATGTCATCATATTCTAGCAACCTTTACACAGCGTACTGCAGCTCTATCATTTAACAATCGATAACATTACCACACTGAACTAACTTTCACACAACATACTGCAGTTCTGTCATATGGCAACTGATAACACTGTCACATTGCAGTAACTTCACACAACACGTCATTTGACACTCACACTGTGCTCGTATTAAAATACTATTTACAATGGCTCCATCACTGGACAATGTACATAGTTATCATACCAAAACAGTTTCCATGCGTGGTACAACCTGTTGTTGGACTATTCATACAGTGATGACAGTAACAACCTCACCCCACTCAAATTTACACACGCTATCCACCAGCTGCACTCTTACAGCCAATTCACTCAATGTACTTACATGGAATTTGCGTCACAGTTTGCTATGGCTGCTCTACCCACTCTCAGCACAGTGTACCCACAGCACAGTGATCCACTCTGTCAACCAGCACACAGACTTCTCCCCCCCCCCTTCATTTTTAGACGGTGGTGGGGGGAGGGGGGCAGGTTCGCCAGTTCAGTTTCAAGCCACATGACAAAACAGGACCATGTGGTTCAAGTTCAAGCCACATTACAAAACAGAACCAGGCGGTTCAGTTTCAAGCCACATTATAAGACAGGACAATGTGGTTCAGTTTCAAGCCACGTTACAAGACAGGACCATGTGGTTTAGTTTCAAGCCACAAGACCAGGCAGTTCAGTTTCAAGCCACATTACAGAACAGGACCAGGCCGTTCAGTTTCAAGCCACATTACAGAACAGGACCAGGCCGTTCAGTTTCAAGCCACATTACAGAACAGGACCAGGCCGTTCAGTTTCAAGCCACATTACAAAACAGGACCAGGCCGTTCAGTTTCAAGCCACATTACAGAACAGGACCAGGCCGTTCAGTTTCAAGCCACATTACAAAACAGGACCAGGCCGTTCAGTTTCAAGCCACATTACAAAACAGGACCAGGTGGTTCAATTTCAAGCCACATTACAAAACAGGACCAGGTGGTTCAGTTTCAAGCCACATTACAAGATAGGACCAGGCAGTTCATTTTGAAGCCATATTACAAGACGGCACCAGGTAGTTCAGTTTCAGGCCACATTACAAGACAGGGCGAGATGGTTCAGTTCCTTGCAGCATTTTGGGAAGACAGGATTAGAGGATTAGATGGTCCTGTTTCCAAGTCATACTAGACAGGCCAGCATCTAAGCAAGACTGGGGACAGCACAATGCAGAGCTACAGTGAATCCAAAGCCTGCTCTGTACAAAATGCAAAAGTCTCTGAGTCAGAATATGACCAGCCACTCTTCTCTTCCTTGCATATAATTACTGTTACAGTCAACACTATAGCACCAATGTTCTTGTAATCTAACTGCAATATTAAACACAAAAATTAGTCCAGACACTGTCAATGCCCTGTATTCCTCCCAAAGCTTGTTCTATATTGACAGTGCTACACAACATTGATTAATATCAAATAATCACAAACCCGCACTGTTTTGGTGTTTACAGCAGCAATCTAGGTTGTTGATTAATGTGCACTGTAAAGTCGGTTCACGTGTGCTACAACTGTACAAGCCCTTCACAAGTTGCAAGGGAGAAGAGAAAGTTCTCAGTAGAGGGAGGCATTTTACGAGCACGCAGCGTTTCCAGTGACAGCGAGAGCTGCCCGTCCTCGCCTGCCGCGGCCAAGGACTTGAGGTTGTTCAGCAGCTCCTTGGTCTTGCTGGCCACCTCCTGTGCGAAGGCACAACACAGTATCCATCAGCTCTTGTGTGGTGAATGGAACGGATTTAAAACACAGCACTCACAGATATACCGATACACACAGACCCCCCCACCCCCACGCACATGCACATACAGTTACACACACACACTTGCAAACACACACACACTCGCAAACACACACAAACACACACACACATTCATTCACACTCACAAACACACACACACACACACTAGTTCACACACAGATACACACATACACTGCTGCATTTATAAAACTAAACAAACCTATCGTTCCTGTTACCAGTATGACAGTATGAAGGGGTAGAAAAGTTGACTGCACAGTGGAAAACACCAGTGTTATAAGAAAGGTGACTGAAAAGTTGGAAGCACCAGAATGTTATGAGAAGGAATAAGTAAGGTGACCTCAGAGTTAACCTGATTGTTACAAAAGGGGTAGGAAGGGTGACTTCAGGGTTAGAAGCACCAGGATATTATGAGAAGGGGTAAGAAGGCTTACTAAAATGTTGGAAGCACCAGATTGTTATGAGAAGGGTGACTGACAGGTTGGAAGTACCAGAATGTTATGAGAAGGGTGACTGACAGGTTGGAAGTACCAGAATGTTATGAGAAGAGGTAAGAAGGGTGACTGAAAGGTTGGAAGTATCACCAGAATGTTATGAGAAGGGTAAGAAGGGTGACTGAAAGGTTGGAAGCACCACCAGAATGTTATGAGAAGGGTGACTGAATTTTGAAGCACCACCAGAATGTTATGAGAAGGGTAAGAAGGATGACTGAAAGGTTGGAAGCACCACCAGAATGTTATGCAAAGGGTAAGAAGGGTGACTGAAAGGTTGGAAGCACCAGAAAGTTATACGAAGGTGTAAGAAAGGTGACTGAAAGGTTGGAAGCACCACCAGAATGTTATGAGAAGGGTGACTGAATTTTGAAGCACCACCAGAATGTTATGCGAAGGGTAAGAAGGGTGACTGAAAGGTTGGAAGCACCAGAAAGTTATACGAAGGTGTAAGAAAGGTGACTGCAGGACAGCTTCATCCATTCTAATCAATGATGCTCTGCTAGTCAGTAACAGTGAAATGCTGTAACCCTTTTTTTACACACTTGGAGTAATGAGGCTGGAGCCAGTCAGTCTGGAGCCGGTCACGGCATGGTCTCAAGTGCCACCTGTGTCACTGTCACTAGCTACAGAAATCATGATCCATGTGTGTACTTCCTCAAGGAGAGATGATCCCTCTTCCAATGTAGGACAACTTTTTCTGCAAACCTTCCCTTCTGTTCCTAAATAATAACCAGCATGGATCCCTTACCAAGCACCAGCCCTCTTTTAGGAGCACTTTAGGATGAAAGGTAGGTTTAACAACACAGCTTTTCCGCTGCACTCACCTTTATGATATCCTGATCTGTTGTGCTCTCTTCTTCTGCTAGCTGCACCATCGCCATGGCAATGTCCTTGTGGAGTTTCCCCATGGCAAAGCTCTCTGTCCACAAACAATCACATTAAAAATGACAAACGCAAGTCCACTTGTGGCCTGCTTTCACAACAAGCGCCTTAAGTCACTCGAGGGTGACAGGCAAAGAAAGAAATTCCTGGTATCCACTTTACTTCCTCTCCCCCCCCCCCCCCCCCTTTTATTTTTGGGAAGTCCTGATATGTAATTAAGGCTCATTTTGTGTTTTGTACTATACTATCTCAAAAGTCATAAATATTTATATCAGCTGACTTGGGACCAAACAACAAAAACAAGAATAAAGCACACTCTTGCATGTGCATGCACACACACACACACACACACACACACACACACACACACACACACACACACACACACACACACACACTCAGGGAAATATCTCAGCAGTTTCAATCCAGTTGAACTTCTGTGTGAAGCAATGCATTTACCTGATGCAGCAAGAACACATTTGAAACAAACTGACCCAATACAACCATAAGGAATACAGCTGGTTATCTTTCGAGTTTGTCCTGACCTTTGGCATGTGGTGCAATGGAAATCTGACTGTTGGGTGTGTTGACAAACAAGTCATACAAGTCCAGCCTGAAACATATCATTCACTTCATTAAATCACTTCACTTCCTGAAAGATGTACACGTGCATGCATGTATGCACGCGCACACACACACGCGCACGCACACACACACACACACACACACACACACACACACACTTTCTCTTTTTCCTTATTCTGCAGTGTTAATCCCAATTTAAAGTTTAGGTAGTCATACTTGGCATGCTGTAAGAAGTGTAAGTTTGGTTGCTGAAATCCCAGAGGATTAGAGAACAATGTCAAAGGGTCACACCCATTACTGACTGGAAATATGAACCAACTAAAGAAGAGTTATTAGAATGAGTGAAAAACCCCATCAAAACCAAACAAACCAACACATATGCATTTACATGCACGCACGCACACACACACACACACACACACACACACACACACACACACACACACACACATACACAGAGCAAATAATTCTGACCCAGTCAAACATACATTCAAAATAAACAAATTCATTTCATCTTTGTGAAAAAACCCATCAAAACCAAACAAACCAACACATATGCATTTACATGCACACACACAAACACACACACACACACACACACACACACACACACACACACACACACACACACACACACACACTTTCTCTTTTTCCTTATTCTGCAGTCTTAATCCCACTTTAAAGTTTAGGTAGTCACACTTGGCATGCTGTAAGAAGTGTAAGTTTGGTTGCTGAAATCCCAGAGGATTAGAGAACAATGTCAAAGGGTCACACCCATTACTGACTGGAAATATGAACCAACTAAAGAAGAGTTATTAGAATGAGTGAAAAAACCCATAAAAACCAAACAAACCAACACATATGCATTTACATGCACGCACGCACGCACACACGCACGCACGCACGCACGCACACACACACAGCAAATAATTCTGACCCAGTCAAACATACATTCAAAATAAGCAAATTCATTTCATCTTTGTGACCAATATTCTGACCAGTATTGTAATGTGTGCTGCTTTGTTTCAGTGCATCTGAGTCAAATCACGTGCACACAGGTGGCACAAGATTACAACTTTATTAATTCATTGTGGAAATTACATGTCAGAAATTTACTGCATAAGGCCCCAGCTTAGTCCATCAGACATGCATATATATTTCTGTGCATTGATTAACATGTTTGAAAGCCTGACCTTCCTTCTGCGGCAGCCTCAGTAACACCAGCCACAAAATGGGAGACTGTGGCCAGATCTTCCACCTCAGGCTCTGACAGGTGCACGTATGGGTAAACCACGTTCCAGTTCTGCCGATGCCAGGCCAGGGCTGGAAGGGACCTGTTGCACAATAGTTCTAAAATAACGGTCATGACAGTGCTGATCACGGTACTGTCAGAGGCCACCTTAATCCTGGGAAAGGGCAAGAGACAAACTGACAACAACAACAAAAATCAACAAACAAAGGGAGTTAATCAGAGGTCGAAAGATGTCTCAAGAACACAATGAAAACCTGAATCGCCTTTGGTAACTCTCATATGGCATGCAGGCAAAAAATAGATCAGGTACATAACTCCACCAAAGGCACATGAGAAGAGAAAAATGTTTCTAGAATGAGTAAAAAACTTTTGTACAAAAATCCCCCCCAACCAAACCAAACCAAAGCACAGGCATGACAGCATCATGTGCATGCACAGGCATCTGATCCACACTAAAACTCTGTTAACACTATTAAGTGGTGGTATTAACCACCCTTCTTGCTAAGAAGCACCATTTGCACCAAAATTCCCACGTGGAAAATAAATGTTTACCTGAGTGATTTTCTGACACAAAGCAGTTGTTTCAACAAAACTAATGGGTGATAAGCACTACAACATCATGAGTAAGGAACTGCAAGGTACCTTGTATACGCCAGTAGCTGGCCCAAAGAATGTGGCGGGCAGTAGACTAGAACCCGTTTCTTCAACAACATGGCTGTGTACATCAGAATCGTCTCCACTCCGAAAGTCTGGATAATATCTGAAAATGTTAAATAAATAAAAATAAATAAAAAAGAAGAAAACTAAATGTCCATTACTCACTACTGATTCATCTTGTGAAGTTATATATATCTATGCAAACTTGTTCCAGGTAACATGAGACAGAGTAACACTAACAGCATAACACTGAGTGTGGGTCCCTCTCAAACTCCAAGCATTGGTTTATGACATCCTTCCTCCAACAACTGTCATAAGTGATTATGCCATAGGTCTCAAAAAACCGTCAGCTAACAGACACGTTTTTATTGGTGCTCGAAAGGCTGTAAGTTTTAAACAGACAACTGAAATTATATAAGGCATTTCTTTTATAAACGCCTGTGTTGCTTGTGCTAGACAAATAAAACCAAAATTGTTGGAATCAAAATGAAACTCTTTTTCTACCTGGGGCAGCTGCGCATCAAGTTTACATGCGTGACTTGACACAATTTTGTTTCCACAGTCTTATTAGTACCCAAATCTTTTGGAGGGCACTGACAGCATCAGTGGACTGCTGCATGGAGATAAAGAGTGCCCCTTCAGTGGCGTAACCAATTCTGGAAAGGTTTGGAGGAAGGTGCCAGAAAGTCATGCTCAGAGTGTGGGTCCCTCTGAACATTGTTTTTACCTTTCAGACACACTTTTGCATACGCCTGCTTCTTGTCATAGTCTCCTGAAGTAAATTTTCCATTTTCATCATTGGCACAAGTTCCGTGGGTAACAACAGACAAGTAGCCCTCTAAGACAGTGGTGGGATTTCCTGTCTGTCGGTACTGTCGCAGAAATATTTGGCACAAAGTCTCATACTTTTCTGGGTTAAAGTCGCGGGATATCAACACCAAGGCAACATCAGTCACCTGCAAAGAAAATCATGTTGTGGGTTTTAGTTTCAGTTTGTTTTGGGCATAGTTTATTCCCCCCCCCCCCCCCCCCCCCCCCCCCATAACAACAAATCAAATGTAACACTATATTCATTCCACATGACAGTGACTAAATTAATTATTATTTTACACATAAAATTTATGCTGACAACAATTTCTAATAACTTGAAGGATGGTTAGTAGTTTGGAACAGTAGGACCTCTGACTACCCTGACACAGTCACTGAGATGGAGTAAGTTGGTAATCAGCTTTTAACATCCAGTCAACCTTTTAGGTCATATCACTTATCAGGGTGATGCTGAGACTGAAGGAGTCCGAATCTTCAATTAATTCTACAGGTGTCAAAAGGCATACATGTTCTCTGACAACCAGCCATCTTTTCCTGACTAGCAATGCACGTGTGTATTTATATATATTAAGCGTACAATCAGTTTTTCTGTTTCTCTGTAGAGTTATAGTTTATACATCCACTGGCCCCTCCCTCTTTTCACGCACATAACTGAATATGAGCAGCTATCACCAAAACTCCATATCTCCCCCCCCCCCCTTTTTTCTCTATCTCTCTTTCTCTTTTTCTTTATTTGTGCATTACTATCCAACATTCAGAATCAGACGTACTTTTGAGAGTGGACCGCCCTCAGAGCCAGCAGTGATGTCTGCTCGCAGGATGTAATACCACGTTTGCCGCCACTGGCAGTAGACAAAGTTGACAGGGCTGGCATGCTGCTCTGTGCCAAGGCCAGACTTTAGCTGCAGGAACTGCTGCTGCTCAGTGGTGACGGAGGGGTAGGACCAAGCCCATAGTACATCACCATTTGTGTCCTTTTCTAAATATCAGATCACAGGAATGCATCACATGTTGATGTAATGCACATGATATATATATATGTGTGTGTGTGTGTGTGTGTGTGTGTGTGCGTGTGTGTGTGTAGGGGAGCAGTGTGGGGATTGAGGGAAGCAGGTTGGAAGCATGAATGAAGAGTCACAAGTTAGAGGTTGCTATAAGTATAACATAACTTTTACTTGCACCAACCAGGAAACAGTGTCTGTGTTGGAAAAGACGCAAGCAAACAAAACATTTAGAACACGAAAGCAAACAAAGACTAAACAACAGCAAATATCTAATAAATACAGTAACCATGTAGTTTACTATAATACATGATGGCAACTGTGACAA
This sequence comes from Alviniconcha strummeri, assembly GCA_963584105.1. NCBI lineage: Eukaryota > Metazoa > Mollusca > Gastropoda > Provannidae > Alviniconcha > Alviniconcha strummeri. Next base: position 32,551,021 of record OY757542.1, read on the forward strand.
AATGATTAATAATCAAGCACAAAAATTGTGTGCATGACTTGCACTTAAAACCTGTATCTCACAGTGTCGCGGTGAGTATACAAGAGATGGCCAGTCACTTAACTGATGAACTCCCAGTATATAATAGTATACAATAAAGTAACAGTGAGAAATACGGATTACCAAGATAATTCTTCACTAAACAGGAAGAGCGAGATAACTGTTACAGCAGGTCCACTTAAGCACACGAGATGGACAGTGACACGGGTGGCATTTGTGACCATGCCATGACTGGCTCCAGACTGACTGACACCAGCCTCGTTACTCTATGTGTGTAAAAAAGGGTTACAGCATGTCACTGTTACTGAATAGCAGAGCATATCTGTGAACAACGTCAAGGGTCTTACTGATGCGGGTAGTGCATCAAAAATCTAAGCTGCTGATCTGGCTGTGCCTGTCTGCTTGGTTAGTGAACAGAGACAAAGACCTAATTGCCACTACTGACACACATCACTGGCCAGTTCAGGTACACGGACAAAGACCCGGAAAGGGTTTACAAGCTAAGCAGAGTGAAAGTCTGCGC